>VFFE01005017.1:154749-267847 GCA_008921705.1 Burhinus oedicnemus
AGCTGAAATTAGAAAACCACCTCCTTTATCTAAAGTGGTTTTCTTTTTCTGCCTTTTCTGTCTGTCTTCGCCTTTTCTGTCTGTCTTCGCCTTTTCTGTCTGTCTTCGCCTTTTCTGTCTGTCTTCGCCTTTTCTGTCTGTCTCCTCATATGGCTCCTCAACTGTGTCAATACTTGAACACTTAAAAGCACTGAAGCAGTGAAACACTGATGTCCACAGAAGAATTTATAAATGGGTATAAGCTACAGATGGGGCCTGTGAGAATGGGCAGCATACTGGTCAGAGGTTTTACATTTATGTGGTGAATCATTGATGCAGCTGAAATCAGTAGCTTCTTCAGTCTTCCGATGTTCTTTTCTTCGTACAGGTAAAGCTGTGTTCCTGGCACGAGACAAGCACCATTTGGCAGACCTAAGCCATTTGATCCGTCATGATGCCCCTTACTTATTTCAAAAATACGTTAAAGAGTCCCATGGCAAGGATGTACGTGTCATCGTAGTAGGAGGCCGTGTGGTGGGCACCATGCTCCGCTGCTCAACAGATGGGAGGATGCAGAGTAACTGCTCGCTTGGTAGGAAAAGCATTTTTCGTAGTTTTGATCAGAATTTTTTAATCCAGTTGAAAAATCACAAACCCGACTGAATAAGCTGCAGATCTTATTTTGTATTAATTGTGCTTTCTGTTGGGAATTTATAGAGGAGACACGGGAGTGAGGATTAAGTGAGATGTGTGTTGAGCAAACACAGAAGGAGAGATGATAATCTCTGCCCAAAGTATTAGATGGATAGGATGGATGAGAAGGAGGTGAAAGGTCTAGGAACACAAAAAGAGCAACTGATGTGGCAGTGTCAGTGTCATGCTAATGCCATGTTATCATTCATTTCATCCTGTTAAGAGGAACAGAAAAAGAACGAACACCAAAGACAAGACTGAGGGAGGTGGAGGAGACACCCAGTTGGCAAGAGGATAGAAGAGAGTGTTAAGAGAGGAAACTGTTGAGGGCAATAAACAGTTGTATTGTGTTGTGCAGCTACTGTGCTGCCTTAAGTCTGTCAGGCTCTTCCCTGAAAACATTTCTCTCAAAGACCATGTCTGGCGGGAAGAGGAAAGTTACTGCATTGATTGTAGCATACTCGGAACTGAGTTTCGGCATAGCTTTGGTTGTAGGACAGGGGGGTTTGTGAGGGTAGAAGGAGAAAAGAGGGTTGAGGTTGCCTGGCTGAAAGTGTACTGAACCTGAGCAGGGATGGGTTAAAATGTGTTCATGTGTAGTACAGTTTTGGTTAGTCAAAATGCATGAGAGGTCTTAGTTACTCCTTGATGCTGAGGAAATAAAGCCTGAAAGATTTTTCTGCTAAATGTTTTTTTGAGTTTGTTATTGTTTGGGTTTTTTTTTAAACTTAAGTGTTGTGATAGATGAAGTCTGAGTTGGTTAATACTTAGATGATGGGCTGTGAACCAGACCAGCTGAGGTTCAGACACAAATGTTCCCTAATTCTTGCTTTAGAGACAGTAACCTATGATAGCAAGCTGAGAGGGCCATGAGCAGATGATAATGTCTTAACCCCCTTCCCCCTCAATTATATCTTTTAGAGCTGTAGTCTTATCAGGAACATTTGGTTTAATTTTGCTGAAAGATTTCTTGTGATAACTCAAAAATATTTATGAAAAGCCTCTACCTTAGAAGGAGCCAGGGTGTTTTGTTAGGTCATCTTTTTAATATCCCAAGGTCATAAAAATCTATGATATCTTTCCTGACTGGAAAGTCAGCACTTACTGTTTTTTAAACAAGTCATAATCTTGACCTGCCTTTGGCAGGTCAGAATCTTTTGAAATCCTGCTGTGGCTCCAAGTTCATTAGTAGTACACTGTGGAAAGGGGGTTGCTTTCTGAGTCATCAGCAGTATGTTTGCAGGCTCACTTTGAAGCTTCCCAACCCAAAAGCACCAACCAGCTGAGAAGGATGTCAGTCACCTGTGACCAGACTACAGACAGCAAGTTTTTTTCACTTTTTCCAGGTGGTGTAGGGATGATGTGCTCGCTGAGTGAACAAGGCAAGCAGTTGGCAGTCCAAGTGTCAAACATCCTGGGGATGGACGTGTGCGGCATTGACCTGCTGATGAAGGACGACGGTTCATTCTACGTCTGCGAGGCCAATGCAAATGTAGGTTTCATTGCCTTTGACAAGGCTTGTAATCTAGATGTAGCTGGTATCATAGCGGACTATGCCGCTTCTCTCCTTACCCCCGGTCGCTTGACGCGACGCATGTCTTTGCTCTCTGTGGTGTCCACGGCAAGCGAGACTAGCGAGCCAGAGCTGGGCCCTCCAGCTAGTGCCGCTGTCGACAATATGAGTGCTAGCTCCAGCTCTGTCGACAGCGACCCTGAGACCACGGAGAGAGAGTTGCTCACCAAGCTCCCGGGGGCTCTCTTCAACATGAACCAGCTATTAGCCAATGAGATCAAACTTCTTGTGGAGTGATGCCACATGTAAATAGATGACCAACAGAACTCTCTTGTAAATTTTTTTTAAACCAACTTGCAATGCTGTTTATCAGAGAAACTCAGAGGAGTGAGGAAAGGGGTGGGAGTGTAAGTAAAGAGAGCAAGAGAAAAAGGCATGTGTGCTGTGACTGCTGCCCCTACTTTTTTGCAGAACATAAAATTGTGTTCATTCTTCAGCATCAGTTTTCTTAGGAAGATGCTCGGTTCACAACCTAAGTGGGAATTTTATTTGAATGCTGCTTTGGGCCCCAGACATATTGCAGTTCATGTGTGTTCACAGGAAAGCATTGGAGCATGATTCACGCTTGAAGATTTTCAGAAAGCTGTCTGGCAGCTCTCTAGAAACTTCTGTGAATTACTGCACTAGTTAAGTCTCTTCTACCTCTGTAAGGCTTGATCCTGTAAATTGCTGAGTGCCTCAAATTCTCAATGTGAGTTGAAGGTGTTAAATACCAGGTATTTCAAAGTTTCTGGACACCTACTGTTACTACTCTTGTAGATGGGAGTAAGTTCAGGATCCTTTTAAAGTCATCACTTTCTGACCTTGCAAGATACAGCCTTTCAAATGATGAGGGTGAGAGAAGTGTCAGTTGACTTAACGTGAGCTTTCTGTACAAATCTGTAATTTGTGCTATCTTGGTATTAACTGACAGCTTTGTGTCTGTATTTCTTTATGAAACTTCTGAAGGAGGATTTTAGTACTTGTGCTTTTCTCATTTCAAATCCTGATTTTGGAAGGTATGTAGGGGGATCGGTCATATTCTATTTGTGGCAGAAGTGGCACATTTTAACTATTGTTTGCATGATTGGAGGAGATAAACAGCACTGTAACGTTTGGTATACAAAATAATGTTTAATCCAATGTGAAAAAGAATTACACTAGTTTAAAGCAAATGTGCATCGACTTGTATTTGTTAGTGTTTTAGTCTTTTTGAGAGAGATCTGCAATGTTAATGTTCTTTTTTTTTTTTTTTTAATACTTGCCAGTCCAACCCTTCCTTCTCTATGCCTGCATCCTTAACAGTGGCCAAAGTGAAAACACTGCAGACTATTTGTTAAGAAAACACTGAGTTAAAGCCTGTACATTGGTGTGGGTTTTTTTGTTTTTTTGTTTTTATTTTTGACTTTTTTTGTGGTGGGAAACTTGGTAAGGTGTGGAGGAGGGAAAAGTTGATTAAAAGTGATTAGACATCTAGAGGTACTTCAGAATAAAGCTGCGGATGTTACAATACTTACCAGGCTTACTTTTTCCCCACTGAACATAAAAGCTGATGTTGGCAGAAATCCAAAGAGGGGAGAAATACTCAATGCTCAGCTTTGGGAACCATGCAGCAGATTTAAAACAGAAAAATTAAAAAAAAGGAAAAAAAAAAAGGAAAAAAAAAAAAAGAGCTTAGCCAGAATTTAAAAAAAAAACCCAAAAACCAAAACCAAACAAAAATCTAGGTCCACAACAATTAACAAATTGATCCTGGACCCTTATATGTATGTGGTGTGAGCACACACACTTGTGTGTGTTTGTGTGTGTGCATTTGCTTTGCTTTATTTCTTTTTGGGTTTTGGCTGTTTAGCTCCTAATTTTTTTCCCAGGCTGTCTAATTTTCCTTTGTCCTTCCGGCTGTGCATTTTCTCATTAGCCTTGAGCTGTTTTGGAAAACAGATACCGAAAACAGATACCGAATCCGTTTTTCAGTCCCTATCTTCCCCCTCCTTTTCCTCTTCTTTCTCCTCTCTACTTTTCCATTTCTTTCTCATTCTCTGGGTTCATAAAGCCTTGGAACTATATATATATAGAGAGAGAGATAGATATATAAAGATAAGCCTCTTTTTTAAAAAACAAAAAGTAAAACGTTTACAATTGAAAAATAATCTTGTGAAAATAGGGTTTGTTTGGAGGGGGGTTGTGTGTGTGCAATGCTGCTGTTTCCTGGATACTTTAATGGAGCGTGTCCCATGTACCCTCTGAGGCTGTGCACTGCCCACCTCTGTGGCCCCTCCTCACCTCTCTGCTGCTCTGCTATTTTATCTTCACTTGGACCTTAAACACAACTCACGGACACTATGCAGAGAGTCTTCAAGAGGCAATAAACAGAACAGTATTAACCTGCTTTATGGAGGTTTGATCATGCTTCTTTGTACAGTTTGTTTTTTTTTTTTAATTTTAAAAGGAATGTAATAAAATGGCTTTTTTTTTGTAGAATTAAATATTATTATTAAAATCAAGTGAAAGGTTGACTGTTGGTGTTAAGCAGGAGAATGGACCACCTGGTCCAGCAACAAAAGGAGCTTCAGCAGTAAAGGTATTTTCAAATCTTTTCTTCCTGAGCCTTCAAGTGCACAGGTTATACCTGAAGAATATAAAGGTTTTTAACTTCCATAAAGAGCTGCAGAAACACAGAACATGAAAGAAACTTAATTTTCTAGTCTCTTCCAGAGGCTCATCTCCCCTTGCCTGTTTATCTAAGGGGAATTTGGGTGGTGTGTGTTTGTGGGGTTTTTTTGTTTGGTTGGTTGGTTTTTTTTCTTTTTCTTTTTTCTTAGGAGGCTGCACTCCTTGAGAGGCTGATAGGGTCAATCCTTCCCTTTTCAGCTGTGGCACACATTGAGCACATGTGAAATAACAGCAGGGAGTAAACATGTGCTAGCTGATGCAGTAGGACCTCTGTATTTCTATCACAGGAAACATCTTTTAGAGGAAGGAGCTGGTAACTGAACATTCTGGAATGTTTTTTGAGTCTCCATAATGTTTTGCAGAGAAAAGCTATGGCTCACAGGAACTTTATATTTCTATCACCCTTTCAGAATGTCCGGGTTACACCTCACAGTAGTAAAATCTCTGAAGTAAACATGAGATTTTTTGAAAGACAAACAGTGGATTGAGAGATTTACAGTTTGGCTTCCTTGGGATAAAGTGCTCCTCTGTGGTTGGTGCTTCCATTGCTAGCTTGGAGATAAGTCTATGCATAGTGGTGAGGAAGGGAGACAGGATTTGAAACATCACGTACATTTGTTTGGACATCGGGTATTGATACTGCATATGAAAACCTTGCTTCAGGGTTCATTAGTACAAATGGGCACACTTGTCTCATGTATTTACTCCCTACTTATCCGTTACTCCTGAAATAGTGAATTGTATAGAATGGGCTGGGGGTGTGAGGGGGGTGTCTTGCTTTTACTTAAAGGAAAAAAACATCCACAAATCTAGCCTGTGGTGACAAGGCAGTGTCTCCCATTGAAGGTGAACTTTACAGACATCAGCTTTATACACTGTACTTCCTTCAATTCCACATGCTGAAAAACACATGCTAAACTTTTATACAGTTGCACTAACACTGCCTCTGTATGTGCGTTTGAAAGCATGAGCTGAAAAAATGGTCAATGTAGTGCTGGATTACAATAGTGCTAATACAGCTGATGGTGATACAACTGTTTTTGTATATTCTGTTGAAAGAGCCAGCTAGAAGCTCTTGTTGGCAAGAGTAAGTTTCTTAAATTACATCTGATGAAGTTTTGTTCTTTGTGACACTGGAGATTTTCTTTTGTTCAAATTACCATGTTTATAATTGATGTCTTGCTATGCCAATGTACAGATTGTATCTTAAGCCTTGTATTTAATGCTTTATTGTGTTTTATAAAAGCTTTTCTTGGAATGTTACAACACTTCATCTGTAACACAGTGTCAATGATTGATGCATATGCGGACTGTTAACGTTTCTGTTCTGAGTTGATGATTGCTCTTGGAGTGTTTTCTCCTGCTTCGTGTGCTATCTTTTGTGTGTGATACTCAGGAAATAACTTCTGGAACATCTGTGTATGTCCACTGCAAAGGAGATACTTCTACAGATATTATAATGGACTTCAAAATCCAACAAAAGAAACCAGTGACATTCGCTAAATTTTTCTCCCCCTTATTGCAAAAATCTGTCAGTTAAATACAACAGGGACCTTAAGGGCTTAGAGAGACTTTGAAAACAAATTGCATGTACAGTATCTTTCTCATGGCTCACTCTTTTTGAGAAGGTTTATGGGCTTTATGGCTGGTGTGAGACACACGACCCACTCCTGTTCTCTCTATGGAATAGTAGGTGCTCGGACAGGTAACTTCTGTTGTTACTGTCTTTTTTAATTTTTAATTTTTTCACTGTTCTAGGAATTGTTTGAAACTGAACACTGCAGGATTTATAACCAGATGTTTGCTGCCTTTTCCTTTGTTTTATTTCTTTAAGTCTTTCTTAACCTTTGAGGGTGACTTTTGGAGCATTCTGGTGGTCGATTTTGGCCTGCTGTTGGAAGTCTCCAAGCCTCTCATATTTCCAATTTGAGTTGAAAAGTTTTTGTTTTCTTTATTTGTTTAAACTGGTGACACAAACTAGATGCGCGGATTTCGGGTGGGATTTATTGTTACTCTTTTTTGTGTGACTTACTCTCCTTTTTTTTACAGAAATGTGTTCTAACAGTTCACACTTTGTTACTGTTCTTTGCAAAACTTTTCAGGAGCCAAAAAAGTCAAACAATCCAGAGAAAACCTTCCCTTCTCCCCTTTCCGATGGCGAGAGTGAGAACTTAAGAAAAGTCCTTGAGAATGTTCCTTCCTAAACTTTTCCCCCCAGTAATGCAAGCGGGTAAAATGGTAAACGCAGCAGTTTGGTGGCATCCAAAACCGTCCTGTTGTCAGGTAAATGGACTCTTTTCTGCTCTTACTGTAACCTTTGTAAGTTTGCTAACTTGTGTGCCTTCCTTTTCTTCCCATCAGTTCATTCTGGTAAAACTTAGTGAATTATTTCTTTAACAGTGATATTTAGAGAAAATCCCACTTTTCATCATATCCCCTCCTTACACATGTTGACCTTTAAGAAAACTGTCATTGTCCTTTGCTTTACTCAGGTGAGACAAAAGTGAGTCCCCTCATGTAAGTATATGAGGGGTAGTTTTGTAATGTGTTAATTCCACCTCCTCTTTATCACTTCAAGGTAGTTTGCCTGCAAGTGTGCTATTTTAGCTTAGGTTTTTGAAAGATACGATGCTTTCCATATTCTAAGTGAACATAAAATATAACTGCATCAATTAGGAGTTGATAGGTATGAAAAACTAGTACTAAGAACGTTAAACTAAATTATTAAAGTTCAATAGAGCAGGATCCTGTAAAGAGGACAGATAGGAGAACATGTGTGCCAAAGAAAAAGACTGTCGGGCTGATTATTTCTGTTTGTTGAGGACGGGGTGATGCATTTTGTGTTGCCCTTACTGCTGTACCTAAGTACTTGTACACTTTATCCTTCTCTAGTAACTCGCTCCCTTAACCTTAAACCGCTTAAAAGTGCTGAGTACTTAATATTTTTTTAACTCTGTCTAAGGAGGAGAATCTGTATTTTACTCACAGAAGTAAATATCAGACAGTTGGAATACCATTCAAAGTGGAAGAGTATGAGCCTTCAGACAGGCTTCCAAGTTTCCTGATGCAGGGTTTTATTTCCCTTGACACCTGTAAAGAATTAGCATTTGTTTCAGAGGGGTTTTTTTGTGTACATTAATAACTCTTCTATATCATCATAAAATAGTCTACTCTTCGTATTCTCAATTTATTTTTTCCTGAATGCAGCAAATTTATCAGCAATACCATAATTTGCAGCTTCAAATTAAGATGGGAGGTAATAATTTTAGAGCCAAATTTTGCTCTCAGTTACCCTGAGATAAACCTGGAATCGCTCTGTGAAAGTCAGTGGAGTGATACCCAATTTCACTGGTATAATTGAGTGTATAATTTGTGTCTTTAACTTTACTTGCGAGATATTTTTACAAACCTGTTATACTTACGTTTCCAATGCTTTTTCCTTTCAGACACACCCACTTCTTGCATCTCAGCACTGGGCAGGCCTATTCCTTTATTTGTGTATATTGTTGTGCATCAGCTGCTATAGGACACGGGTGTAACACTTTCAGGCATGTGGTTGGGCATCTTTTTGGGGGAGAAATTTGTGGGTTTGTAATGTCTGGGGAAAAAAAATGTTTCTTTTCCTCAAATTTGTTGAACAAATTCATGTTGGCTAACAGTTTTGCATCTCTAACCTGATCTTACATATATATATTACATGAGGATTTTCTTGAAAGAAAGACAGTACTAGTTCTTTGCAGTGTCTACAAATGGTCTTTAGTGGGGAGAGTTGATTAAAATTTACTGCATTCTGCAGAAGTTAATGTCTTAATATTTAATGTTGCTTGAAAGGTGATTTTACAGATCATGCTCCTTCCTCTTTATGGAGTGGCTTTCAAAGCCTTGTACTGATCTTGGTTGTGCCCAGTGCTTTGCCTAGTGTATGGGGAAATGTAGAACTTGAATAAACCATGACATCTTAGACAAAGCAGGATGATGTGCATGCTGAACAAGAACTTCTTCTATATGCCCTTCTGCTGCAACAGAGTAATAAAACTGGTAGGTGGCAGCAGTAGCAGAAGAAACTCATGTGACTGTGACCTGGGAAACCTACAGTACTGGGAGAAAAGGATTGCAAAATATTAACTGAAGTAAGGGGGACGGAGGAGAGAGGCAGAGTCCCTGAACTGTCCATTTGAATGGTGAGTCTAATTTACAGAATTCTAACCATCAAAAGACTAGCTGTAGTACAGTAGACACATTGATCTATCTAATTTGGGGTTTGGTTACCTGATGTCCTAATTCTCATCTTTGATTCAACATTCCAGTTTTCCCACTGCCTCTATAAAGCACAGTATATGCCTTAAAAAATTAAACTTCAACAAGCTACCACATCTTAAAAGTAATGGAAAATAAGGTGTGAAGGAATTTATCTAGTCCATCCATCTGTCTGCCCTACAGGAAGATCAGTCATAGTTATGCCATTGGTGACATGTTTGTTTTAACCTGTTTTACAAACCAAGGAATAAATGAGGAAGATTCTGCAGTCTTTACCTATGGAATTTAATTCTATGAAGGTAAAAAGCATCCTTGCTGTCAGCAAGTGGTCAACTTCATGGTCTGAGAGCCCATCTGCTTTTTTTTACTACTTCCTTTTTTTGTCCATCTGCTATCTAATGCTACTTCTGGGGTGATTCTCTTAAGTACTTCTTGTACATGTAGGTCTCTTTTTGAAAATGTTCTTGAGTAGTTTATCACAATGCTATTTGGTGATAACCGCAATTACATGTATATATACATATATTTAACATTTCACATCAAGTGTTCGTTCCTTTGAATCTAAAGCGTGGTCTCCCTTTGAGTATGAAGAATTTGTGTCCAAGTATTGTCAACACGCATTATTTTGTGCAAGGAGCATAGTTTACAAATGTATATAGTAAGCAACCAGCTTCATACTGTAATGACACTTTAAGAAATAAGAATTTTCATGTGGTATGTGATGGTCACTTGAGATTTAGGGACAACAGCAGGGATTCACCTATAACAAATAAATAGGTTTGGCATCAAGCCTGAATTGTTTCCTTGAACCATTCTGATTTTGTCCAGTAGGGTGCAATGGTGCACCCTTATTCAAATGAACCTAGATGAATTTTTCAAAATTCTGGTATGACGTTTCCTGTATATAAAAAGCCTCTTTGAGACTTTCCCCTCTGCTTCTGAATCCTGGCCTTTTTTGGTTATTTTAACTAGTCATATCACTAAATCAGAACTGGTAAGTACAGAAGATAAATTGCTTTTTAGGTTTGTATCAGTCATTAGCCCATTACAATATAATGAAAAGAATCTAAGGACAACTTATTAATTGAGATGCTCAAATGTCTTTACATAATACTTAAGAAAAATTTGTTTCTACATAATGTTAAAAGATTTTTATGTAAGGGGGAGATAAGATATTGGTACATGAACAAAGTAAAAGTGCAAAATGTTCTCAGGCACCCAAATGCTATTAATCCCAAACTTAGAAATGTTAAATAAAAGCTCTAAACCAGGAAAAGTCAAAACTTAAATCCATTATTCTGTTCTGTGAATCTTATGTAATTATTAGTTACCGTGTAATGGTATTTATAGAGCACCATATAGGTTAAATGATAGATGCCTTAGGAACAACATGATAGTGAAGGTGAGTGTTCTCTATGGAGACTTCATATATCTCAAGATAGAAAAAATGTTCAAAGCACCAACAGTTAAAATTCTTTTTGAAAGTGGGAGAAAGTGGAAAATGCAAAGTACATAATGTTTCTGACTTAATGGCTAACAGCTAGTAGTTTCAGCCGCCTCTTCAGTATCTAGACCAGTGATCTCTAAAACTTTTTGATTGCACGTCCCTTTCAGTTAAAAATGTTTTGAGCATGTACCTGAATATATGTTTGTTTTTAAGTTATGTGCATATACTACTATGTACATTATAAAACAAACAAAAAACCAGAAATTTAAAAAGGATGAGATAAAGATGAAATGAACACTATTTTAAACATTGATTACATTGTATTTATTAATGGTGCAAAAAATATTTTCTTCCTGCAACGTTATGGGTTGTCTTACGTACCCTCCCTGGGGAATGTGTGCTCCAATTTGGAGACCACTGATCTAGACATCATCAAAGAATTATTGTTGCACATGCCATTAGTATGTTCCGTCATAACAATATTTCCATTTTAAGTGAGTTTCCCATGGGAGATTAAAATGCTGATCTCTAGTACGATGGCTTCTCTTTCTGAGAAGAAAATAAGAGGAGAGAACAGCAGGATATGGAAGCACTGATGAACGGTCTGGCACAGGGGAAGTTTGAATCTGGATCAGTTGCAAATGTGGAGAAACACATCCAAGTGAATTGGTGGCGGGAGGAAATTGTGGTCAGAATATATGCCAATATGCAGAACACAGCAGTAGCTTTTGTACTTTGATAAATGTTTCTAGTTCACTTACAGCTAAGTATTAGGTTTTTTCTGTCATCTGGGGTAGTCACACTAAAATCGGGAAGAACACTTACGTATGGAAACTAAGCTGGATGTGAGTTTTTGATATTCAGGCAACTAAATAGTCTCCAGTGCACATCAGTTACCACTTAGGACTATGGACAATTGGTGTGCTTTTCTCGGTAGCTTCTCACTTTTCATACAGCCTTTAAAAATATGTGGACCACAGGCTGGAAATCCCAGAGCTGAGTTACTGCAAAGTGAAAGGAGATCAAATGTGCAAAGTGAAAAATATTTTGGGTGGAGATTTGAAAAGAGTCTTGTTAAATATAACGATGAGCAAAGTCTGTGTGTGAGATGAAGCTTGTAGAGAACGTTTTTTGAAATCCAGTCAGACCAGAGATGTGAAAGAGAGAAAGTGAAATCTGGTAGTAGAGGCAAAGGAGTCTGAAGCATATGACAGTCTCTCAGCAGAGATGGAGATGAAGCAGTAAAACAGCTTTTGCTACTCTTGAGCATTCCCAGCTTTTTGTTGTAAGGAGGAATCTTACCAGTCTTTCCGTACATAATATATCCAAGGCATGCAAGCATTTGGGGACTGGATATCAAGGAGGAGAGCTGAAAGTTGATACAGAGCTGTTGATACAGAAACTAGCTATAGCACTTGCCTAGTAGAATGGTCATATGGATTAAAAAATGTTACTGTACTGAGTTCAGATGACAGTAATGCTTGGGAAGAAGGGTTGTCATCTGGCCCCAAACATGGGCTTATTTGCCCAGATATGCTGGTGACCTTTTGCTTCTCAGCATAGTAAGGGATAGAAGCATAGAAATGTACATAAGCCTTTTTAATGAGTAAGGGGACCATTCTAGGTGACTTAGTCAACTGTTCAGGAAAGATTTTTTTTTTTTTTTTTTTTGGGGTGGAGAATAAGCAGGGATTTAGAGTACTCTCCCAGATCCTCCACGTTTTCACATGTGGCTGTCAATACAAAAAGGTGGGGTTTTTTTTCTACTAGATGTGACGTGTCAAAGCATCGTGTTCTCTGCAACTCTGATATGGTAGAGACTTGAAGAATGCAGAATATTTTCCATTCTTTTCTTAGACTTCCAGGGGCAGACAAGGGGTGGTATGTATGTGAAAGGAGGAATGGATAGGTTCCCCACGCTGACTGAAAAGAGGATTATGGATTAGGCTGATAGAGAAGTTAACATTTACATTGTACTTAGGCAAGGCATTTTCAGGATATTCCTGCATCCCCCTTTTGTTCCGTTTGGGAAGAGTACAAGTGTTACTGGAATATACAGAGTCTGCATAGTAATATGTTAGCGTATTAAGCTCTGCCAAGTGTATGTGTGTGAGAAGGGCTCATAAAAGATTTATATGAATTTCTGTCTGTCTGCTAAGTCTACTTTTTCATTTGGAGGCAATTTGCTATATGTAACTGCATATAGTACTCTGCCTTAGTGTAACAGATTTTTTTGTTTGGAAGGAAGGAAATGTGTTTGGGGAGGTAAATACATCATTCTGTTGTCCATTTCTATAGCAAGCAGAATGTTTAAGGGAAAGCAGTCAAAATGTATAGGAACTACACAACTAGTTGCACCCAAAGTCTGATGTCAGCTGAGTATTTATTGATGTTTCTGGGGATAAGGCTTTTTTTGTCTACCTTTTAATAAGAAGAGACAAAGAAATATCTGAGAAAGGACTTTGAAAGTGTTGCGTATGTTGAATTGCATCTTTTGTTGCCATTTCTTTTTGCTTTCAGAACTCTTTGATGTGCTTTTGTACACGTATCTTATTAAAAAAGTATTGGCTGCTGAAATGTCTTTGGTGTGTAGGGCTGAGATCAGTTGAACAATGGGAATGCTCTCTAACAGAGAATGGTCAGCTGTACTTATCTTGGTCTTGACCAGATGAGGACAGAGAGTTGGAGTCTAACATAGATGTTACTGGGCTGTATATTTTTATTTCAATATGTGCAGTAGTAGGAGAAGTCTTTGTCAGTAGTATCTTGTATGGCTATCACTATAAAGTGCACTTGCTTTTGATCAACAGTGAATTTTTAAGTTTCCCGTATCATGTAATGTTTTGCATTTTCCCAAGTACAGGCACTGTATTGTTAATCTGTGGTTGCAATATAATTGAGGTACTTTAACACAGGAATGGAAAAGAAATGAAGTTTTATTAGAGATCATTGGATTTTTTTCAATAAAGTATTGTAATCAGAAAAAACCTAACTTACCACATTCATAAATTTTCAGGGATATATGTTAATTTACAGAATTTACTGGGACAATCCCTCTTGTTGTTAGAGAAGGAGGAAAAATCAGTAGGAGGAAAAATTAGCCAGTAACCCAATTGTTGCTACCTCTTTGGCCAGTCATGCATTTTTTCTATGCAGATTTCCTGTTTATGGTGGAAGCAGTGATACTACTGAGCTTCCTTGATGCTTAGTTTATGTGTGTCCTAAAATACTTACGTTTTGGGGAGAAATGAACTGGAGAGGTGAAAACTCTACACAGTGTCACATGGGCTAAACAGGAAGGTGCCATGAAGCAGAGAGAGAAGACTCAGCCGTAGCCATATACACAGGTATCCTTTCAACTCTGTTTTATCAATGTAGTGGGAGGCCAGGAGTTAAGATGACCGTTTCAGTCATACCATGATGAGGAATGGGAATGTCACATTGCCTGTTTGTGCAACTGTAAATATTGCATATCTGGTGTTTACAAGAAAAGTGGTTTGCCCAAGGACGCGTGTGCAATTTCTCTTCCTCACTTCTACTGTGCTAGTATTTATTATTCTCTGGATTCCATCTGTTCAGTGGTATTGTGTATTAAGCCTGAAACTTGTATAGTATTTTATGAGTTTCAGGAGGAAACTTGGTATGCTTGTCTGTATATTTTCCCATCCATCTAACAAAGGCCAACAGAAACAACACAAATATTATGGTTACTCTCCCCACCCATCTTTACAACAGTATATGGGAGGAGTAGCGCAAATGTAAAGTGATGTAGGAATGCTTGTCCATGCCGGAATGGAAATGTTTGTTTACTGGATGGTAAATACTGAAGCTTTATCAGTGAGCAAACTAGGCAGAAAAAGGCTGCGGTTTGACTTTTCTAAACTTTTACACAATTTTTCCTCCACGTGAAATATTTCCACAGGAATGTAATGCTTGTGAAAGATGCTGGTTCAGCAGTTGCAGAGATTGAAGTCCTCTACCCACAGGAAAGGTAACAGGAATTAGATTTTACCTTTAGTACACAGCCTTCACTGCATCTCGCTCCTTGACCTCTAAAGGCCTTTCCAAGGTCAAAAGAGGAGTTTGGTACCCATGTCTCAGTCCTTGATGCATCTGCAATGCAACTATCAAGGAAACCAGATAGATGTCAGTTACAGAGATCTTTTTTTTTATGATGTCCGCTTGAATTTCTGATATTAATAATTTGGGGAAAAAGACTAATTTTTCAAATGGTTTGTTTCTCTAGGTTTTTCTACACCAGCAGGAGGTCTTCTCTTCCCTCTTACAGGGACACTTATCTCTTGATAGTGCCCCCTTCACAATGGAGGGAAGAAAGGATGGACCAGCAGCAATGTGGAATGGGGTGATGTCCACACTTGGTCATAACAGTCATAATGAACACTGTCCTACTAACATGGAGAACTGAATAAAAGAGTTGTGAATTCTAATTCATGAGAGTGTGAGGTTCTTTTTGGTATCTTCTGCACCAACTCCCCTTTCTTGAAGTGCTGGTTAACTTCAGAAATCTGTTGATCTTCCAGCTTTGATAAAGCTATGCCAGAAAAGTAAAACCTGTTGGATAATATTCATCATATTGGCCTTTTTTCCCCTCCCATAATTGCATTCCTGAGAGTTCTAAAATGCTTTATATTGACATGAATAATTTTCCCGAATGCCTTGGAAATCAGGCATTTGATAGTATCAGTTGTGTTACAAGTTCAGCTAAGTCACTGAGAATGCAAGTCTCTTGAGTTTTAAAAGGAAAATCATACTGTACTGATCATGGTATACTAGTAGCTTTGGTGGCTGCTAGAGAAAAACAGATCTGCAACCCTGTTAACCTATCAGAGATTCTTTAAATTATTACATAATGTGCTTTTGGATTTTGAGGCCATGGTAGCAGGGCTTGTTTTAGACATGGTCTTGTAAATTCTTAGTATATATTTCTGAAGAGAGCTAATCTTTAACACCATAGGTTATAGATCTTGCACGTGTCTCTTGGCTTGTTGTTAAGGAAACACTGTAAAAAGTTAGACAAAAAAGTTAGACTGCTGTTTCTATAATGTGCCTACTTGAAACTTGTATTATAAAAGTGAAGGAAAAAAGGGAAGCAAGATACTGAGCTGGTATGGTATCAGTAAACACCTTTTATTCTTGACAAGATAGAATGTTTGGTTTCCTTGTAATCTTTTCCTTCTGTCCTTGAAGTCCTAGGTACATCTTTCAGAGGGCTGTGATAATGCATTATAAAGCTTGACCAAATTAAATTTTAAAACAGAATTGGTGAAGTTGAAGTGGAAAATGGAGCCAAATGTAAAACCTTTAGCTAACTGGTAATTGCAAGAGGGAGCGTAAGGAAATAAAAGGGTAGTATTCCCTTGGACTTTAAATCTTGAACATATTTTTAAATTAGATTGCATCACACCGGGATGAAAGCTAGCACAGTTTGGGTAAAATTAGTATAATCTACTTTGTGCAGAAAGTGCCCTTAGATTAGAGGATGAATGAAGGAACTTGTTTCATGGTGCTCTTTAGGCCAAGAGTTTAGCAAGAGTGAGGCAATTGTTTTATTTTTATAAGCACTTAACATGCCTGTCATGGTAACTGAACCACCAACGTATTGTAGCAATGAGGAAGGCAAGCAGTTTAATGTTCAGATGTTTGTAGAGAGGTATTTCAGTCAAAGAGAGAGAGATATTCAATGCTATTGTGCAAGGTCAAGGTGAGACATGACCTCTAATGCTGTAAACAGTTTTGATGGGTCAGATTTGAAATGGAATTCCTCGCACTGGGGCATGTCTTCTAGGATAAGTAAGTTCTCCATTCTCATAACAAACGGTACAGGAACTTGTTTTCTGAAACCTGTCGAAAAGTGAGGGCTGCTACTGAAGAAGATTCCATGTGGCGGTATGGATATTTTTGTTCTTGTTTTCTGTATGCTTGTTATAGTTATTTACATGTCAGTGGAAGCTAGGAGTGTGACTGGTACTCTTTTCTGCAGCTATCCCTTCCTCCAATAGCTGCAATTTGTGGTTGGTTGGTTGTTTTGCAAATCTGTATGTCAAATCATACCTCTGGTAGCACTCCAATAGCTCTGTAAGCAAGTAAAATGGCTGCCTCTGCAAACTTGTGGCCATTTTATCTCTTGTGGTTCAGTACTTAGGAGTATGCTGATGCATATGCTAATGCTTTTGTAAGTGTTTTTCTATAATTTTTCCTTAATATTTAATGTTATGAAAGTAGAACAGCTGAGAACTTTCTAAATTCCCATTTGTCAAGCTAGTTCCAGGCCCCTCTCTGTATTTCAGTTCTCTTTTATTTTATTTGCAAGTGTTCAGCAGTGTTCTCCCTGTTCTACTGCCTAAAGTTCACAGATTCGCTCCTTCTGCCTTCATAGCCCAGAATGTCTTTTTTTTTAAATTTTTTTTTATTTCCTCCTTTCTTCCAAATGCTTCTGCCTGCTTGTCATAGGAAAAGACTTACTGTTGTTCTTCCTCTTAACTACTGGCCCTACTTGTTCTTGTCCTTGTCCCAGGCACACACATAGTAGCTAAAGAGTATTTCTTACTCAGTGTCTATTATAGATAACCGTTCTCTGACATTTGTGTGAATTACCCTAAGAGTGTGTTTTCCTTTTTTAGGGGGAGAAAGACAGGTTTTGTTATTACGTGTTTTGTTTTGGTATTTCACAGCCCAAAATACATTAGAAGATACATAGAAATGAAGTTACAAAGAAATGAAAAGAAGTTAATGAAAATAGAGATGTCTAGTTTCACTGTAACATCTCAGTGAGTGATAGTCGGCAAATTGCAGTACCGAGAAGATCAACAGGTCCCTGGCTGTTGCACTCATTTAGCTATCTTTGATTAGAGGGATTGGTGTCCTTGCAATCCATCTCTTCATGTGCCTCACGTAAAAACTCCAAGAGTTACAGTCAGGAACGTGTTAGTAACTTGTTAAGTTTTACTTTCCTTTGTCTTTCTTTTGTTCATTTGATTTTGCGCTTTGAATATGAATACTGGATATCAATAATTAAATAGTAATTGCATATTCATAATACCATATTTTAATATTAATACTTGTACAGTGAAAACAATAATAATAGATCTGTACTGATAATACTGACCTGTGCTGTGATGGTTAGGGAAACCTGGTGTAAACAGGTCCTTTTGCACTTCTGCATTTCCTCTTAATTAGACTTGTGCTTTTGTGCTGGCTACAGAAATGGAGTACTTGTAGAAGTCTGGTTTGCTTAATATAATGAGATCTTGGGGTGGAGTATATTTGTATTGAGGCCAAACCGGGACAGAGGTTGTAATTTTGTTTAGTATAAAATCTGGAAAACCTCTGTAATTTTGCTGGCCTGCATTCCCAGTTGTGCATGATATAAGCAGACACAGCTGTGTTTTGACCACTGTCTTAAAATTTTTGTGGGTCACTTTCCTTATTTTGTGCCTTACCACCTTGGTTGCTTCTCCAACCGGCTCTTTCCCTGTCCAAACTGGTTTGTCACTGTGTGTTTACCTCTAGGCGGTCTGCAAAATCTAGGTATGAGCTTGGAACTAAACATCGCATAACCTTCTCTGTGACTCTCATCCCATGTTGTCATCACTTCAGTGTTTTTCCAGACATCCTACTATGGAGGGCGTCCTCTGCTGAGATGGTAATGTTGTTGAGAAGGGACAGCATGCAATGCAATGACGAAGTTGCCTCAAAAGCTGCAAGGCTGAAGTCCATAGGAGAGAGGGCTGCTGCTCTGTGCTACCCCACTCCGTGTCCATGTCTGTGTCCTATCCCATCCCCGGTCCCGTCCCCCTCCCTGATTTACCTGTTGGTGCACAGGCTAGTTAGCAAAGCACAAGCTAATAAGCTAAGCCCTACACTGTTCATTGTGTTATGCACTTTATCTTGGACATTGACATGCTTCAGTGGTTGAGATAAACAGCACTTCTCCCTGACAGTTCATGAGATCAGTGATTACTGTATCCATATTCCTGTGCTCTTTCTGGTTTGCAAATGCCTGGTTCTGAGTTTCAGGCAAGTTCCTTGGTCTCCAGTGTGTTTGCCATGATCTGCTGTGGATCAACTATCCCAGTTCATGGAAGGAAGATGAGTAACACTGGGCTCCAAAACCATGTGAAACACACCAGGAAGTTTCTGTCAGAGATGGAGTTATTAACTGCTCCATATTTTTCTTCAGCTTTTTCATTAAAAGATTTTTTTTATATTTTTGTGATAGTGCTTCTGAAGATTTCTAGTGAAGGAAAAAGTCTTCCTTCTAGTTCTGTCCATCTTTTCCTTCCTAGAGAGAGCATACAGCAGCTGTCAGAGGTGTCCATATGGTTACTTACTGCTTCATCCCTACAGCCCTTAAGATCCAGGATAAAGAGATACAAAAGAATGTAGCAGTAAGCTTCTAAGAGAAAACAATGGGATGTTGCTTTCTAGCATCCCTGATATCCATCAATGTTCAGCTGCCTAGTGGTGACAGTGCTTGTCTCTGTAAGAATATGAAATGGTTTGGCCTTTTGGAGAAATAAAGGATCAATCTCCAGAGTTTTCTACTACCTTCTTTCCAGCCTTACGGCCAGTGCTTTGTTATAGGGAAGAAAATCTTAGTCTTCCCCAAAACATCACACCGCACAGCTTTCTGTGGTCCTATTTGCAAGGTAAGACTCTGAGGGAAGAACTCCACAAAATCATTCAAAGCGTTCTCTGCAGTCTGAATCCTTTCATGGCTTGGATTGGTGATCTTTTGTCTTAGCCCAATCTTAATAATAGCTCCCATGTTTTGAAAGCAGCTGAATTTGTGAGCAGGGAATGGAAATGAAAAATTGCAGCTGAGTTACAAGACTTCACTCGGGAACAAGCAAATCCTGAAATGGGAGTAGAGGCCCAGTAGAGGGAAAGAAAGAAAGAGTATATTCAGTATCTAAGTTTTCAGATTTTGTTAGGTGGGTGTGTGTAACTTTCTGTTACAACATCCCTGGTTCTGATTTCATCAGCTGTCACATTAAGTCAGTTTGCTTGGATGGGAGATGTTAAAGGAGTATGGCTTTGGTTAGATGCAGCTGACTGCTTGGTGTAGTGATGACATAGTAGCAGAGGGGTAGGAGGGTTTCCTAAAGATGCTTTCTTCTCTGAACTGTCTTCTTCGCATTGTTGTACTGAGATACCATTTTACAGAGTCATTTGATAGGTGGCTTCTTTGCTTTAATTTCAAAGGTTAACAGTTCTTAACTGTTGCAGGTTCCTCTTTTGCAATTGAGCTAAGGTCCTGTGGCGCTTATTACAAGGCTGGCCATTAATTTCAAAAATCTGTGTCTATAACCTTGCCTAAAAGGTTGTGAGGGGAACAATGAATTACATTTTTCTCAGTTTTAATGGGTTGTGGTTAATGTCCCTGTGTGCAAGACTGTTTTGCGTCATCACTGTTATGGAACTCCTCCTGGTTTTTACACCAGCTGAGTTAGCCATGTTTCTTTGGAAGTTTAGTTACTACTTGAGATGAAGGTGGCATTGAAGGCATGTTATTCTAGACTGTACAATAAGATGAGCCTACTCTGGAAGGCCTACAGTCAAAGCAGATGACATGCTGTTTCCCTGTGTCCTTCCACTTTTGTCAATAATTAGTAGATGTAACACATCTGCAATGAAGTGACAGCTACCCATTCTGCTTTAGGATCCATTGGATTGAAAGAGATGGAAAATTACCAGGATTCTCTACGTTGGCTGACTCCTATACTTTGTATGCATCCTGTTTTTCACCCTCATATATGGAATTACTGCCAGAGTCATACTGCATTTGCAGGTAGAAACTGTGGACGTCTGTTCTTGAGCGGCTAATGTATTTCCTAGCCTGCATACTGACAGGAAGTGTAGTGGGGACCCACCTCCCCAGGCTGAGTTGCCACAGTTTTCTTCGTCACATAGAGAGCCCCTAGTGAGCTGCGTGCAGCTGAAGATGCCAGCAGCAAAAGTGAGGATGCAGTCATAGGAATTTAACATTAAGGGCACTGTGCAGACCCACTTTTGATGACCAGAACTCACAAAGTCACATCAGGTCCCTGCATACAGTGGCACCCAGCTCTTCGGCATGGTGGGGGCAGGACTACAGTGTGTGTCAGGGGAATGTATGTGTGATGCTCTGCGGGAAATGATTTGAAGCACTTAATTTCGTCAGTGCCTCCTGACTTCAGAGAAAAAAGGTGCACAAAACTTCGAGGCTGAGGCTGTAGCTGATTTTGAACATGGAGGAGGGAAAGAAAAGAATGTGTTCTTAAGGCAGTCAGATCTTGCAAAATTACTCCTCATAGCCAACAACTTTTAATTAAATGTCCGTCTCTTTCCCTTAGCCCAAATGACTGGTGTTTAATATCACTGCGTTCGGTGTCCCTTGGAGCAGAGCACACTGTAGTGCATTGTTATGTTTGTATAGAGTTGGCAAGCAGGTCATAGTGTGTGTGTTTGGTTTGGTTGCCTGGAGAGTTCAGCATCTTTTAATTACATGTTTTCCTAAGTGTCCTTTAACAGATGTAACACTTGGGAGATAGAACAGCGAGTATGAAAAGCAGGCTGTTTTAGAGGGATTTGAAAGCAGATGTTGTGAGCCCAGAGTAGTGAGGGCTTTCAGAGAGGTGAAATTCATGCTCATATGCAGTCCCGCTCTTGAAAGGTTTTTCTACAGACCTTACCTTCCTCATTAGTTTTGGAAGCCCTCCCCGTGTTCTGGATACATGATGTGAGAACACACCTCCTTAAGGCAGCAATGTTCCCCTGTCTCTGATCTTCTGATAAAACCTAGGCTAATACTGCACTTCTCTTTTGCATAGAAGGGGTGTGGGTCATCAGTGTTTGGGACAGAGATGCATTGAACCGATGTGTGGGAAGTACTCTTAGAACTTGCCGATCATGCCTGTTCATTCTGTTTCTTTTTTCCAGAAGTGATTTTGTCACAAGCACCTACTGCTGCAGTGGCTGGTGTTTGAATGATATCTTCCAAGGAGAAAGATGTGAATTCCAACATCTAGAAGTCACTTCTAACTGTGCTGGATTTGTATCATCTTTTGCCAAGTGCACTTTGGGCCCATTAACTTCATGGAGAGTAGTAGTACACACTTAAAACCTTGAAAAATGTCAAGCCCAAGATGTCTGAGTCGTATATTAACAGATGCAACTCAAAGCAGAGATCACTTTTATTTATTTCTATAAGCATACATAATAAATACAGGATACAAGGCAAAATATCCTACCACATCTCAATGGGTCTAATTTATCCCTGGGTAAATCAGTCAGTTTCAAAAGATGTGATGGGTAAAAAACATCTCCAAGAGGGCAAGTTAGTTTCATTGAGGCTGCGTTTCGCTCTGCTGGCATGTAGTTAATACTGCCATTTTTTATTCTTTTTTTTTTTCCCCTTTCTCAAAACCAAGCTTTGGAAGCTACTGCTTCCAGGTAATCCTAGGAAGCATTTCAGCTTTTTGGTCTTCGGTGACCAAATACAGCATATTAATCAAAATAAGAAAAAAACAGCAACAGTGGTAATGAGTGACCCTATCTGGATGTAAAGTTGGCTCTGCTTTGAGCAGAACATTGGACTAGAATGACTTGCCAATTTTTCTGAGTGTGATATGCATGCTATCTTTTTGAAGGGGAGGAAGGAGTTAGACTGAAGAGGCAAAATGACAATTTTCAGAGTTTCTTATTTTTATTTATCTAGGGTAATAAGTAATACTTTTGTAACCCTCAAACTAATAATATTTTTGGAAATTCATACTGCTGTCAGACATGATTAGCTAATCTAAGTTACATGGAAATTTATAAAATTCATCTGAACATTGGTTACTATGCATGTTTAGATTAAAAAAAAAAATCTATGAAATTACAAGTAGCACTCTTTTAAAATCCATTTTATCAGTTTCCATTTGTAAAACTGCTATACATTAAAAAAAAAGATTGAAACTAAGGCCTTGAGTCATCTAGAAACTAAGGTGTATAGATTTGCAAGTGAGGAATAGTACTGATTTCCTGAAACTCAAATGCAGTTTATGCACATGTATGTATGTTTACATGAGTAGAAGCTGAAACCTTACTTTAGCTCTTTCTTACAAGTAGCAATATTTAATAACCACGATGCCCTATATAAAATTGTCAGATTATGTAGTCTGGATAGGCCACATAAAATCTTTTTTCAAATTATTCATAGAGAGTTTTAAACTGTATTTTTTCCCTACCTTGTTTTTATTATTTAGATTTTCATGCCTATAGGAGCAATATTTCTTAGACCTGTTTTGCATATGCAAATTTAAAAGCTGTTGCTTTTGTTCACATGATTGTACTGTACTCAGAAGAGGAAATTTGTAGATGCAAAAATCTGTACAAAGCTCTTTCAAAGCTTTTTGGAATACTGTAGCAGTTTCAAGTACAGTCCAGATTTAAGCCCTTAACAGCTTCCATGCTGGAAGATGTATTCAATGTGTATGTGTGACTTAGATGAAATCGCAGAGTCTAGATCTAGCAGAGGCACTTCAAGAGTCGTACGTAATGTCTGAGATGTTCAAGGGCTGAAGTTAAGGGGACAAAAGCTGATGCTTGTCACCTAAAGTTCTGTTATGAACAGAACATGCTGCATTGAGCATCTTGGTATCTTAATAGGACTAGAGCATAAGATTTGCAGACTGTTGTCCCTCATGTGGCCCAGCAACACTAAGCTCAGCACCAAGTGTAGTAGCCATGGCCTCTCACTCCAAAATTGCCTGGTGGTGGAGGAGGAAGAAATGGGTTACTCCCTTTCAAGGTGTTGAGAATCTTTATTTCTTACTCTATGGCATCTTGCCTATGCCATCAAGGTATAGGCAAGTGGGGTGGTGAAAACTTGTGAAGGTCTTTCTGTTGAATCTATAACTGCATAGAAGAAATGTAAGACTTAGAGCCAAAGAAGGAGGAAATAAGAGGAGTCCTGACTCCATATGCTAGGATGAGGAAATTTTCTTGGTGTGAATGGTGAAGGCCTAAATTTTTCTGATGTCCTCGTAGAATGTGCTCGTTAATAGCTTAGAGAGTTAAGCTCTCTTTGGTGTAATAAATCTGTTATTTGTTGCTGCACACTTGCTAATTGCGTCCATGGAGATCAGCTCTTTGGGTTGATTGCCTATGGGAGATTCCTTTTGCCTTTTCCATCAGACGGTGTTCTCTGAGCCATCTATTGCTAGTTGAGGTAACAGCAAAAACGGCCATAGAAGGTATTCTGAAGGAAGAAAAAGGAGGTGGTTATCAGAAATGGTACGTACTCCTTGGATGAACCAGGACCTCGAACGAGCAATCTCTATATGACTTTTCTTGTCACTTGCTTTCTAGGGAGAAGAGAGTGTAGAGACAGCCCCTTCAAGACCTTGGGGTCTTGGATTTCAGAATCATAAGGACCCTTCCTTCTTTCTCAGCCATCCAAAAGATCTCAGATAATAGGACCTGCAAGCTGATCCAGGTTCATCAGAAATGAAAACAGCAGTCCTTTGGGATATCTAGCAGCTTGCATATTTGTGACAGTTTGGTTGGTCATGCTTCAGACAGTTTTAGATGTCAGTGAAGTCAGAATATTAACAGCGCCAGTCTGCTCATAAGAGTTTGGAAATCCTTTGTACCCTTTCTGTAGTGGAAAGAACAGAAAAACGTTTACCTACAAAGAGCACTAGAGCCACTAATCCTCCAGTCACATCATTTTCTGATATATGGAGTATGATTAAAAACAGATTTCAGGCTTCACATAGGTGGTTGAGGACTGAAAGCTGTTATGGCTGTTGTGTGAATCTTTCATTGGATTTGGAAGAGAAACATTTTGTGCTATAGCCTGGACTATCTGACAGCCTTAAGCAAGCAAGGGGGATGAAACCAATTTGTGTTAAGAAGCTAACATGTCCCGAGAACTAAACATCAGTAAATCAAGTAAATTCACTGGCTTTGCATCTCCGCAGGGAGGGCAAGCAGTTGGCAGGCCATCTGAGCAAGTGAGCCTGTGTTTCCTACAAATAATCTCTGCGGGTGTATTTTGATCATCAACATAAGGTTATCTAAGACCATTCCCCTGTTGAAAAGGTTGATTCTATTAAATTCAGCAATAGTACAGCCTGAGATTAATTTAAGATGGTTTTCAAAGTGAATCCTAAAGCTACCTGTAGTACCCCACGTACTCCATAGATACCTGAGGTGGACCTCCTTGTGACCAAAGACAATGCAGATTGTCTTCCTTTGTTCTCAGGAACAGAGTAGCTCAATATTGATAGCAAATACTTTAGAGTTTTCCTTAGCTGATACACACCATCTCAGAATTCATGGAGTTCAGGGAAAGACTAGGCAAGACAATGGTATTAATAATGGTATTAATTTCTGCTTAACCCTGGTAGCTCTGATTTTCATATTCTCTGTCCACACAATCACCAGATGTCAGTACTGCTATCCCAAATGATAGTATGTTGCAGAATTTAGAATTACTGTTCCATCAAGACGGATATTCCTCAGCTCGTGGTGGGGAGCATATCTGAACGACATCTATGGGAACAGATTGTTTTACAGATACCTAGAGAATGCTACTGCAAAGCTTTTCTGTGCCAGAACTTACGCTCTAAAGTGGAAATATTTTTCAAAGCTGAAAAGAAATGATCTTAGACAATCTTCACTTGCAGTTGCTCTAACGTGTTTCTCACTGTTAGAACCTATTTTACAGTAGGAGGGAGGTACATTCGACAGCAATATCTGTATGCCGCTTTCCAGTACAATATGAATTCAGTTTCTCAGACCAAACCTTTATTGTCTAGCCAGGAAAATTTCATTACTGGAGGACTTCAGGTCTTTCAACACTTGACAAAACCAGTGTTTGAACCACTATTTTTTACTGCAGTCTATTATTTATCAATGAAGGCGACTTTATAGTGGCTATTATTTCAGCTTACAAAGGCAAGCTATACGTCAGTCTTTCCAAAGTACTCCATTCAGAGCCATGAAACGTCATCCCACATTTATCTAAAAAAAGGCTACTAGACTTTCATGATGATCAAGAGACAGGAATGCCTTTGCTTTTACAGTGGTGGGGTTTTGGTTTTTTGTTTTTTTTTTTCTGATGAGCCTAATCATCTTGAAACGAAGCAAAACTGTCCCATCAACGTAAATAGATATTCTAAGCCCAAAGACTCAAACAGAATGAGATCCCTTAGCAGGTTTGTTGATCTTAGCAGGTTTTTGCTTCTTTTGACAGCACGGAAAATGTGGATTAGAGGCTAACAAAGTGGATTGCACATCCCATTGGAACAGCCCATGCTGTAAACAAGCTGAATCTTCCACAGCATGGCCCCCAAAGCAGTTTAAAGAGCTGCTGCAGACTTTTACCAACTGGTTGTAGGGAGAGTAGTATTCAGATGAACTCCCAACTCAGTCCACTGGCAAGACTGGGTTGTTAGCTCACCACCATAAGTGGGATCTATAAAAAAAATGTTGACTTCCAAGACTCGTTGTTCTCATACTATTTTTCAGCAAGTGAAAGTCCCCTGGCCCTTTGTCCTTCTCCTCAGGCTGTTATTTTAGCATTAAGATTCTAGATAAATAAGAAATGAAGACGGAAGGGGTTATTCTACTCCTTATCACTTGGGAGTGGGACACAAGAGTGTGTAGGGTACATATGTTACCCTTGATGCAGATGGCTGCAGATATCTTTCCAAGCTACTCTGTGTGGGACTCTTGTGGATCTGCAGATGCTCAAGAAGTAGTGGCTGAACATTCAGGCAATTCCTCTTAGAGTGATCATTTTCCTATTCCCACTGGTTTCCAGGCTGAGAGCTCTCCCATACCCTGCCTTGTTTGCCACCTTTGGATGGTTTTCCCTTTCTTGGCTTCTGTACATATCTCAACTTCCGAATAATTTCTTCACCTGTATCCACTTTAATTTCAGTCCCATGGGTTCTGGTTCTTACCCACTTCTGTGGCCTAGTCTGGCCATTCGCAGTCCCTGCTTTCGGGCTGTCCTCCAGTAATCCCCTTTGTGTGCCTCAGGGTGGTGCTTTTGACCTTTCTGAGGTTGAGTCTGACACTTGTCTTTCGTGTACTATCTGCATGGTAATGTAAGTGAGCATTCAGAACAGGCAACACCTTGCTCAGTACAAGCATTTGCTTCTTGCTGTTGAAGCTACATCTGTGCTCACTTTTGGAGCACTAAAGAGGAATTTGCCAAGTTGCTGCATGGAGATGGTACATGTAGTGGGTTAGTCAGCACTAGCAGAGAGGCTTCAGCAAGCTGTTAAACTCTAACATGTTCTGATTGAGCCTGTGCTCATTCCTAAGCTGCAGTTCCTATGCGAGTGAGTTATAAGGAAGGATCACCAGAAAACTTTTATGTTAAAATTCAACATACAGTTCCCTATCTTCATCCTTGGGAAAGTGTGCACCTTTTGGCAGAAGCTTCCAAAAAATTTGGCGTGAGGAAGATGCGTGCCTTGGAAAATGTCACCCAGGACTAACTGCAACAGAAAACAGCTTCTTATAGTGAAGACAACTGGCTTTAATAAGATGTACTACAGATTTGCTTAAGAGTTACCTGGATTCACAAGTCAGTTCTAGCCTGCAGTATCCTATCTCAGGAACGTGTTTTGCATGGTCTGCATGTGTGCAGACACACTCTATGGTTATTCCACATGCAGACTGTACCCCAGATTTGTTCAGAGGCAAAATTGAAGCCATGATTACTGGATCTCACTAGGTAATCCCTTCTGCGACAATAACTGCTCAGCCCTCGTGTAAAGAGGGCGTATTTGCCTGTAGGGCACAACTGTATTAGTCACATTCCTTCACTCGAGAAAGATGATGTTTCTTAGGGAGCAAACTGCCCAGTGGTTCATTGTTATCCACACTTGAGAATTTGAGTGGGCAGAGGTACCAAGTGCTAAGTATTTTGCTTAGGCTGTAGACAAGGAGAAAGAGCATTACAAAAGCTCAGTAAATAATTCTGTAGTGAAGTGCTCCCTTTTTATTATCTGATGTGGTTCCCTGACTTCAAAAATGTCTTTTGTTCTTGTTAATTGATTCAGTGTCTCAACCCAGTATTTGTCTGCAGCTGATCTCATTTTGCTTTGAGGCAGAGAAGTGCTTTGCCTTCAAATTTGTCTGTCTTCCAAATCTATTGTCTGCAATATCTGAGTATGCCTTTGTAGTTTTTAAGTCCTGACAAAAATGAAACTGTAAAATTATCAATGTTTAGTATCAGGCAAAGTCTTGAATGAAAAGCAATGAACTTAGATTCTCTGAATTAATGAAAACTACTCAAAAATGACCTGTCCTTAGGAATATTCAGCTTTTAGACATCACAATGATGCCAGTTACAAATATCATGACATTAATGGTACTCTGTGTCTTTTACCTATAGCTGATGGCAGGTGTGCGTATACAAATGCCCTCTGAGAAGGGTCTGCGTGTCCTTTTTCCTCCCCTTTTTCGGTGTCTTAGTTTGTGGAGGCTAAGTGTTAAACACAGGTAGCCAATTTTTAGATGTCAAACGTTTTTCACTCTCCTGTGGCCATTACAGTGGGTGTGAGCAGAGTTTCAGGGCAAAGACCACCTGGAGATGCTGGGGATTGAACATGCAAGGCAAGAGGTCTGTCACTGGGTATATCTCTGCACATACTGGGAAAGCCCTGGGGAATTAGCACCAAGTTATTGGAGTTTCTTTGCAGCAGTTCTGGAATTCTGGCTTTTAAAAATGAGGTAAGTCCTCTGGGGAGGTTCTTGGATTCCCAGTTTGTCAGAAACTTTGTTCCATCTTTCACCCATTGGGCTTGTCTACAGGCTTGAGAGTGTTGATACTGGAAATTCAAACAACGTCAAACAGCATGCTGTGTCTTGTATTTCCTTACAGCTTCGAATAAGCCAGAAGTTGGGAAGAGGCTGATGGTAAGATAATCATGTTAAAGTCATCACCTTTGGTTTGGAAGGACTTGGCTTTTGAAGTCTGTAACTGAAGCTAAGACTTCCGCAGCTGACCTGTTAATATGGGAAGCAGGTTGCAGGGACAAAGCACGATGTTAGTCTGGCACTTGTCTGGCAATGTGAGGATGTGGCAGAGATGTAGGGGAAAGAGGACTACTACCTTAGAGAGGGCATTTATGAACATTTCCTTGTGTATCTCTAGAGTTAATTGCAATATTGCTCTTCGCCATGTATGGGAAAATGCTTCCGTCTGGCTGCTCTGGAAGATGAAGAACAGCTCAGGCTCTAACTCAGGCATCCTCTGGAGACAGTAAATTCTGCTTAATCAGTGATGCTCTATTGAAAGCCAGACTTGCCTGTTAGGAATATCCATTCACCAAATTAGATGTAACATCATATGTTTTGATAATTTTGTCTGTCTCAGTGCAGCTGTAGGGAGAGGCAAGAATATGTGCCATGTGGCAAAGGCAACTGTGATCGCGACCTGCTTGAAACCTCTGTACTGCTTTTTGGTGGCATAGCTCTAGTCTGTACTTGTTTTTGCATGTATCTTTGGCAACAGAGTGGCAAACCAGGAACTATGGACTTTGAGGGGTTTGAAACTGATCTTGCACCATTCTGCTTGCATTTCGCTAAGGACATCTGAAGTGGAGGCAGAGGAGAAGGTAGAAAATAAGGCTAAGGGTAAAACAGATTAGAGAATGAGAAAATGAGGATGAGGGATAAATCAGGGAAGAAGATGTGTGAAGAACAGAGTATATAGGTTACACTGTAAGCAAAACATCCCATTTAGTGGCTCTAGGTGTGTGGTCTTGGGGACCTCTGTTTGTCATGAATCACATGAATTTCTTTGAGCAGAGCATACGTTGTTTTCATCCCTGTAAGGGTGTGAGAGATTAAATTGACCCAAATGTCTTTAAAAAAAACTTCAGGCTAGGGTCTACATCTCAAAGAATGAAGTGGCAGTTTCTTAATGTCTTGTTTTCTTATTGCACTTACCAGAATTGTTAAGAAGTCTTGTTGTTAAATAGGATTTCTTGGTATTCAGCCTTGATTTGCCATCATCCCTCAGCTTTACCTGTTCTAACTTTCCAGCTTCACTCTAAACAGTTTTCTGCTGCCTTGATCTAACAACTTTCATATAGTTTCTAGGTTGTGATTCTGTTTCCCTTTCTTGAAATTCATGCCCTTCATATGAAGGTAAAATCATGTCAAGGCAAATAAAAGCCAAGTGTATTGTAAATAGGCATAATCTTTATTTTCCCCTTTCTGGCCTTTTTGACTTCCTTTTTTATCTGTGTTCCTCACTGTCCTGCCCCACTTCAGACTGGGAATCCCGAAGCAGACCTGCCAGAGCAGGTTGCATTGTTAAAAAAAATTACAGTGTAGAATGTGGCCTCATAGCAGCTCTAATGTCCTGGGAATCTGAATGCCGCTTTCATGTATGCAAGTTGAAACAAAAGAGATGATTTTAAGCTGGACAGACATTCCAGGTGTTTTACAACAGAGCCAAGGATGTTGGGAGACACACTGGGAGAGTAGTATGGAACAGTCTGCCAGTGAAGAGGGACCACCACCATTTTCAGAGCATCAGTTTGTGTTTGGCTGAGAGGGTCATGCATTGGGTTATCAAGCCTTGGAACAGTCTGCCCAGGGAAGTGGTAGAGCCACCACCTGTGGAAGTGTTTAAAAGATGTGTAGATGTAGTGCTGAGAGACATGATTTAGTGGTGACTTGGCAGTGCTAGGTTAATGGTTGGACTTACAGCCGTTTGCAAGCTTTTTTTAAAAAAAAAAACCACAAAACAAAAACCAAAAAACAACAACAAAAGTTTTTTCCTGTAGGTTTCCTAGTAAGAATGCAGAATTTTATATTGCAAAAATGTGTGCGCTAACAGTGGGCCTGTGTTTTAGTGACCTTTAGTGATCCCCACAGCAGAATGCACAGACCTCTAAGGGCCTGGAGGGAGAAGCTGAAATTCACTTGTCTTGAGCATGGAAAAGGGATTCTTCCATTTTGGGATGCTCCACTTGGGTACCAGATTGATTTCACATGACAGTAAATCCTATGTACTGGATAATTAGATTATAAACTTTGTGGCCATTCAGCCCAGAGTGGTTCAAGGTGTTTTTATTTTCTTTTTGATAGAGGAAACTTTCCTAGCAGGCTTCATGCCTGATCAGGCATCATCTGCAGTTCCACAGGTCAGGGAAACACCTAGGTGTGTTCAATAGAATTGCAGCTGTGTGCTCCCACTTTATGTGGACCACATGCATAATTACAAGTGACCTGGAGTGCCCCAAGCTGATAATATTGATGCAACTGTGGTTTTAGCTGAACTTTTGTCTATAGCAAAGCTAAACATTCTCTCAAAAAGGGGAAACCTTGGATTTCTAGAACAAAGAAGAGAGGAAGGAGAAACTTCTGGGCATGCTATGGAGGAAGGAGGGTGTGGAACATGCTAAGCTGAATGCTGGGCCCTCACAAGAATTACTGCTGTCCTTTAGAAATGTGCTAAGAGCAGCAGTATCGAGCACGTTATGAACTGCACCTACTTAACTCCCGAGTGTGTATCAGGGCCAGAAGCCAGGGGACTGCATTGAGTCCATTTTATGTCTGCAATGGCTCTGTGCACTTGTAGCGAGATCTGTAGCTAATGTAGAGACGTAACATAGCAGGACAACCACTTTTTCCGTGGTTTTGGCAGCCCATGCAGGAAAATGGCCAGAGGATTAAGGTTGGCAGAGCTGACCTGTTATGCTACAAAGCTCTTCAGCAGCAGGTGTTGCCTGTGAATTGCAGGCAGGCAACTCTTGCTTCTTCACCTGGGATGAGATTTGCAGACTGGACAGCATGATATGTCATAAATTCGTGAGCTGAAGCATTTTTCCATATAGGCTTGTCTACAGAAAAAGGACAAAGAGATGATGGCAGCTCAGCACGTGTTTTCAAACACCTACAGAGGAGAAATAATTCTTTCAAAATGAGGATATTTACATGACCATGTGTTGCTTCCTTCAAGGGATTGTGCTCATACAACACCTGGTGGGGACTTCGAGGTGTCTGTCAGCCTTGCAGTGGGGCTCAAGAGTTTTCTTGAACTCTTCCCATGGTGCTTGGGATACTTCCCAGAAATCACCCTCCCTATACCTAAGGGCAGGAAAAAGCAGAACATGCTGGTATGGGTTGATCAAAACATAGAAATAGAGCTTATTTCTGAAAATTATGTTCCTTGGTTCATTACCTGTGGGTAAAGTGTGCTGAAAGAGGACCTTCCTAGTTATTAACTCTTAACATCTTGATTTCCAAACGTTTGTGACTGGAAGACTGCAGAAGTGGAAGTTTACAGTTACAGTGCTGTGGAAACATGCAAGAAGATATAAGAAACAAAAAATCAAAGGAAATCATAGGTCTAGATATAAGGGTACATTCAGCATGCAGAGAAAGGGGCACAAACAACTTTAGTTGGAATCCTGGTGCTTCCAGGCTACTGTAACACCTACTGACATGCAGATGAATGGGAATTAACCTGCATGCATCAATAAAACAGCATTTGACTTTTATTCTGTTAATCTCAGCAAGCAGTAGAGCCTTCAAAATTTAAATCTGTAGATAATCTTCAGAAAAAAGGTTACTCAGAGCAGTAGAGAATTGTTTCCATTGTACTCTCTCAACTTGCTGCAAATTGTTTTCCAGTCTCCCCTTTGCCTCATTCCAGTGACCGCTTTCCTCTGGCTAAGAGAGTTACTCATCCAGCTCCTCTACATACTGCTTACTGTTTTCCTCCTCTGTTACCTTGCTGTCTTTGTTGAAGTGATTAGCATCTGAAAAGATTTCACTCTGTCTCGCATGTACTATGCAGGACATACCAGTTACTAACAAAAATGCAAACTTCACCAGGACCAAACTGACATACTTGAAAAGTTGCAGCCATAAGCTCAGATCAAATTGATTTCCCTGTGGCAATCAGATTTCCCTTGAATCAAGGCATCTGGGAAAGATCCCAGGACATTGTGCTGTGTGTGTCTTGTAACCATGTATTTCCTAGGTGAGGCTTGCAGTACCTTTGAGCTGTCTGTTAAGTCTTGCATAAATGAGCTAGTGAACCTGATAGCTGTGATTCTCTGCTACAGCAGGCTCACTGGGAATAGCAGCAACAGCACAGAAGCTGTTTTACAGAGTTCGGGCTGGTGAGTTTTAGACAGAGTTTGGTCTGCTGTGAACTCCTACATGATAAGATTCAGACATTTTTCCATCCAGCTTTGGATGGACGTTGAAGAAAGGGTCTGATGACAAAAGAGTAGCAATGGCATAGGGAATACCACGTGAAAGAGGCAGGGATGAAGCTAGCAGCTTGGTTTGAGTGATCATGCATTTTCCTTCAATAACGAGATTTGGATATGGGATAGGTGCCCGGTGGATATAGGGAGCTGGTTATAATGTGATAAGGGAACCAGAAAGACCAGTTATGAGGTTTTTCCAATGGATTGTGGAGTCAAAGGGCCGAAGGGAGGAAGCGGCTGGACATTTTTGTGGTTTAGTATGACTTTTGGAGGGGATGTAGCAGGGGTTTTGAAAAGCCGGTAGCAGTGTTGTGCTGAGAACCTTTTGATGAAACTAGTTTTCCCCCTCCAATTTTACCCTCTCTTTCCTGTTTGTTATAAAGTAGAAATAGAGGAGAGAGATAGTGAAAGCCGCCTCCTCATTCCATTTGCCACTTTTTTCCCTTCAAGGGATAGCTAGTCATCTCATAGTGTCACAAAGGGCCAAGGACCATAGGGCATGTAGACAGATGCCCGGTGGGGGTGCTTCTTGTCCTCTCATCTGGCTCCCCAGTGCCTCTCTCTCTTTCCAGCCTTCATGGCTCAGAAGCACAGTGGTTGATGAAGGAAGGCAGAAAGATGACACAGGTGTGGTACCTCTATGGAGACTTTGTTTTCACAGCATTGTTACTGGATGATAGAGAAACAACCCCTCCCAGTGTTACAGGGAGCAGCTAAGGGCCTCTTCTGATTGAAATTCAGAGGTAACAGCAAGGCTCCTTCCCTTTGAGAGATGGGGTACTTGGTGCCTGTTCCTCTTACTGTGTGCTGGGCATACCTCTGTAGGGCAGGTCCCCAAGCACTTGTTGCCTCAGTCTATACAGTCTCCTGGGCCACTTTCTCTGTATTCCCAGATGCTAATGCCGGAGTCCACAAACCTTGGTGAGTCCCTTTGGCACTTGAGAAATGATGAGGCAGGTCCAAGGTTTAGGTGGGAAGCCAGCCTGTGAGATGGGGCCAACAGGGCCCAGGCAGGGCTGTGGGAGCTGGAGACCAGCCCTGCTGCGGCATCACTGGGGCAGGGGCTGATGGACCTGGGGGGGCTGATATGGGGTCCTGGGCTGTGGGCGGGGGGGGGGAGCCCCAGGGGGGCTACACAGGGACAGTCAGAGCTGTGGGTGTCCTATAGGCCCTGACAGGCTTCTGTGGTCATGTTGATGCCAGGCCACCACTCAGCGAAGAACTTGTTTCACATCTGAATTTTCCTTCTCCTTTTTTAAACACAGATGCTTCGCTCTTTAAAGCGTTAATGCTGTTAAACCTCTCTGTCCCAGTTTTCAGTTATCTTGCTAGGACCTATGGGGTGGTGCTGCCAGCATGACTAAGCTACAGAGGAGGTCCACATGGGCTTTCTGCTGCTGTGGAGGAGCCCCACTGCTTACCCCCATGGTTGGAGACTGAGGGCAAGAACTGCATGCTGCTTGGTGTCAATGAGAAGACTGTTCCAGTGCTTTACCTTGCTGGTGAGGATCTCAAAGTTGAGGCTGGAGCTACTTCAGCAACGAAGGCAACTGCCACCTTTCAGTACCAGGGTGTTACAACTGGGGCTTTGGTCCATGGGGAGGTTCTTGAAGCTGTTGCAGAGCAACATGTGTTCCCTGTCCAAACGGGACACCAGTGGAAGAGTCCTCATGCCAGGCTCCCTGCAGGTGAGTGTGGAGATGTTTTAGTGCTGACTCTGAGTTCCTATATGAAAGAGGCTCTTCACAGCCTGCCGTATTGCCTTTTGAAAGAGCAGCAGTTCTGCAGAGCAATTACAAGCAGAAGCCTGTTTGCAGTCCTGTGTAAAGCCTTGTCATCAGCATTGTAATGAGCAGAATTACGGGATCTGATGTCCATTCTAATTACAGGATTCATTCTAGAAGACTGTGACTTGGAGCTATGGGATGCTTGTTTTGATAATGGCAGCTTGTATGTACGTGCTCATGTCCTCTATGTGTGGTTTGATGACCAGTCTATTACATGGTTGTTCCTGTTAAGGATTAATACATTATTAAGAATTATATTGACAGCTATATTGCTGATATATTATTATTAATGGCCTTGTTCATCCTAATTCATATTAGAGCTAGTGAGGCACCCATTCAGGACCTTTTTCTGAGGTGACAGCCAAAGTTCCGTTCTGCATGTAGGCTCAGCTTTTATGCCCCTGGACCCTTCCTTCTGTCGCACAAAGAATTTGTTAATGCAAATTCTAAACAATAAGTAGTGGATTACAGTAGTGGAAAGTAAGTACCTAATCTTACATGTATGAAAAGGAATGAAGTACTATTGCAAAGCACCCATCAAAACAAGACTGTAACAGCGGTGCTTGGCAGAAGTTCAGAACACAGCTCTGTGCTGTGCCAGTCACTGGTGAAAGAGGCTGATCTCATAACTCACACTTGTTCATCCTCTGATCTCCCAATCAGTAACACAGCCTGAAGTGTCAGGTGCTGTGGCACTTGCTGACAGGGTGAAAGGCAGCAGCTTATTTCTTGCGTCCATTACTAATGCTTAAGAATTCTCTGTGTTTATTTTTGTTTGTTCCCCTTCCCGGACCACCTGGTTCCCAGCATTATCAAGCAGGAAGAATTTGTGAAGTCAAGTTTTTCATCATTTTGATGTTAAAGGAAGCATCTGGGGACTGGGAATTCTTTCTTCATTCTGTCCAGAAAATGGTCAGATCCGCTTGCTTCCAGTTGCTCTGACTTGCTGAAGTCCAAACAGGGATTCTCATTTTGTTAATAAATATTATTCAGCCTATTCCAACAGGGGGTACAGATCTGGGCTGTACTGTTACCTGCTTCTTAATGCTTCCCATATCCTTGTACTGTGAATACCAGTATAAATTTGCATAAATCCCATAAGTATCATATGCAGTTGTAAGAACGTCAGTCTCTTCCTTGTCAACTGTGGAGCAACTTGTTTAGCAATAAGTAGAGCATAAGCCCCTTCTTTCTTTCGTAAACTAGCCACTAGTCTGATTACATGTGTGCTCAGTTGCCCTACAAGAGTTTCTCAGGAGTTACCCTGGGGTATTTTCCTGTACTCGCCAAGTCCCTCAGCCTGCAAAAGGCATCAATGAAGTTGTGACCATCTGCCCCTCTGGACAGTGATGCAGTAATTGCAGTCTTCATCCAGAACATTGTGAGCAGTACTTTTGTGCAAACTGACAAGACCATTTACACGCCAGGACAACAAGTTAAGCCTGAGGATGCATACAGGTAAGCTGTGGGGAGGGCTGAGGGGGTGTTCCTTGCAGTGTGCAGATCAGTGTATGTCACTACTAGAACAACATGAACTTCGATGTGGGTTGCCCAGCAGGTATAATAATTACTTTGGCCCTGGGTTTTAGTAAAGAGATCACACTTGATTTGCAGTTCATACCTCTCCTGTTACTTCAGGCTTGTTTCTAAAAAAATTGTACCAACCTACTCAACAGTTACCCTGATGCAGACTTGTTAGGTTTATAAGTATCAGATTTAAGTGGCCTCCAAGAAACATCATCCTGGGTATCTCCACATGAAGTCCAGCAAGGGCTGGTCAAGAACATTTTACTGAACTCACCACCTTTGTTGCCCTGGATTTCAAATGCCGTGGTGCACTCTTGCCTGTTTTAGAAATGATGGAAACTCATCTGGCAACTGCCTGTCATATATCAGAGACCATCATCTTATACTTGTTAGTTGTATCCAAGCTGTTCAAATAATCTTTGCCTGAAAGACATCTTGCTTGTTTCATCAAATCCAGAAAACTCTGCTTTGCTATTTGTAGTTGGTGTATCACTGGGGGGGATTTTTGGGGTGATAGTTGGTTGGGTTTTTGTTTGTTTGTATGTTTTTGTTTTTATTTTTTTACACTGACTGGTGCTTCAGTAATGACATGCCTATTCAGAATAGCTTCTTCAGTAACAAACACTCCAACTACACTGAAGGCATGGCTTAATTTTAATTATTGGAAAATGACACACCCACGTTCTTTCTCATGAATGTGGAAAAATATAATTATTGAAATATTTGATTAACATCTTTTTGCAAGGCCCTATAGCTTTTGTACATTTTGTAAGACAAAACTGTTACTATTTGTTGAATCATTACCATGCTTTGAAAGATAATGTGAAGTAAAGGACACTTCAGCTGCTTCCTGCAAACAAATCCAGTCCCATGTCTTCCAGACTGTTAATAAGTTCATGTCTTAGGGACTATATGCACCTCCTTTCTTCCTTCAGCATTTCTCTTAGGCTCATATTCTCATATTCTTTTTGTGTATTTCTTCTCAGTCTATATCCTCAGGACGCTGTTATGCCCTCAGATCTTCTGAGAACGACAGCATGATGCCTATGGGAATGCCCTGAAAGGACACCTCTGGTTTTGGAGTATGGGCTGGGTAGGGGTGGAGTGGGCTGACTCTGTGCCTGAACGTTATGCTCACAAGCATTTTGTTTGCTTTTTGCTGTTGCAGTACAGTCTCAAATTGTCACTCTGAACAGCATTTTTGTCCCCTTTGAATGATGAGGTGAGGAATGTAAAGGAGAAAATGTGGGGAGAATAGTAGAGGAAATGTAAACAGGAGACTTAGACTGGGCTTACACAGGGGTGCAGCTCTCTGCTTTTGATCTTGCCTTTGAGCATGTTACTCTTTAGGATCTACAAATCCAGCATTTCTGAGCAGCAGCAGGAATTCATAATCAAACCCAGGTAAAGCCCCAGATCCTTTCTTTAGACCTACGCCCGGAGATAACCCAGCTCAGACTCCATTCTAATCTGGAGCTGGATGACTTCGAAGGACTGCCCATGACCTTACGCTACTGCACTCTAGCTCGGCTCCTTCCTTTTGACCCAAAGAACCCCTCCATGAAATCAATTCAGTCCCTAGAAAATAGCTTGAGATCTGCCAAAAAATCCATGGAGTCCCTGTCAGCAAAATGAAAGAAAGCAGTTTGAGCTGACCTTCCAGATATGGATGTTTGGTATCTTCTGCAGGCTGATGGAATGTAAACAGTGGCAGCAAATCTGGGGGAAATGGTCCTTAACTGGATGTTTTTAATCCTCCTGAGGTTGAGCTGAATCCTCATGACCATGAGGGTTTGATTGCCACAGTAACTGGTCCTGAGCCCTTTTGCCATCACTGTATTACAAAAAAGGGTTTCAAGGAGCCAATGGGAAATCTGTTTGGTTTAGTTTTTTGTTCTAGTACTCACTGGTGGAGCTGAAGGTGAGTAACTAAATATACCTTTGTTTTCTGTTATTCCTACTCCAAACTAAAGGATGAAGTAGAGGTTTTTTGTGTGTCTGCAGTGGGCAGGGGCTGACTATCCAGGCTGGCAAGCTGTCTGCTGGACAGTACGATTTTTTTGAAATCTGAAGTAGTAATCTACTGTAGGGTCACCCAGAGTTCTCTCTTGTCCTATGAAGGGACAAGGACATGAGAGAATGAACTAGACTTGAAAAGTCTCCTTCATCTGTCTGGAGATGCTTTCTGCCTGTTTAGAGCCTTGTCCCAGTTTCTAGGTGACCAGGAAAGATAAATGGCTCAGCTCTGAGGGTAGTTGTCTCCTCTCAGGCTCATTTTAAGACTTTCTTTGTTGAACTTGTGCTTAAGCTTTTTTTCTGCAGATCATATCCACAGACTACTGAAGTTTTATTACACAAGAATTGACTCTGTCTGGTTGAAAAAGCAAGCTAGTCTTGTTGGATTCTAGCCATATCTATGGATAAATCCAGAGTCTATTTCTCAGGCTGCCAATGTTTAGAAAGAAGTGGCTTATTTGAAGAATTCCAGTTATGGGTACTCATGAAGTTCTGGATATCTTTGTTTTATGTGTCCTGTAACCCAGCCTGCTGAATTTTCATATTGGTATGCTAGCAACTTATGTTGCTAAATGCAGAGTGTAGGACTTTTCAGATCTTCCTGGTCTGTAATAATGGCAATATGCTGCCTCTGAAAGTAGATAATACCACAAGCTGTGGAAGAAATTGAAAAGAAAATGTAAATAAATAAGGGACATCTAGGCATTAATCTCCTCAGGAGCGGTTTTTTCCTAGTTCAAAGCATCTGATGGTGTCGGCAGGAAACCAGTTTGTACCTGTGTGCTGCAGATATTTATCTGTTGCTGTATATGCTATAACATATTATTTTATAACATGTAACATATAATTAATATTAGGTGTTAAAGGAGGAAAGATCTAACCTATTTTAGAAGCATATAATATATGCACTTAATATCTGGGCTAGTCACTTTGTGTTCCCTGTAGAGCTAATGGTGAAAGATAAGCCACCACTGGATGCTGTGTGTCTGACTGGATCTGGAGGGTTATCTCAGACTTGAGTCATCTCACCCTAGAAATGTTCTGTGTGTGTCTCTCCCCACTAACTGTAAAGGGAACCTAAAGGATTAGCTCAGATGAATATGCTTAAAGGTGGCCAAGATGAATCTCACTCTTAATGTCAGATTTTTATATGCTTTGGTAGTGTGGTCTAACTGCTCTGGCATCTGTATTGTTCTGGAGTCTTGTAGTGCCCTGGGGTCTTTTGGGAGTAACTGATCTATGTACACCTCAGCACAGGACTGCCACTTAAGCTGAAAGGCAACCTCTGCAACATCAGAGGAGCTGCGTTATGCCTGAGCCACGCTGGTGCCACTCAGCAAAGGGCTGAAGGTGTGCACATTTCACCTGAAACCATAGAGCTGTCTCTGAATAGCTCCCTGTCTGTCTTTATTTCCTTTTCAGGAGAAATTTGCAAATGAGGATCCTGTGTATGAACTGGGGACAATCGGCCCATACTACCAGAACAGCTATTTATGCCTGCAGCCATAGTACAGCACCACCAGGAGTTACCTCAAAGCCAGGGGCCTGTATTGGGTGCTGGCCTGTGCCCAGGAGCAGGAGGTCTGAGTGGATTATGATATTGACTCTGTGGACCTCTTCTTTATGAGCACCCTGTGGTCATAGTGGGTGGAGGACCTGTGTGTGTTGGAGTGAAGCACTAGTGGCTGAAGCCAAGATGCTGTGAGTAATGGCAAAACTGGTCTTGACTGCAGCTTCCATGGTCTGTGCTTAGCACAGACAGCCCTGGAGGTGATCATTAGATATAGTCAACTGTTTGCAGCATCCCTCTACCCCTTCCCATGGTTGGTTGTCCTTTTTTCTTCCAGGAATAGTAACTAGCTGTGAATTTTGAACTTATTTTTTAAATATCCCCAGGTGCTTTTCTCTGCTGCTTCACTTCTTGCTGTCTGATCTCACTGTATCTTTCCTGGCACAAGCAGAGTATGAAAGGATGGGGAAGATTTTCAGAGAGGGGAGTTTTCAACTGAACCTGTGCTGTGCCTCTTTTCCACGTGATGGGAATGACAGGCTTGTGGATAGTCAGAAACTCGTTGACCTCAAGAAGGATGTTGGAAGTACAGAAAGTTGCTTCTGAAGTAAAGGTGGCTGTGCCCTGTTGAATGCAAGGACACCTCAAAATTAGAGGGGGTAACTGAGGAAGGCATATCCTGGTGGGCTGGGGAAGGACTCTCTCTCTAGGATGGGAAATGTTAGGTCTGGTTGATTAGACTCTTACTTTCTCCTCTTTTTTCCTAAGTCTGAAAGTCTCTTTCTCCATCCCTTTCTCCTCCTCCTCCTCTGCTCCCAGCCCCTCACTGGTGGCTCACACCACGTTCCCTGGTGGAGACCTTGTTGCTGACAGCAGAATTCAGGTTTTCCCTATACTTCAGTAATCAGGTGAGGCTTGCTCTGAAGCAGGCTCAGGGAATAAGAGAGGTGCAGGAAGGGGAGGAAAGAATAAGAAAGACATTATCTGGCTTGCGTTGCACAGAGAGCTCTGTTGAAGCAGTGAAAGAACTACAGCCAGGCCACTACCTGTGTCCTCTGGCTGGTATCTCTTTCCAATGCCTTGTCTTTTTGTCCCTGTTTGCTCCCAGGCCACTTTCTCCCTGTTGGAGCCTGCTGCTGTAGGTCACGTTGGGGTTTCACAACAGCAAGATCTGACAGTGAGTCTTCAGCTGAGGGCAGCTCCCAGCTGGCTGTGTGTGGTGCGTGGTGCTGTGGACCAGAGTGTGCTGCTCCCGAGGCCGGAGGACGAGCTCTGCAACAGCAGCCTGAGTGGCTTGCTGTGACAGGCAGTGAGGCAGAGGGGTAGGGAGGAAAGACAGAAAAACTGTGTTGAGTTGTAGAAGGAGCTGAGCTGATGAATGGACAGCAGGTCCCTATGCTGGGAAAAGAGCTGGGGTCAGAACTGCAGTGTTTCTGAGATCAACTGATGCAAACTAGTGCTAGAAATTATTTACCTAAATACATTTTAAATGAGCAAATAAGAAACCTTTATTTAAACTATTTCATCTTCTTTCGGGCTGGTAACCAGTATAATCTAAGTAAATATTGTCTACATTGCCTTTTAAATCTGTTTTTTGCTATCCAGAAATACGTGCTATCGCTGTGCGCGTTTAATCAACCCTGTCAGGTTAATGTCTTAGAGTCTTCACTTTTATCAGTTTTTCAGGATGAGAATAAGTACCAGGTTTTGTTTCTCAATTCATTCCAGTGTAGTTCATGGAAGCTGGAATTCAATTAATGCACAAATCCCTCAGCACTTTAAATTTGTCGTTAAATAAAGCTACCTTAGATGTTTTGGATTCATGGAAAGTAAGCTTGTCTAAACATATTTGACATTTACATAGATTCAGTTTAAACAAAGCAAGATTTATCTCTCAAAAAATAATTAACTGACTGCTAGCCCTCCCCCCCCCCCCTGTCTCTGGTCACTGTGTTCCTCAGTATTTCAGAAATCATAGCGCTTAGCTGCTCACAACTAGTTCCTATTTGCAGATGTGGAGGCAAAAGCAATTTCCACGCTCTTGCAGTCCCCAAAGCCTCTTTCAGTTTGCATAAGCTAGGCATTATTTTGAACCAGGTGAATAAACAGAAAAAAAAGAAATATTCTGTGGAGGCATGAACAGACTGCTCTTGTCAAAAACTGGCTGAACACCTTTGTAAAGTGTTCTCTGGACATTCACTAGTGACTTATACTTGCCCAGTAGTCTACATTTTAAACATTGTAGGAAACACATAGGGTTTTATTAATTTTTTACTTAAACTACTTGGCTGTATTCTAAAAGGATATTCAGAACTCAGCATATGTTTGTTATGACTTTAAACTGACTTTTTAAAAGGCTTATTTTTAATCCAAGCTGTTACATAAGCAGCAAAATTTAAGAAATTGTGGCCTCTTGGGGATTTGTATCCTATTTGTCTACACCTTTGTCCCTCATTGTAACCTTCCCTGTTTATGTATTCCCAACTTCCTGACCCTTATGACCCCATTTTCCTGTGTTTCTGCATTTCTGTCTAGGGCAAGAGGCAATGTGTCTCTGGCTGGTTGAGAACTATTTGTTTGCTCTCTGACTAACTGGTGCCCATCTACTGACTGGCTGGCCTTGTACCTGCTGAACAGCACAGATCACTGCTGATCTTAAAAAGCATACCTCTCCTCAGTGGGAGATATGAAATCTGGTCTGTCTTTTCTTTATTAAAAGTTTAAAAAACTATTTTCAGGGAAAAGATGCAAACACACTAGCTTTCCACAGACTTTGAAGAATTCAACAAGTCTGCTGAACCGTGATTAGATGACACTAAAATTCTACCTTTTAAAAATTTATGGTCTTTGTTAAAAGATGACCCATTTAGATTTTGGAGGGTTGCAGTACATGGTGGGTTGCTGGTGTTTAAAAAGTTAAAGAATGGAGAAAGAAATCTGCGGGGTGATGGTTGGGTAGCAATGTCATGTTTTGTCTGCAGTGTGAGCGTTTTATTAGGTTTTCTTGGCCTTTTTGTGTGATTATGCAGGTGTATTCTGTTTTCCTCCCAAAATGGAGGTTATCCCTGTGAAGTCAAAGAACACATTGACTGCTTTGTACCAGGAGTAAGGTCATTTCCAATACCTGTCACTGATTCTCTGCCCCTGGAATGCAGATGTCTTTCCTTGTGGTTTAATCAACCAGCTGACTTCTTCACCTTCCATAGGTAGGTTCCTACAAGCTCTTCATAGAATAACAGAATAGTTTGGGTTCGAAGGGACCTTTAAAGATCACCTAGTCCAACCCCCCTGCTATGGGCCATCATTCACTAGATCAGGCTGCTCAAAGCCCCGTCCAACCTGGCCTTGAACACTTCCAGGGTTGGGGCGTCCACAAATTCCACAACCTGTTCCGATGTCTCACCACCCTCATTGTAAAGAATTTATTCCTTATATCTAATCTAAATCTACTACTCTCTCTTAGTTTAAAACCATTGCCCATTGTCCTGTCACTGTAGGTCCTGGTAAAAAGTTGCTCTCTGTCTTTCTTATAAGCCCCCTTTATATATTGAAAGGCCACAGTAAGGTCTCCCTGGACCCTTCTCTTCTCCCGGTTGAATAGCTCTGGCTCTCTCAGCCTTTCCTCATGGGAGAGGTGTTCCATTCCTCTGACCATTTCTGTGGCCATTCTCTGGACCCGCTCCAACATGTCCGTGTCTTTCCTGTACTGGGGACCCCGGGGCTTGATGCAGTACTCCAGGTGAGGTCTCACCAGAGCAGAGTAGAGAGTAATGCAAGTGAATATAGCAGAGGGGTCCTAAGGTTTGAATTTGAGCCTGGAAGTTTGCATGCTGACTGGTTTTTTTGGTTGGTTGGTTGGGTTTTTTTAAGTCCCACAGTTGCAAAAAGATGTGGGAATTTTTTTTCTGCCCACCCCCCCCCCCAAGTTAAAAACAAACAATTAACACTAATAAAGATTCAACTAGACCTTATTTTAGCGTGAGACTTGGACTATATAGCCTTGTGCCTTATGGCTTGCTCCATGCTAATAGAAGGTGCTGCTGAACCAGTCAGACTGGTTCTTGGGCCCTCTACTGCTGGCACCGATGATGATAAGCGGGACAGTCAGCCATGTTGTGAAGTCATTGTTAAACTCTAGTTTCCTTGAGTTGTATGCAAAGACCTCAGGAGAGACTGTAGGAAGATGAGAAGAGATGGAGGGTGGCAGAGGAAATTGAGGGAATGGCTTTAGTGACATACCAAGAAGAGAGATTGTAAGGAAATGCAGAATTCCTTTTCTAATATGTTGTATTTGGTTTGTTTTTTAAATCTCTAATGCAAAGAGTACACGGGACTGAAAATTCTGCCAAATGGCAAGATAAAGAAGCCAATGCACTGCATATTTAATCACAAGGAGCACCTTATTTTCTTTGGGAGGAATGGGTTGTTCCTACCTATAAAATCTCTTTCCACTGTCTTAACAGCTGCAGTCCTCCTAATGTCTACCTCTGACAAAGGGGCTGGTCTGCCATGCCCTCTTCTTTCCAACTCTGTGCCTTTGTTCTAAGTGCCGAGCTGCCTTTGTGAATCCCATCTCTGGATATTCCTTGTATTCGTTTCCAGCAGTACCCATGGCTTTCCCTCTCTGCAGAGAATCCACAGATGAAGCGAGTCACATACTCGTCAGTTTTCCCCTTGAGACCTGGATCTCTGAGCTGTTCCCCACTGGCTGAGTCCAGCTTAAATTGTTAGGGGTGGTTTGGGGGCTGCTTCTTTGGACTCGGGACCCCTGTCTGTGAAAGGTTAATATTTCTGGAGGAAACATCTGCTTGGCCTTCAGCACTGGGGTTGTCTCCTTGGCCCTGGTTATGAGGCACTGTGCAGCCCTGAGCAAGTCCCTTCCCTTTCTATGACTCAAGTTTCTTAGAGGGTGATGTACCTGGTCTGTCTTCTCTCCAGCATTGCAAAGCTTGAAAAAGCACAGATGGAAGTGCTACAGGTAATCTTTGTATTAGTATTTATTTATTAGTATTATTTATTAGTATTGCTCAGAGGTTTTTTTAAATTAATTTATTTACTTTTTAATTGTGCATCCTCTTTTCTTTGTCCTGGGCTCTGGCTTCTTTTAAGGAGAGAAGCAAGTTCAAGTCACCATCCCTAATACTGTAACAGAGTGGAAAGCCAACATGTTTTGTGTCATGGGCAGTGATGGCTTTGGGATCTCTTCCGTAGTAGGACTGGTGGCCTTCAAACCTTTCTTTGCAGGTCTGGCCTTACCATATTCCATGATTTGGGGATAGTCATTTGTGCTGAAAGCTAGTATGTTCAAGTGTTTGAAAAGGTGCATTTGAGTAAAGTCTCTCATATTCAGCTCAGGTTTTCCTTTTTATAAACCACTCCCCAGACACACAGCGGATTTGGAACTGGTTTAAAAAAAGATATCAAATGATACTTTAGCCCTACCTGTTTTCCATAGGCTGGGGTAAAAGTCCATAACAGCCAGCACAAGTGTTATTTCCCTTTCCATATGTCAAAACACTGCTTAGATCCATTACAGGTCTGAATGGGATGTACAGCTCGATGCTATTCCAGCATTTTCTAAATTCCCTATTAAAGAAATAGTATATTAAAATGTCACCCACTTTCTCCCTTGTCCTGTAATGATGTCTGCTGTGAAGCCTCCATGTGTCCTGTCAGTGGCTGCTAACTCTGTCTTCCTATGTATCTGGGACAGATTCAGCTTATGCTGGCCAAAACCAGGGAGTACCAGTTGGAGTCATGCATGAGCTGTGACCACACAGCCTGCCACGTACTGAGGAGACCAAGACTTTTTTATGAGACGATAGAGCTGCCAACCTGCATGAGAAAGCAGAGGAGACAGATAAGAGAAAGTTATCTGGGAGCTGCTGTGCTCTTCAGACCGCGGCTCAAGCTAATATAGGATTCTGCTTTGCTCTTTGACTAAGGCCAAGAGTCTGCCTTGTCCAGGTTGCTTCCACCATGCTGGAGAGATGATTGATGATCTCTAACCCTGTGGGAGTCTTGAGGTTTGGCACTCCAGAAACTAAGTGTTTCAGAACATGGCAAGCCTTTAACTCCATTTTTATGTATTGGGTAATGATATCAAGCTGTGTATGCAGGGAAAATACAAAGATAACTTCAGAGCACCAGCATACATTCTCCTTAAACTACCAGTTTGTCCTCCACAGAAGTCACCAGTCCTCTGAACTCTGCAGTTTGTCCCTCTTTTTCCCAAGGATTTCTGTAATCAGGCTGAGCCCATTTGTAGTGTGCGGCTGCATGAGACAAAGACACAATACACTGGCCACCATTAGGGAATGACAACACGGAGGTGCCAAGACATTCGCAGTAAGAGACTTCCCCTGGTTCCTCTAGAGTGGGTGGAGGAGGAATGCTGGTCCCTAATCTGTGTTATAAAGTCTTTATTCAAGCAAAGGCCCAAAGTCTTGCAGATGTGAACAGTTTTTGTTGCTATACTGCCCTTAATGTATTTTCCTGTGTGTTTTCCACAAGCTGTAAGCCATATTCGTGAAGAAATCTCACCACTTCCCCTTCTGTGCAGAAGGTAGGTGTGAGCTGAAAAGGCAGGGATAGCCTCAGTCATGACATAATTTTGGGCCTGGGGAGTGAAAATCTACTGTGAGCAGGTGCTGGTGCTGGAAAACCTTTAGTACGTGAGGAAGAGTTGTCTTTCCATAATGGGAACATAATTTATATAAACTTGCTAGGAACGTGTGTGTATTGTGTCTGTGTGTTTTATGTGTTTATTATTTGAAAAAATGATTTTTGTTTACTTTCTGAACAAGTAGGTTTGGTAAATCTGGAATAACTTGCAAGTCACGGTTAAATGAACACTTTGGTGGTGTTCCAGGATTAGATTAACTACCAATTGAAGATAGTGACCTGCCCATTATTTCAGTTGTTTTTATGAGATATACCCAGCAAAGTCCTCCTTTTCAACTCTGTTACTTCACTTGAAAGTGAATGGAAACAATACTTTTTGTTTTGAGTAAAAAGTGACATTTTTTTTACTAAAATCCATGTTTTGAAATCAAAACAATTAGAAATTATTTGGTGAAGACTGGGCTGAACAACAACTTTCTCCTACACCAATTCTTTCTTTTGAGTCACTAAACCAAGATGTTACTGACATGGCTGCATTTTGCAGGTATGAGAAAATGCTGAAGGGGTTGAGTGACATGCACAGAAATTGATGAAGCCAAGTGGAGTCTTGCAGAAGGTGATAAAGCAGGTAACATGTAGTTGGGCAAATGTTAAGAGGATTTGAGGTGGAAAGCAGGCAGAGATACGGGGTAAGGAGTCACGTTACAGAAGCAAACCGTGTTTGCCTGAATATTGGAGCTTTGCCCTTGCCTTTGCCCTTTGTCTTTGATGCTGAGGTGACATCACTGGAGAACCTGGGCTGTCTGGTTCTGCTTCCCAGACAGATGGCTGACTTCTGTGGTGCAGAACATGGTGGTGTTTGCCCCCATCATCTGTGTGCTGCAGTACCTGGAGAAGACAGGACAGCTGACAGCTAAAGATTCTTGCAGACGAGTTTATCAAATCTGTTACACCATTTCTTTATCCTGAGTACTGAGTGACTTTGTTCCATTATCAGGTGGTTCCTTCATCAGGAGTACAATGTGACTATGGCAGAGGGAAAGTACTTGTTGCTTCTGGAAAAAATTTCACTGTTACTTCTCTCCCACCCAGGCTACCAGAGGGAGCTTCTGTTCAAACATAGCAATGGATCCTCCACTGGATTTTGAGAGGGTCATGTGAAAGGCAGTGTCTGGTAAACAAATGCCTTTCTCTCCTCAGTACAGTGAAGAACAAGTCTTCCTAAACTCTCTGTCACTACTTATGTAGAACCAGCTCTGTGGGTAGCCTATTTTCCTGTCTAAGACCCTAGGCTAACAGCCTCTGTGACCAAGTGTTTCTTGAGAGCCAGGCAGTACATGTTCATAGGTGACAAGATCATCCAAGTGGCTGTGAAGTGGATGGCTGGGAAGCAGCAGGACAATGGCTGCAAATGTGGGGCAGCTCTTCTCCATGGCCACGGTGGTGCAGCCAGGAGGCCTGCTTTTGCTCACTAATCTCTCCTCTTGACAGATGTAAATTTTGGCAAGGAACTGTGTTTGCTTATGTTTACATACTAAGAGAGGAAATAATAAATAGTGAAATACCTCTTGATAGGTATTTCTCTGAACACCCTAATCCTGCTGTTCCATGTGACAAAGCAGGGTGTGAGAAGTGACTGTATTCTCTTCAGAAGCAAGTTCAGGAACCCTTTAGAAGAGAGACCTATAGAATCATAGAATTATTTAGGTTGGAAAAAACCCTTAAGATCATAGAGTGCAACGATAAACCTAACACTGCTAAGTCCGCCACTGAACCATTTCCCGAAGTGCCACATCTTTTAAATACCTCCAGGGATGGTGGCTTAGCCGCTTCCCTGGGCAGCCTGTTCCAGCACCCTTTCAGTGAAGAAATTTTTCCTAATATCCAATCTAAACCTCCCCTATGCACCTGTGCTGTGGATGGGAACTCTGTGAGCCATGGCTTCACAGCAAGGGGAAGCTCAGCATAAGGCTGGTGATGAACTCTTTAGGACTTCGAGAGTTCTCTCAGAGAACAAATCTCTCCCACCACCCTCCTTCTTCTAACTCTTCTAGAAGGCGAAGAAAAGTGGTCTGAAACCAATAGGATCCAAGCAGCTGCTGGCCAGAGTGCCTGCGAACACATGAACCAGGAGATCCCCTACTCGGCTGCAGTACTGACATGTTACACTCTGGATTCCTGGCTGGTGGAACCACAGCATGAGGTCCAGACACTGTTCTGGCTGTACGTGCAGAAAGCTGGGCAACGTATGTTATGGTGTAAATCATCTTATTGCTTCCTATGGAATACAAATATGCTTAATTGCTGTAGTGTGCCCCACAGCTGTTTAAACAGCTAGGTGAGTACTTAGCTCAGTCCCATAACACTGTGTGGTGTAACATGTCTTCAGTGTGGGTACAGAGACAGAAATTTTAACTAATTACCTTTAATGTCCCTGATGTCTTCCTGGTATTTAGCAGATAGGTCTCTTGATAGCTATCACACCTTCCTTCAAACTGTGCAGAGTTTGAAGGAAACTCTGCTTGGGTCTGGGTGCTGGGTGCAATAGCTGGTTTCTCTGCTGTAGGGAGCAAGTATTTTCACCTTGTCTATGTGCAGTGACATGAGGAGATAAAACGACAGCAGAACTGTGGGGTGGGAGAAGAATAAGCTCAGAGAGGAGAAAAGAGCTTTGTTAAATAGAGATTATCCCCCTGACTGAGCACACCAGTGTCCAGGAAGGGAACAACCCTGTGTGGCAGGTCACTTCCCTCCAGGTGCCCTGGCACTATGGCTCTGCTCATCTGTGGACTGGCCAACTTCTTACTGGGTCCGGTACTTTACAGCCTGGCAAAGGAAGGCTACCCAAAGAAGATGGCAGTGGAAAAGGAGGGAAAGAAGAGAAGGGACTGATGACACTGCCAGAGGAAAAAGAAGAATCTCTGATACCTTTCCTCACAAAGAAGAGGTTTTCCCTGTCCCATTCTTCATGCAGACTCCAGAAAGATGGCATGCCTGTGTACCTGGCATATATGTGTGTGTGTCATCAAAATAGCTGGTGCAGATTGAGCAGCATTGTGAATTGTGTCTAACACTGAATATCTGTTTTACAATGATGCTTCTTCCACATGCCTTTTACTTTTAAACTTCTGAACCTTTGTTCAGTAATTATGGGCAGGTCTCTATCACATGGTTCATCTCCAATTGTATGCTTAGTCCAACATTAAATGGAAAAGGCACAGTCACAAGATTTTTAGGAAATATCCTGACTTTGAGTGTAGCCTCCTGCCCACATCTGGCAGTGTTCAAGGTGTTCCACAAAGATCAGCTATTCCAAGCTACTGCAATGTCTCAGGTCAGTTTACTAGAATTATTTCCATACAAAATGAGTTTTGTTTGGTCCTGTCAGCAAGAAGAAGCTCCTTGGGTGTAATCAAAGTTAATTGAGAAAGTAAGTGGCTTTGCCAAAATTAAGAATCTCACATAACACCTGACAAATGGGTCCACAAATATATCACATGTAGTTGAAGCTTCACCACAATTACTCTGGTGGAACTTGCTTTATCTAGGACCCCAAATTCTACCACTAGGTTCTGGTTTGGGTTTTGATTCTTTGTTAACACTAGAAATGATTCCTAACCCACAGCATTCAGATCTGGAAGTCTTTTGTGGTTTCCAAATCTTGTGGTTTTGGTTGAACCAGTTTACTAACTTATAAATAGTTGTCAACTTCCATAAGTGCTTATATGCTTGATGGCTAAATTTGAATTTACAAGTCAGGATGTTGTGATTCAGAGAAGTCACTATGCCTGGAGTGCTGGTGAGACTGTCTCAGTTCATTGGAGTGAGTGGGAGAGACCGAGCATGAACCAGAGCTTTGGTATTGGGCCAAGAAGGTTCAGAAGATAATAATGCTCTTTCAGTGGGTTGTGTGGATTTTTTTAAGTGTTAGCTAGAAGTAAGCTGTGCTAGGTATTTGTGCCCTTTTGTTAAAGGTATGTAAAGCTGCAGGTTCACACCTGTTCTTTGGAGAGAGATCCGTGGCTCACCCATGGTTTGAGAGCCTTCTTGTTAAGGTTTCCAAACTCCCCTGGGCATAGTTCCGTAATTCTGCAAAGCTCAATTCCAGCTAACAAATTTGAAGCCTACCATCTAAAGGCTTACACTAGATTTCCAGGCAAAGATTTCAGAAGATTTTGCAGTTCTTTAAATGATCTTGGTGTAGGAGCCAATCATTGTGAGATGCATAGAAGAGTTTACACTGTGTTGCGTTCAAGCTTTCTGACCCAGTTAGTTCCTGCTCCTTCTGCTGTGTTTGTCCAGGTGTGTTCTGAATTCCTTGCTTGGCTTTGGTGCAGCGGACAAATTCTGCTCTCAAGGCAGCAGAAAGCGGGTGCAGGGCTCTGTCTTGGCACTGAGAGATTCTTTTGAAGGATTCCATTATGTTGGTCAGGTTGCAGAAACATTATGGCCTCAGATTTTTACAAGCCCTGCATGGATTGTGAAATATCCTTAATGCAAAAGTATACTTTGCTATCAGAACACAACAATATCAAATCCCGTTGTCTTTGAAGATGCTACACAGTAGGTGTAGAGTATGTGTATGTGTGTGTAAGAGGCAAGCTGGAAATTCAGAACATGAAGTTTGTGGTTGGAAAGAATAGAAGGCAACAATGGAGGAGGCCCTAGGCCTGTTTGAAGCTGGTGACAAGTGTCTAGAGGAGAATGAAGAATGATTCAGTTCCTTTGAATTATTCTGCACTACAGGCTTTCTAACAGATGAGATTCTTTAAAGATAATGATGACTTCTCCTCTCTGCACAGTCTCCTGTCAAAGTGATCTGCAGGAATCAGTGTTTCCCCACTACTCTTCTCATAGAGAACATTGATACTATTGCCTTGTTGTTTTCTTTAAAGATTAAAACACTGGAGTGATTTCCAAGGTGCCATTGCTCCTAGTCCTGATTCTGAACCATGGAACATGTCTTCCATGGTTACAGGTGTGACCTTTACTAAGTCTCCTCTTCTTCCTTTTCCTTTTTGATTCCAGGTATCTGTGGAGAAGAGGTATCTATCTGGTTTTGCGTTGTTTGTATGTATTATGTCCTTTGCTCCAGTTGAATGGTGTGTTTTCAGGAGGAGTAGATCCCTTGCTCCCCATGGGTCTCCTGGCTCAGCACTTCTTCACAAGGGCCTTCTCTGAGTCCATTTAGAGCAAGAAACTGTAGAACTAGAAACTGTGCACATCCTTGCTGTGCTCTCTCTACTTCAGAGACTTTGTTCAGGTCTATGACACGTGTGCAGCTGTCAGTCACTGCCTTCAATGCAGGTCCTTCAAATGTATGTTCCTGTGAATAGAGAACACACCTGGGCAAACACAGTAGGAGGAGTGCAGTGGGGTAGGGTCAGAGAGCTCTCACCAGCGCTGGCCCTGGTGTGTGCAGCTCCTGTCACAAGTCTGCCGGCAGCTGAACCTCTCTGGCTACGGTTTATTGATTTTATGACAGATCTGGCTGGTGCTTTCTGTAGGAAGGTCTCCGGTTTTAGACAAAAATTTGTAAGTTCGCCTGTCATTCTCAGTAACGTGACCTTCCTTCACAAAGAGACAAGAATGGGGAGAATATGTCCATCATAATAAAAAGTATCCGGTCTCCCTTGCCTGGGAGCCTAGCACTGAATTAGACCAACTCAAAGCTCATTTCTGAAATCAGTTAGGATATCTGGCCTCTGGCCAGTTAATCAGTCAAGCAGTGAAATATTCACCTGGGACAAAGGCAATGCTAACGCAAACAGCTCCTGTACATAATGCATAGCTCCCATGATGGTTGTTCTGGTGTGGCCCGGTGGTAGAGGTAAAATGGAGATCAGTCTTCCCAACCCTAGCTGGAAAAAGAGTATGCAGAGCCTTGGGAATAGGGATCCCAAGTCAGCTGGAAATTTCTAGGCATCCTGGAACCTGGTTTTATCAGACAGAAAGATCCCAACTGCCTACTTAAGTAACACCATGTTGGGACCCAGATATGGAAAGCTTATGCTGCATCAGCACTATTAAAGAGTGCTGGGAAATATTTCTGGGCACAGAACTGTATTTGTTTGTATTATTAGGACAGTTCCTGGTACATTTCAGCCTGGGCTAACTAATGCTGTCTCTCACAAGTCTCAGGTGTAGTTTGTGAGTTTGATGCAATCTGTGTATCACTCACAACAGGCAGTTTATGTGGTGACTGTACTTTTCTGGAGGCCACGCTGGTTAAACAGCATGATTATCTGCCCTTTTGTACAGGTTGTCATCAGTGCTAGAAAATGTCCCGCATGCTTAATTTGTGAGTTTTAACCTGAGCCTTAGGTTCAAAAACAGAGCGAAAAGGCTGTATCCCTGTACCCTAGACCTTTCAGACCCAGACATGAACAATGAGGAACAGGAACCAGTTCCCAAGACCCCCTCCTTGCAGATGGTGCCATTGCTAACAGGTGTTGCAGGGAGCTGGTGAAGACTTCTGTTGGCCAGTATGTATTTCCATTGTATACCAGGAAGGAAAAGGCAAAGTCATTAGCTCCTTAGTGGTTGCTGGCTGATGGTGGTGTTGCTACAGTGCTTCCTTGTGCACATGCAAGGATTTGCTCCCATTCTCAAGCCAAACAGCCTAAGGAGATCCACGTTCCCATAATCTGATACAGAGCTACTGAGCCTCTGTTCCAAATGACAACACTGCCTGCTCTGTGCTGGGGTGAGCTCTTGCTGCTGGCTGCACAACAGCAATCCATTTCCAGCTGAAACAAAGGGATGCAAGTGACAAGTGATCTGGACCTGGCCTGGGTCACTGATCAGCAAAGTTCTCTGTTGTGTGTTGTGTTTTGTTTTTTTGTTTTTTTTTTGTTTTTTTTTTTTTGGTTTGGGGTGTGGTTTTTTTGTTTTGTTTTGTTTTTTCATGAAAAGTCCATCTGGTCAGATGTCTTCATGGCAGCCTTGCAGGAGGGGATGTTCTGAACTGGTGGATGGCAGCCAAAGCAGCTGCTATTGGCTAAGGGGCACTTGGCACAGTACACCCATCCCTACTGGTGCCTGCGTATAATGTCAGGAAAGAGGAAGAGGTGGGGAGAGGCTGGCTCCTTCCTGCATCCCACCTCTTCGTTTAGGCTGTGCTAGAAAGAAATTACCCCTCTAAAAAGAGCCTCAGTGATTTCAGAGGAAGAGGGCCATTGGAGATTGGGCAGCAAGAGCCCCCAAGATGAGGATAGCGGTCCTCCTGAGCCTTCTGTTCCACATTGCAGCTGCTTTTCACCAACTGTGAGTGATGCTGAACTTCTCTTTAGGTCTCTTTCATGAAGGCATGAGTCTAGATATATGGACCACATTCCATGCTGTCAGCTGTCCTGCTTCCTGCTCTATCAGATCACCCCAGAGGGTAACTGAGTCATTTACCTGGCCTACCATGCATTAGATATAGACTCCTGTGAGTTAAAATACAAGCCAACTTTTTGGGGGGCTTCCAAGTCAGACCTTAGGCCCAAGGATGTTTGCTTCTCCAGTTGCCATGCCAGATCAAATCACTGGTGTCTAGACTGCAAGATCGTGAGGCTGCTTCTGAAAACTGCAAGGGATGATTTTGGGGAGTTCAGAAGATAACTGAAGTAAGGGGTTTGAAATATAGGGCTATACTTAGGCTAAACAAGCAGAATCTATTTCTCAAATTATCAGTGAAGCAATCACTTTTCTGGGTTCACTGTTGCTTTTGAATATTGACTGCAGCCATAGCACATTGTTGAGGAATTCTGCAGTAGTGGGCCACTGTGGGGAAGTTCTTTACACCTCTGAGCCTTCAACCTGACGCTACCTCTGATGTCTTCTTTCTCCTGCCCCAGGCATTACCTGGTGGTGATCCCTGCAGATCTCCGTTACCCATCCACCCAAGTTGTCTGCCTCCATGTCACCTGTTATGAAACAAAACTTCAAGTGAATCTGGTCCTAGAGCGCTCTGCAGGACGTGAGCTCTTAGTGCAAGAAACCATCCAGAAAGAGAAGACTTTCATGTGCACTAAGTTCTGGGTGAGCCATCCTAGGCAAATGCCTTCAGGAACTGTAAATCCCATGTGTTACTCCCTAACCAGGGATGACATGGACAGGGTCTGCTTTGCCTTGGAATGAGCCTGCTAGGAAGAGGAGTGGGTGGTGCCTAGGCATAAGTAACCCAGCACAGTATCTGTTGGTCAGCACTGAATTCCCCTTCTGAATCTAATTTTTAAATTGAAGTTATGTTTGTTGTAATCTATCACATCTCTGGATACGTAAGAAGAAGCCACCTGTTTCCTTCTCTTCCATCCCAGACTATATGAAGAAGCTTTAGCTCTTCTCTGAAGGACTTGTGCAGCTCCACAGCTAAAGCTCGGGGAAATGGTGGTTTGCGTGACATACTACAGTTTCTGTAGGACCTGAAGTCAGGCAGCAGCTGAGCTCTTAGGAGCTACTGCAGAGCAGTTGGATGGAAATGGATGTGTTTGTTTTTTTTAAACAGCATCTTAGAGCTGATGCATTGCTGGTGAGAATTTAACAAAGACCTAGGATAAGGTAGACATGCCTGAACAGTATCCCCTCTATTATACAGTATATTCTGTGCTGAAGCTGCTGGGGTCTTTGGCTGCTGGAGTCAGGAAGACGCTCTAGTTGTCTTTTCTAATCTGGCTTTCTTACCTGTACATGCTGGGTAGTTCTGAAGGCCTAGCATTTGGGGCTGTGCTACAGCTCATCCTCTCTCCTTTGAGTCTGTGCTACCATCTGCCACCTTCCCGCAATCTGCCCATTTTCCTGACTAAATCTGAAGACCCAGAGGTGTCAGGCACCTGCTTGTCATCAGAGGCAAAATTCCTTAGCCAGTGGGGAAAAAGGACAGATTCTGTGACATGCAGGGCCTCCTACTGTCATGTAGGACTGAACAAGATCTGGATGTGATCTGGATCCAGGTATTGGAGGGGATGTCCTGGGACAGGTGGAGGGGAACTGGTTAGTTCTTCTGCTTTACTCACAATACCTGCTCAGGGCCCCCAGAAGATTACCTGGGGGCTGCATGCTTTCCTCTCTCTGTCTGTATAGGTTGCACCTCCAGCTGATGGCACAGAGGAGATCGCCACTGTCAAACTGATCATCACAGGTGAAGGGGTCAGTATCGAGGAGAAGAAAAAGGTCCTGATCCGCAAAGCCAGCAGTGGCACCTTCATCCAAACAGACAAGCCCTTTTACCAACCAGGGCAGACAGGTGAGAGATGCAAATGGGAGCAACCATGGGCCTTAGGCTCTCTGCCTTTCATCATACAGAAAGCCTGTGATTGCCTGAAATTCACAGACAGCCCTAGCAGAAGGCTTTGAGATGATGTCTTTTGCTGATGTGATGTTTTCAGTGGCTGTAATGTCCAGCTTGGGGTGACTGAAGTTGCAGGAGGCACTAGGCATCTCACATGTGGGAATGTCTGTGTCAGATATTATCACAAATATGTATAGAATGGAGACAGGAGCTGGAGAAACAAATAGAGCAGGGGTCTGTAGGGAAGGACTGAGATCTGATAAATATATTCCCCAATTTCCTTGCCTTCAGTGAAATTTCGCATTGTGACTCTGGATGAGGACTTCATTGCACTCAATGATTCGGTAAGCCATCCTTCAAGGGCTGTGGAAAAAGCTACGCTGTTCCATGCATGGATCCTACTTCCTTTCTACCCTGCTCATGTGCTAAAGCTGCAGCTTTTCCATATTTGTCCCTGGGCCAGGCCTGATTAGTGTCCAGAGAGAATAGTAACTCAAGTAAAAGCTGGCAACTCAGGAAGGTGGCAGAGGTTTACATGTCTCTTGCTCATCTTGGTAAAATGGTCATGCAAGCATAAACATGGGACATACTGATTCCTGATGTGATGGTGTCATGTGGGGAGTGAATAGTTTGCAAGTTGGGTGTTTCTGGATGTGCAGTTGGGAGGGGTGCTCTTAGTCTGTCTCCTACAAGTCAGAACATGGGAAATTCTGATTAGACATTAGGAAAAACTTTTTCATTGCGACGATGATCAGATACTGAAACAGGTGCCCAGAGAAGGCATTTTCATCCTTGGAGATGTTCAAAACTCAGCTGGAGAAGGCTATGAGCAACTTCCTCTAAGAAGACATGCTTCAGCAGGGTGTTGGACTAATGACATCCAGAGGTTCCTTCCAAAGTATGTGATCCTGTACCTCTATAGCCCCCTCAAGACTGCAGATGAGACAGAGCTAGGTCTGTTTTGGTAGTGAGTTTTCCTGATGGAGGACTCTGCCAGGAAGTCATTAGCAACTACTGGATGACCTCCAGATTGGCTTTTCCTTTCCTTTTCTCTAGACATTACTATAATGGACCCACCCACTATTTCTCCTTTTCAGTGATGTTTGTTTTACTTTATATTGTTGTCAGTGATCTAAATTTCAAAGTTTTTAGTTGCACATCCTTCAGGGGAGGCTGAAGTACCTTGTGCGTGTTGCTGGCATGTGTTTGTCTTCTAATGTTTTTGCCTTTTTCCTCCCCCCAGATTTCCCTGTTTCTCCAGGTGAGTGATGCTGAAATCTAGTGTTACAGTAATCTTGATGGCAGCCGTTTCACTGGGCTATTCATATTCAGTTCCTGATAGATTTTACAGACCTGCAAGAAGAATGGTAGAACTTCAAGATTTCTTAAACTAACATACTTCTTACGGCTTCTGTTTTGTGCACTTGAGATTATGCTCCCAGTTACTTCAGGAGAAATCTTGAGTTCTAGACTTGCAAGAGTATAGACAGATCAACTTGGAACTTTATGAAAAGAATGAGAACTGTGGAGAATCTTTCCTTGAGATCAGAATTTAGAGCAGTGTAGAAGGAGACTCAGATGCTGAGAGCAGAATCTGAGCATTATATTGTCTTCAAAATTTCTTAACTAGCCTATACCATACTTCATTCCTTAGCTATAGAACCTGGTAGTCTGCAGCACTGAAATCCTGAAGCTTGATTTCTATGTGGTGTGGATCAGTGAGGTGCTGGAACAACTGTTTCTTCCTCTCTTGTGGGTGTAGGACCCTAAGAACAACCGGATAGAGCAGTGGCTGAATGTGGTCCCCCAAGACGGCATTGCAGATCTGTCTTTCCAGCTAAGTGATGAGCCTCTGCTGGGGACATATGTCATCAACGTAACCAATGCAAAAGCATACGGCAGCTTCTCCGTTGAGGAGTATGGTATGAGCATATGGGGGATAAGTCTGAGCTGCAGAGAGGACCTCACACTCTTGATCGGGAAGCTGGATGTTTATTCCATGATAACCATCATGGGAACAAATGGGAAAAGTAATAGCGTGTCATAGAAAAGAGTCTAAGCTGAGGTTCAGGAGAGAGACCAATTTGGGACCTTGGGTCAGTGTGTATGAAGAATGTTGTGCATGGCCTCAGACCTTTGACACAACTGCTTCTTGCAGATCTCTGCATCAGCCAAAACAAGGTCATTTAGGATGGGCTTTTCCAGAGAGTATGAAGTCCAGTGCCATCCCACTTCTCTTTCATCCCCTAATTAACTGTGTTGGGAGTCTAGTCTTCTCTCAGTGCCAATAGCTGTCAGAAGTGCAGGGACACGGACATGTTTGGGTTTTAGTTTGGGAAGGAGAAATCAACCAGGGACTACACACAAATCTGTTAAAGAAACAATGGAAATCTTCTCTTTCCCCTTCTTACCACCTTCCTTCTCTGTTTCCTGGCTCTTATTCCACTATAGTCTATCTTTATGTTGATTCTCTGGAAAGGCTGTCCCTGGCCAGTGTTCCCTACAGTTCTCTGTTTCTTCTTTCCAGTGCTGCCAAAATTTGAAGTGATGTTTGAGGCACCAAATTGGATTTACGCGCTAGATAAAACCTTCCCGCTCCGGGTATGTGGCAGGTGAGAATTCTGCTTGGAGGGATGGCCCTGTGTTGATTTCTGGCCTGTTGAGCACAAGATGGGTAGGTAACCATGAGGAGCTCAGGGGAACTATACTACTCTTCAGTTACAGGAGGCCAGAATCTTCCATGGCAGTTGTTTGCACCCTGATGCAACACAAAAAATTCCTATAACTATCATTCTGGTACTCTAATGACCCTTTTCTAAAAACACACCACAAGTCTCTACACACAAAACTTGGGGGAACTACCTACCCTTTGACAAGCAGCTATTTGTGGGGCAGAACATGGCGGATGTTTGGTGGTCATCTCCGTGCAGAACAAACTCATGGGAGATGAAGGGAAGCTTTTTCAGGTTATGCTCTGGAGGAAACTAGAAAGAGGCAAAAATGAATTGCCCCAGGTATAGTCCAAGGACAATGCTAGGGTTAACAGCCTCATGTAAAGGTGCTTTCTTAATCGCCCATGTTTCTGCTCATAAGATGGTGCATGCCTTCAGCATATCCTGGGGTTATTGCAGGTGATGCTGATATAAAGTGCAGACCTCTATGCTGAGCCAGCACATACAACATTCTGGTTTCCCAGAATAGATTAGTTTAGCACTAATTATATCACAGACCCCTTGATCTCCCATCACGGCAGTGCCCTAGCCTGACCCTGCTTACTGGGTCAGGGCTCCTGGGCCTGCTGTGTGGCTGCCGCTCTTGTGCTGTACTGTGAATATCCATGAATAAGTGGTCTCTGGGGTGATGCAAAGCAACCCCTGTGTTCTCTCACTGTGTGTGACTTTCCTTTCTCTGCTCCTCCAAACAGATACACCTATGGGAAAGGTGTCCAGGGGATGGTTCGTGTGAGCCTTTGTCAGAAGATAGCCCTGTTCCTGCCCAGTGCTTTGAAACCTGATCTCTGTCAGGAGTTCAACAACCAGGTGGGATGCTTAGCAGGAGCTCAGACATTCAGACATTTGTGCTCAGCCCCCGGGCAAGGCAAGGCTGTTGGAGGCTTTAGCTTTTCACCTGTTTTTTCAAATAGTGATGTTACCTGGTGGTTTTGGCTGCTTGGCTAGTGGTCTATTGGTGCTGCCTCTTAGTAACTGTGCCTAGTGACTGTGACTGGATGTGCATCATGTGCTTGCTCCACAAACTGGACTGCTATGTCAAAAGGCAAGCTCCCTGAGAGCAGGGATCTTGCGCTGCTGTTTCTGCCCCACTTGGGTAATTTCTAACACAAGTGCCTTGCTCAGACCTTGTTTCCTCTCTTTGTACTTTCAGACAGATGAGATGGGTTGCTTCTTCACAAATGTGAGTCTGTCTTCCTTCAGTCAAGACTTTCGGTACTACCAGGACAGCATAGTTGCAGAGGCCTTGTTGGTGGAGGATGGCACAGGTAACTCTGGAAATGTCTCTGGTGTCTGGGAGGAGGCATGTAGAGATGTACTAATCATACCAAGAACACTGGAGACTTTCAGGCTAGGAAGGGCTCTGATCTTTCTGAGCCCATTGGGGCCTGCCATCTAACTCACAGAGACAGAGAGCGCCACTGATTCGTGGTGGCATGACACGCTCACTCTGCCTGCCTGCAGTCTCAGATGGTGAAGCTTAGGGACTTCTCTAAGGGCTAGAAGATACCCAGAGCCCTGGGCAGATCATCTCCCTGGTATGAAATGCATCTGCAGCTGAACATGTGCATCAGTGAACTCTGCAGTGAACTCTTGCTGAGGGGTGCTTGGCTTCCTTGCTCCTTCCCTTATGTTTCTGTCTTGCTGCTTTCATTCAGAGATACAGGTCAATGCTTCCCACAAATTACTCATCTCCAAGATTGGCGGGATGGCCTTGTTTGATGATGTGAATTCTTACTACCACACTGGAGAGATGTACAGGGGGAAGGTAATTCCCAGTTACAGTCCTTTGGAGGGGAGAGCATGAGCAATGCCTTCAAAGCAACTGTTACCTAGCGTCTTGTCCGACCTCACCTCCAGCCAGGGGCTTGGGAAGGCATGAATGACTCCCAGAGACAAAACTCTTGAATTGTCAAAAGTGAGAATAACACCCAAGCTTGCCATTTGCCGAATAAGCTTTGAGTAGCTGCAGCTTTGGGGATCCATATGTGGGGTGCAAACCCAAACATTTGGAATTTCAGCAGCCAGGAGGCCTTCTGCTGTGAAGGGGTAGAGAGCATGGGGGTGAATGAACACGGTAGTGCAAGTGATAACAGGAGATCACCAGTAGCAGTTTTGATAACACTGTTAGTGACTGGAAGGGTGACCTTGCTGTCCTTGGAAATGCTGCTCCTGACTTGGAAAAGTAGGAGATTCTGTCCACTGATTAGACCCTTCTGCACTTCTCTTGTTCTCAGATTAAAGTCATTGACTACCAAGGCAAGGCACTGAAGCACAAAAAAGTCATCCTTGTAGTAAGCTGCGGTGAGCAGCAATTTAAGCAGAAGTACATCACTGGGGACTCTGGGACAGCTTCATTTAGCCTGAACACGACTGCTTGGAACAGCACCTCAGCCTCCCTGGAGGTAAGTGAGGAAGGGTCGGTCTTGCTGGCAGGGGTACACGTGCATCTCAGAGCTATTTACTGCCTGCCCCACAGGCATTTCCCCTGTTCCTTCTTGAAGGACAGTAATTCGACCCTGCAACACCTCAGCATATTTTGGATCTTGGCTCCCTCTGAGAGCTTATTCTCCAGATCCCAGTTGCTTTCCTCATGAACTCTCCACACAGAGACCTGTGCTATGGTGTTGCTCAGACCTGATCTGAGCTTCTTGCCAAACTGCAGCTAGGGTGATTTGCAGCTGACTTGCTTAACTAGAGGAACTAACTGTGGGGGGCTTTTTTGTCTCACTAGGCAAGTGTCCTGCATCAGGATTTGGATAAAGAGCCTGGGACAGTTGATTTGAGTTACCAGCGAGCCTCTCATTTCATACGTCCATTCTACAGCACCAGCAGGAGTTTTCTCTCTATTGTCCGTGTGCCAGAAACGATGCCCTGTGGTAAAAAGCAGGCTGTCCAGGTGGACTTCAGAATTTACCAGGAGGACCTAGAACATGGGCCTAAGCGTGTCATTTTCTCCTATTTTGTGAGTTTCTGGGGAAGTGCTACTGGGTGATGGCTCAAGGCACAAGGTCAGCATCTCCTACAGATTCAAGCCTGGTATTTGATAGATTTGGCTCAGCCCGGGACAGGTAGCTCATCCAGCCATCATGGGGCTGGATCCTGGTTTCGATCCTGGGGCTGCAGCAATGGCAAGAAAGGCAGCAACTTTCTTTTGGGCCCTGCACAGGTGCAGGGCAGGTATTGGCCTTACCTGTCTTCCCCCAAGTCTCTTGATCCCCTGAGCTCTCCCTGCTACCTGAGAATCGAGTAAAGCTCGTATGCCTCCCCCCACCCCCCTTTAATCTCCAATTTCAGGGTTACTTTGATCTGCATAGTAATCCCAAGGACTATGTCACTGGCATTCCCTCCTTTTTCTGTATTCTTCCATAGGTCACAGGGAAAAGTGGGATAGTCCATGCAGGTCAGAAGACTGTTTGGGTTGGGCTGCCAAGGAGTAAGTGCACTCCCCTGTTTCATGTATAGCAAGTACTCAGTGGTCTGTGGCATCCTGTCTTATTTGGATATGTGCATAAGCCTCTTCGCAATTTAGAGTTGGCTCACTACTTTTCTGTTGCATCAGAGCTGCATGCCTTTCCAGCCTTTGTGTTTCCTCTATCCTCCTGCTTGGTACCGAGAGAACAATACTCAGCATTTCCCAGCCCATAGGCTCATCCTCCATTTTCTTAATTTTCAAAGAAGTCTCCTTTTGCTGCCCCTGCAAGCATCATGAAACTACAGCCTTACCCTCTGTCAAAACTTTAATCTGTCCTACTTTAATTTGCAATTGTGTCTACAAACAGTCTGTGAGTAGTTAGGATGCCACAGCTGATACTTTTGATGGGTGTTGACTCACTTTTCTACTTCTCCAGCTCTTTTTTTTTTTTAAACCTAAATTATAGGTGCTTTGGGACAAAGGTCACCTCTTTGTTGGGGTTTGAAGATGTTTGGTGATGGGAGGCTTTGAAAGATGTCTGAAACTTTCATTCTTTGTGGAGCTAAGCTTGAACTCCGAAGAGCTGTTTCATCTCCTTGAGGCCATGAACAGAACCAGGAATAGTCATTGCTGGTCTTGAATACCAGATCCAGAGATGTGCTGATTGTTTCAGTGGTCTCCAGAAATCCCTTTGGTCCTGAAATACTTGAGGAAAGGATTTAAGCAGACACATGCAGAATGGCAAAAGCTTATCAAAGTCCATTTCTACTACCAAATGTACTTTCTGTGCTTCCCTTTGTCCTCCATCTAGTGCTGAAAGGCTTCTTCTCCATCCCTCTTACGTTCAGCTTGATCTATGCCCCAGCTCCAAGACTTGTTGTTTATGTTATCTTCCCTAATGGAAAAATCATCGCTGATTCTGCCGTCTTCAGTGTCTCCATGTGCTTCAGAAATAAGGTAGGATTTGTGTCTGAGGCCATGACTAAATGTGTGAGACTGTATGCATCTGCTGCAATGAAAGAAGAGACTGAGGAATACACAATATGTGTAGCGGTGCGTGGCTGATACTGTGTGGGATGCTGTGATGTGAACTGCAGTACATGAATGGTGAGGTGTGCTGTGATGTATGGAGCAAGTATGTGCTGAGCATTGTGGGGGCTGCTGCAATGTTTGGGGAAGGCAGAGAATTGGTGTCTATCTTCATAGGCTTGTATAGCAACTGCAACTCAGTAGGGTCACAGCCCAGCACAGGTTATTAGTGTGATTCCCAGGAGAGCTCAAGGCTTCTGTGCTGCTGCAGCAGACTCTTCGACTTGTTAGTATGTGGTATTGGGAAAACAGCTGAAAGTGGCTGATGGAAGATGTGGATTTTACTGGCTGTCCAGAATGGGCTGAGCTCATGTGGTCATTGTGACATCCATGGAAATCTGCTTCCTTGGCTGTGTCTTGCGCTCTAAAGATGAACTTCTGAGGACTGGCATTACCCCTGCTCCACAGCTTTTTATCTGCCATGGACAGTCAGATTCAAACAAGAACAGGAACTGCTTCAGGAAATGGAGACCAACCCCACAAAGAGCCTGGAGATAAGGACTAGGCTTATTTTTGATCTGGGGCTCCAAAAGGAGCAGAAAGGTAACTGTGTGAGGTGTGTGATCATGGCTGGCTAGTTTGCTGGCTAAAGACAGTGCTGTGTTCTCACACAGGAATGCCTCCAGTACTGTCAACTGTGCACACTGATGGTTTCCCCTCTGTCGTCTTTCCTGTTAGAATCTCAACGTGATGTTTTTTTAAATACCTTCTGGGGGTCCTTGGGAGATTCCTTGGGTTTCCATCCAAGGCAAGTCCTTGGAAACTCTCTTCATGTAGGTCCCTTCCCTCTTCAGGAAGTGGTAGGGTGGCCAGCAGCAATGTCACTTACCTATTGCCTTCATTCTCCTACCCAGGTGGAGCTGGGCTTCTCAACGATGGAGACTCTTCCTGATTCAGAGGTTGGTCTCCATCTGCTGGCATCTCCTGGGTCCACATGTGCTGTCTGGACTGTGGATCAGAGCAACGTTTTGCTTAAGCCAGGAAAAGAGCTCACCAACTCCTTGGTGAGTGAGCCTGCTCTGACTTCTTCCCTTCCCTTGTCCTGACATGAAGAAGGATGGAGGGAGACAGGCCATTGCATCTGTGCAGAGCTCATCTCCCAAGGAACTCAAAGCACTGCCCAGAGGGATCAGCAGTGCTCTCAGTGTGGCCCAAGTAAGGGTTAGGGGGCATGGGTTAAGAAAGAGGGTGAACATCACTCAGTGCAGTGGTGGTAAATCAGCTTCTGTTGTTCTGCCTCATGTTCAATTCAGTGGCTTGTGCTGGCTGTATAAGGAGAGCCAGGGAAGACTGACAGTGAGCCTGGGCTTTCTGGCATGCATTCATGCATGGTAGCCAGAAGCAATTCAAACAGACCTTGGATGTAAGACAGGAGGAGAATGCCAAGTTTTATTTGTGCTGATTTTTTTTTTGCTTTTTCTTGCTTTCCCAGATCTATGGGCTGTTCCCATCTGTTTATAACTCCAGGTATCCTCACCAAGTATCTGAAGAAGATCATTCATGCGGGTTCCCAAATTCTGATGAGCCCGATGTGTTTACAGCATTCAGGGTAAAAATGGTTGATTTGATGGGTAGGGATAATTCATGAACTGAGGGAAGCGTGGCCCCCTGACTTTACCAATATCCTAGGGATGCCACTACAGACAGGGAATAGGTCCAGTTTAGGCCCTTGTAATTCACTTGTTATTTGAGTAAGTGACTTGAAATTGTTGACCAAGAAGAAATTGTTGTGTGATTACTGCGCTTTGGTTCTGTGATTCAGGATGCCAAGGATGACTGGTTACTTTAATTGGATTTCACATAGTTTGTTTAATCTCCATAGCATGAGCAATTGCACTCTGCAGGCTGAGAAGGCATAGTACCTAAATGACAAAGTGTTTGAAATAGAATAAATTTGGCTGACACAGGCCAGATGAATTAGCTTAGAAGACCTTGTTTGCCCACTGCTGAAGATCTGACTAATTTCCTCTTAAAATGAAGCAAGAGAGTACTTTGCCAAGCCAGAGGACAGCCAAGTCCCCACTGCGTGAACAGACAAGAAGGTACAGAGTTGAGAGCAGAGAGGAGAGTACAAGCTTCTGGTGCATTAGTTCTTTTTTTTTTTTCCTGCAGGAAATGGGGTTGAAAATTATGTCCAACACCAATATCAGGAAACCCAGAGTATGTCCAACCACTCCATCAACAACTATGCTGCAGGAAACCGCAATGTTTACTTCCAGGCCCAGGTTGATGTTTGCCCAGCCCCATAAAGTATATAACAGTAAGCATTTGCCAACTGTTTCTTCTTACATAGGGTGCTCAGGCTTTCAGGTGAAAGCAATCCTGGGTTTGAGCTAAGAGGCAGTACTTGCTGTAATTGCAAATGGAGGAGCGAGAGTGTTCCCTGGCCCTAAACCTGTTGTGCTATTGTGAGACTGCCTGGGGCTCACGGCTTCTGGCCGTTAATGAGCTGTCTGGATCCCAAGTCTTATCGCTGAGGTGAGGGAATAGTTGCCCTTCCCTTGGTGCCTGCAGATGCAAGTAAGGCCCACAGCATCTCTGTTGTTTGAAATGAGGCAGGAGATTTTAAAATTTGGGATAGCACCTTCTGTTCCAGTGCTGTGCTTCCCAAGAGCTGACCAGATGACCTGCAGCCTGACCTGGGCTGGAGCCCCTCTGCTCCAAACCAGGGCCTGAGGACCCTGTGGTGACTGGGTCTTTGTTATTTCCAGCAGAGCATCTGACAACATCTACCTATCAGCCCACTATGTTTTCACCTGTTTCTTCAGCTGAAGAGAAAGTACACAAGCATTTCCCCAAAACCTGGATATGGGATTTGTATTCTGTGGGGTGAGTAAACTGAGTAGTGGGGGTCTAGTCTGGGTGGCTTAGTGTGACCAGGAATGTCAGCAGATTCAACTGGGTTTAGATCATAAGCTGCTGAGGAAGATGTCTAAGGACATATGTCATGGGGCTCATACCTGTCAGGCTGTTTCTCATCAGAGCTGGTGTCTGCATCAAATGCATTTTCCAGTACTAGATGATCATACAGAAGTATTGTCCATCCATGGGAGCTGGCTGGCATATGAAGATAGGAAAGCAGGTGTGGTGCAGCAAAACAGCTTGGTTTACTGCCTGCACCTTACTTGTGGTAGCCCTGTGGGCCAGCATTTCCCAAACTGTGCTCACAGGAAGTATCCTGGGGTGCAGGGGACGCTGATTTCCACAGAAGTCCTTCACAGGACTGGGAACTGTGTCCTGTGAGAAAGGCTCAGTGAGTACACAGGGTCTGCTGAGGGAGCTTTTGGAGATTTTTCATCTCTGACTTTAAGAATTACTTGTCTGGTGTCTGGAGACTGGAGTCGGTTCAGGCCAGATGCCCCTACGTCTGCCCTCTCCCACCTCCACTGTCCTTCTAGCTATATCCATCTCTTTGCTCCCTAGTGGCAGATACCTCCTATGTGACTTGTCCACCAGCCTGATCTGAGCAACCCAAAGTCTCTATGTTGTATGTGTTGCATTCCTGTACGTGCCTGGCAAAAGCGAATGTCTCCAATTATTTGAGTCAAATAATATCATTAGCTTTAGCTGGGGCTGTTTTGTAGCAGCCACAGAACAGTCTGCTGCTCTCAGTTGTGATGTTGGCACAAGCCAACTCTCTGCCTTGTCTTTATGTTGGACTTTAAGCTGTCAGTGTCTCACAGGAAGGTGAATGGCTGGGTCTTTCTCTTCTGCCAAGTTCTACTGATGTTGAGCCAGTCTTGTTGCTCTTCTGGTATCTGGTTCTCCAGCCCTAGGCCAAGAAGAATAAAACTGCTGACATCTGTAAAACACTTTTAGATGTGCAAAGGGCAAGCACTGTCTGGGAAAAGCACTGAGTGTGATTGATGGCATCTTGCAACTGTGTAACCTATTGTCAAAAATGTTCTATTGATACAAGCATCTGAGGCAGGAGTCCTTACTTCTAAAGGACCTACTTGTAACCCTACAAGGGCTACAAGTTTAGCAGAGGTTGGGGGTTAGACTGAGGTTAGGGGATGAGAGAGAATGGCTCAGACCAGGTCACCTCGTGCTGTGTACAGCAAGATTCAATTAAATGTGTCTGTTGCTGTCTACTTCTCTTCAGTCCCAGTGGGAACAAGAATGTCACTATCACTGTGCCTAACACCATCACAGAATGGAAAGCAGGGATGTTCTGCACAGGACGTAATGGCTTTGGACTTGCTCCAACCTTCAGTCTGCTTGTTTTCAAGCCCTTTCTTGTGGAGCTCACACTGCCATCTTCTGTGATCCAGGGTGAGACCTTCATCTTGAAGGCCACAGTCTTCAACTACCTGCAGCGGTGCATGAAGGTAGGTGAGCTCTGGTAGGCTCTGCAAGAAAAGCAGGGTATGGGTAGGCAGGAGATGGCTGAAATCTATGGCCTGTGATATTTATCTTGTTACCATCTGCCATCCCTGCTGGCCCTTCAGATCCAAGTGACCCTGGAGGAGTTCACACGCTTCCAGCTAAAGCCATGCAAAGGCTGTGTCTACAGCAGCTGCTTATGTGCCAGAGAAGCTAAGACCTTTCAGTGGAGTGTCACAGCTGAGCAACTGGGTGAGAAGAACAGGGAAGTGGGGTGATGGAATTGGGAAGGGGTGAGACCAAGGTGGGGATGTTTTGTAAGGGCTGATATGGAGTGAGGAATTGTTTACCCTGTTAACCAGAGAGTACTCGTTTGCATTCATCCTAAGGTCATGATTACTCTGAAGTCTGTGCAGGGAGGTACAGAATCATATAGAGCTCTGATCCAATTTTTCATTGTCAACAGGTGACTTCTGTTGTATTAATGGGAAGTGCTTCCTGAGAAGATGTTTTGTGCACCTTAATGTGTGTTATTTTCAGGGCTCATGAACATCACCCTCAGGACAGAGGCTGTGGCCACCGAAGAGCTCTGTGGCAAAGAGATACCATTTGTCCCAAACCAAGGACAGAAAGACATGATCACCAAACTCCTTCTTGTCCGGGTTAGACAAGCTCTTCTGTTACATAGATCTAAAAGTGGGCTTTATGCAATTCCCGGATTTTGCGCAGGTTAATTTTGGGAGTTACCCCTTGCTATTGAAGGTGTGTAATTAGAATCTCAGGGCCTGAGCTGGGCCCAGCCATGAGGCCTGATGGATGTGGGATGTAGAGGGGTATCCTCCACTTCATAGCATGGAAAACTTTAAATATGTACACTCTTTTATGTCCTCATTCCTGAGCTCTCTGCTGAATCTTACAGCATCTGTTTCACAGACATTCAGAAGTTATGATATTCTGAAAATGCATGTTGTTTTCTTATCTGAAATGAAAACGACTGCCAATAATTTACATTTTTATGTGATAATGATGTTACTCCAGCTGACTCTGCAGACTGAACCAGGATTTTGTCCATATCTATTTCTAATCCATTTGTAACCCTGTTTCTTTTCTGTGTGCTCATTATAATGCTGCTTTTATGTGCTCCAACAGCCAGAGGGAGTGTTGGTAGAAAAGGCTCACAGCTCCATCCTGTGTCCCAAAAAAGGTAGAGAGATTGTTTTCTTCTTTCACCCCGCTCATCTGCCCCTTCCTGCCTAACCACCTCCTGGGTCTTTCTACTTATTGAAATATTTTCTCTGTCAACATGACCAAGCTACAGGAGCATATTCTAATTGTGGTGCCAGCTAGAGCTTCCCCTGGTAAGGATGTGGGGATCTTTTAGCATCAACATCAGTGATCCTAATGTGACAGCTTGAGGCCTTTTTCACCTGTGGTAATAAAATTAGACTACTGAACATGGTGAGGCTGGAGGACATGACTTAGGATTGCTGCTCCTGTCTTGAATTTTGTGGTATATGATGGGGCCATTAGCAGATTTCGAGAGCATGAGATGCATTGAGAAGACATGCCTGCAACTGAAATCTGAAATGAGATGGAGTAACTTATGTAGAGAAAAGCAGGTGGCTTTGACCACAGAGGGTTTCCAGGACAAGATCCTGTCAACCTCTTTAGAGGAAGGCTGTTAGGATAAGCGCAGTCATGATAAGGTAGATGGAAGGAGTTGAGGGTGGAATGGGACAGGGTTTTTGAGGTGATCTGCAGCCTCTGTGACAGGAAAATGGGATGTTAGCACAGAACAGTTTCTGGGGATTTTGAAGGCTGTTTTCATCAGAATCTCTTTCTTTTTGTCCTCTGTGCACACCTTACCCTACTGGTGTCAGGGAATCCAGCACAGGAGTCTGTGTCTCTGATGTTGCCTCTGAATGTGGTTGAAGGTTCAGTCAGAGCCACGATCTCAGTCACCGGTAAGAAATTCAGCTATGATAATACCTTTCCAAATCCTGTATCTCCAAGTTTAGCCCTAGGAAAGCCCAAGCCCAAACCCAGAATCCTCCATACCCCTTCTGAGGTTTCTGAGCCTCCACTGCCTTGTTCTTCCCATGTGTGTGGCTGTGTTTCCTGGTTCCAGATAAGTAAAACACTCAGCAAGGGAGAGGGTGTTCTGTTTACGGGCTTCCCCTGCCAGGATGGGAATGTGTACAACTTGTATGGAGGGCACAGTGGAACCGATAAGCTGGCTGGACAGAGGTGTCCCCCCCTACTGCTGTGCTGGGGCTGTCTTGCATGGCACACTGCTGGGAACGGGTCACAGGTAGGAGGAGGTGAATCCCCAAGCCTCCTGCCCGGGGGGTGGTAAGGGTGCCTGTGCTCTGTTCCAGGTGACCTCATGGGGACAGCACTGCAGAACCTGGACCACCTGGTGCAGATGCCCCATGGCTGTGGGGAGCAGAACATGGTGCTGTTTGCCCCCATTGTCTATGTGCTGCAGTACCTGGAGAAGACGAGGCAGCTGACCCCTGAGATCAAGGAGAGGGCAACAGGATTCCTGCGCAATGGCAAGTACAACAGACCAGCCTTGCTCCTCTGCCTTCCCCTGTGTCCAACCTATCAATGGTTGCCTGCTCCCCTTCCCTCCAGAGCACTCAACTGCTTACAATGTTAACACCACCCCATTCCCTGCCCAGTCATTTCATTGCAAATACCATTCTGAGCACTGATGTCCTATCCTGCTTCCCAGGGTACCAGATACAGCTGCAGTATCAACACCCTGATGGTTCCTACAGTGAATTTGGTACCAAGGATGAGTACGGTAATACTTGGTAAGCCCTGGCCTCTCTCCCTGCTCTCTACCTGCTGTCTAACAGCATAAAGGTGGGCATCATTTTGCTTCCAACATGGAATCCTTTCTGTCCTATTGGATCCAAAGTGTTCCAGATGCTTTGCAGGCTAGGGCACCCCAGGGGTATGTAGCTGTCCTTGGGATGGACTGTCCTTGGACTAGCAAACAAGGAATAGCAGAACAATAGGTGAGGAGAGACCCACCAGTTTCAAACTCCCACTTTTTTCTCTTTCTCCTCAACTTCTGCTTAGATTTTTTCTTTCCACCTATTCTTTCCTCTCTCTCATTCACTCCATCTCTTTCTGCTTCTCTCTTCCCTCTCTCATGCCTTTTTTCTGTTCTCTTCCCAACCAGGCTAACTGCGTTTGTGGTTAAATGCTTTGTCCAAGCCAAGCCATACATTTTCGTGGACAACAGGACCATCCAAGCCACTCTCACCTGGCTGGAGTTCCACCAGCTTCCCAACGGTTGCTTCAGAAATGTGGGCCAACTTTTCCACACAGCCATGAAGGTAGGAGCCAGAGCACTTTGAAGGACAGCTCAAAGCAGTTCTTGCCAAGTCTACTGGTAATTGTTTTAGTTCACTTTCCTGTGTTCTTCTGCTTTCTTGTGTTGGAGCAAGCCAGGGATAGGTGGGACCTTTACTGAAAAGCTTCAGGTCTTTGTGTATTAACTTCCCTAGCTTTTTGAATGTTTATGCTTTTTGTAGGGAGGTGTGGATGGGGAAGTCCCCTTGGCTGCCTATATCACTTCTGCATACTTGGAGGCAGGAGAGACACCAGAGGTAAATATTGGGATTCTTTGCCATGCTCTTGCTTTAAGATCTGAATCTTGAAGAGCTTAGTGGTGTCACCGAGGCAGGCAACAGAGCGTCTTGGAGAAACTTGTGCACAAAGTAATAAGTTGGGGGAGGAAGAACTTATCACTTCTCAGGAAAAAGTCTCAACTATCCCTTGAGGAGGACATCACTGGTGGGGGATAAGGTGAGGTTAGACTACAGGGAGCCATTGGAGTTCAACGGGTAGATACTATGCCCATTTCTCAGTCTTTGGCTGCTCTTTCCTGTTTGCCACTCCCCTCCTCCCCCATCATCCCACTCCCTTGCTACCCTTTGTGCTGTACACAGCTGAGAGCTAGTGGTGAGTAGTTAGGGAGGAGAGGTTGGTGTAGCTGCTCCCACAGTCAAGCCATAATGAGATTTTTAATGTGCTTTAGCTTGTCAGAAAGAGGAAGTCTGGGAAAGGAGTGCTGTAGGGAGATACATGTTGTGAAGTAGGGCAGTTGGAATTGCACACCTAAGTAATAAAAACAGGGAATTCTTACAAGTGCTGAAGATCATAACTAATTACTCTGTGGTACTGGCAGTTAAAAAATATAGTCAACTTGAGGGAGAAATACTGTTGTTATAGACCTTGAGAAGCAAAATTCTCTGGAAATAAGAAAACTAAGTGAAAGAGCAGTGCTTTTCATTGCAACTGAAAGCAATGGGCTTAGGGAAAAAAGTGAGACAGATGGAAGTTAGCCTTTCTGGCAACAGATGTCCTTCAGGTTACCTTTTTTCACCATAAGGACAGTTAAGTGTTGGAACTGGTTGCCTAGGGAGGTTTAGCTGTCTCCATCATTGGAAGTTTTCAAGACCTGACGGGATAAAACCCTGAGCGACCTGGGCTGATCTCATAGCTAACCCTGCTTTGAACAGGAGGTTGGATTATGGACCTTCTGAGGTCCCTCCCAATCTGAATTATTCTATCATTTGGTAATTCTATGAACTGTCTGAGTTTCGGCTGACTTTTGTGGAGAAGGCTTTTCATGAAACTGGATGACAAATATTTGACATGTACTGTGCTCTGCAGCAAAATGAAACAAAAGGTCAAGGACCTTCATCCTGGTAGAAAATTAACTAAGAGTTTATCGTAGGTCTTAACTAGTGTTGTCATTTGGGAAGGAAAGCAAAGAGTTAGTGAGAAGAGACCAGACTGTGCTCCAAATCCATGAGTAAAATCCTGAAAGGGAGACAAATAGGACCTCAACACAATTTGCATGATGAGCTAGTGGAAGCCACTCTGTCCTGAATGAATCCACAAAGGGTGACTTAATGCTCTGACAGTGGTGAGAAAATCTAGGCTACCACAATGTTGGAGACTTCACAGAATTCCTCATGCTCCAGATAAGATGACAACAGTGTTGTTAGCTCAGAAAGGATTGTCCATGGAGTGAGGAATGCTTTGTTGCATCAGAAGATTTGTTGATGTGAAAGTAACCAGACAGTTATTCAATTGGACACACATGCATAAACCATTGTTTTTAGATGAAATGGTCACGACAATGAAAGACACTTAAAAGTATCAACAAATAGGTAAAAATACAAGTCTCACAGTAGTTATCCTAACCCTGATGAAGGAATTTGCTGAGGAGGTCTGTGGGCAGATGAAGTGGGAAACACAAAGCTTGTCATAGCACCCAGAAGAGTACCCTTGAGTGGATTATAAATGATTTTACAAAGAATACACGTTCACTGAAGGTCAAAATCCTGAGAAAAAGCTTGACGATGTCCTGAAAGAGCTAATGTATTCAAGATGTTTAGAACAGATCCTACTTTCCCTTACAACCATACCTAAAAGGCTTGTGAAAGTCACTAGGGGTTAAAATGCAGGGAAAGGTTGGAGATATTTTACACTGTTCTGAATGAACTGATATTAAAGCATGGTTTATGTGACAAAAAGTCTAGGCAGAGGCAAACAGCCCTCTACCCCCACTCTGTGTTGGAAATTGATCTATTGGAACAAAACAGATTATTTATGTTGACTGCCGAAACAAATGGTGTGTTGTAGAGGAGCAGTTTCTTAGCTGGTACGTGACTGCTCCCAGGGAAGCTAAATGATTCTGTACAGCATGCACTTAGGACTGCTATTGTCACCAACGAGATGAGCACACTAAGTGTCAAAACACTTCCAGTAGAGTGGCACTCTCAGTTCTTTTATTAGTTTCACCAGAAGACACCAGAGCCAGATGGGTTATAATACATGCCAGACTGTTCCTAGACAAGGTATTAAGATGTATGATAACAGTCAGCACTTCACAGGTAGTACACCAAGTGTTTTCACTTGAAGTTTGGTAGTTGTACAAACGCTACTGATGTTACCTCCGTTTTAACTGTCTGGGAGATTGAGAGATTTAAGAAGGAAAAGGAATAATAAAGGAGCCTCTGAACGAATTCACAAATCTGATGTAATTCCTACTTAGGTCTATTCAGTTACAGAATACAAAAGTTACTGTGCTGCTTGCAGTTATTGTATTTAAAGGGCAAATAAAACAGGAGGACTTTTGAAATGATGGAAGCTTAGCTTACTGCTTCTACTGGGCTTTAACAAGAGAGAACAACCAAAAAGCATCATCTGGATCCTGGGAACTTTTGGTACTCCATGAGTAGATACTATAAGCGTTTCTGAGAATTGGTGGCTGCATCTAGCAATACTACTCCACCATCTAGAGCACAAGATGACACAGATGTTACCTTTTCTCTTTCCTAGAAGGGGAAAGAGGTGAGGAGCATGTTGCATGGTAGAATAAATCTTAAATGTAGCCCTTGTGTGATCCCTGCTTTACTTAACCAAAAGGCCACTGGAAGAGGAGAAACCACAAAGTGCTGTAGATGCACATATATGGGACAAGTAACCACTGCAAGCCTTTGGCTCATGTTTGTGATAGCATAGCTGAATGCTGGAATACAATGCTGCTGAGACCGGTGGGTTTGTTGCCCTCTGCCAACAGCAGCACTGATCCAGGGGAAACTGGAAATCCCAGTGACCTTGTAAGGCACCATAGAGTGAATTGAACACAGTAATCTTGGTCAGCAGGCTGGGTGTAAGTATTTGCAATTGTCTGTTGTTGCTCTTGTTGTCTTCAGACTTGGAAAATATGACATGGGGGTGTTATTCCAGCAGTAAAGGTGTTCATTTCGCTGACAGTGCACTGCTGAAACCCATGACTAGTTTAGGGGGGTGTCTGTCAAGCACCTTGCACCAAGGGCTGGAGACACTGCTTACTGGTGCTGCACTGGTACAAAGAGAAGAGTGCAGGCTCAAGCACAGAGACACATTGGTGAATGTATGGGGTACTTTCTGTGCTGGCATATGCTAATGCATCCTTCTGCTTGTGTACCTTAGTGTTTGCCTGCCTCACGTGTGTTTGTGTGTGACCAACATCCATCCAACTCTTCTCTGTAGAGTACAGTGGTGCGCAAGGCTCTGGGCTGCATCGCTCCTTCCGTTCCTAAAGCTGTCAGCACTTACACCCAGGCCCTGCTGGCCTACACCTTCGCCCTGGCTAAGGACTCTCAACGCACGCAAAAGCTACTTGATATGCTTGATCGAAAGGCAATCAGAGCAGGTATGGGAACCTCAGTGCCAGGTGAACATCAGAGAAGGGATGAATGACCTTTCTGAGCCCTTGGTTACATGCAAGCTGGAAGGACTATAGTCCTTACCTTTTAGGTCTTAAATCCTGTCCTTCACCAAAGAGAGTTTTTAGACAGCCAGTCTATGAACTCAAGGTATGTGCTGGCAATACTGTAGTGTGGGTGCTGATTTCCTTCAAATCTCTCATGCTTTTCTGGTACCTGAAGTAGAGGTTGGGCTCTGAGAGAAGTGGGCTTTCTTAGGCAGGACTGCAAAGTGCCAGAGGGGCAAGCAGGCTGGCAATCTGTCCCACTTCTTGTTAGTCCCTGACCCTCAGGACTGGCTAGTGGGTAGCTAGCTAGTATCTGGTAGTTAGTGGACCTGACAAACAGGACAGTGGAGAAGTTGGATGTCTGGGAGGTAATGTGTATGCAGATTATTGGCATATTAATATTGCATATCACCTTGGTAAATGGGTCTTTAAATGCGTAATATGGAATGTTGGGTATTGCAAAGTACATGGGATTGCAGTTCACCCAGTGACATGATGACCCAGCCACGAGGTATTTACTTGATGGTCTTTGCATACACAAGCCACTGTGACTCCTAGGCCTCAGGATTTCTTTCCTGACATCCCTCAACGTAATTTACTCCCTTCCTTTCCCAGGTGGGCAGATCCACTGGAGTCAGACCCCGTCCAAGCCCAGACCCAGCACCAGCCCTTGGTCAGAGCCATTGTCTGTGGATGTGGAGTTGACAGCCTACGTCCTCCTGGCCCTGCTCTCCAAGCCAAATGGCACAGAGTCTGATCTCACCACAGCCTCTGGCATCGTGGCCTGGCTCACCAGGCAGCAGAATGCCTATGGAGGGTTTGCCTCAACACAGGTAACTCGTGGCCAGGGAAGGGGATGTTGCTTGAGAAGGAACCTCTGCACAGTATCTGCAAATGTGAAAATAACAGCATGAAGGCTTTGAGGAGAGTAGCCATTGTATACAGAGGTCTTCAGGACAGCGAGTTCAAGTGTCTTTGGGTCTCAGAGCTGCAGAGCAAATGTGCAAATATAATTGTTTCTTCCTTTTCAGGACACAGTAGTTGCTTTGCAGGCCTTGGCTAAGTATGCAGCACTGACGTACAGCACAAAAGGGGTTGCAGAGGTGAGGGTGAGGTCCCAGAGAGGCTTTGGAAGGAAGTTCCAAGTCTCCTACCAGAACCGGCTGTTGGTGCAGGAGGCAGCACTGACAGAAGTCCCAGGAAAATTCTCGGTGCAGGCCCACGGCAACTGTTGTGTCTTTACTCAGGTGGGTTGCCTCCTTCCCATAGACCCTGCTATGACAGCCCTTTGCTCATCGTCTTATCAAAGTCAAAAGTCTCCGCTGCAGCTCTATGCAAAGAAATGTGCATTGATTGGGCTTTAATCACAGCCTGTTGCCATGCAATAAACCTGTGTGCTGTAGGAGACTCGAGTCATAATGTGTCCAAATGTGAAGGCAGCGATGTTTCCATGGCTCTCAGGGAAAGGATGGAAATCTTGCACAGTGGTCCCACTGCTGTGTGCCTGACTTGCACGGTCTTGAGGGGAAGGGTGAGGACAAGGAGCCCATGCTGGAAGGATCATGGAAGGTTTCCAATCTGAGGGACCTTTATTTTGAGTACTGGGATGATTGTGCTCACTGCATATGGTTTATCCAGTCACTGTCCGGGGTCCCTATCTTGAAGATTAGAGTAGTCCGTGGGGAAAAAAAGGTATAACAGATGATATTGAGCTAATTATCCATATCTTATTCTGTCTTTTTGTCTCTTCCTGCAGATGGTGCTGAGGTACAACATGCCCTCCCCACAGGTCTCCACATCCTTTGCCTTGCGAGTGAAAACCGAGCCAGTCAATTGCACGGAGGATGATACACACTCTGTTACTGTCTATGTCAATGTCAGGTGACTGTAAAGACACAGCTCCGCTTGGGAAGGAAAGCCAGGCATGGCTGGAGAGCTGAGGGGTGCTTCTTGGCTGCAATGGAGACACCAGGCAGTTTCAGCAGAAGGTCCAGATGGTGGATGGAGAAGGAAAGATTACAAGTGTCTCTGGGGAAGGGGAAATGTTTCCGAGGGCTTTGGTTCTTGCTAGGGAGAGGAGTGTGAGTAGTCACCTCAGATTGGGGATGCTCAGAGCAGTGCAGCCATCATCTGCACCCTGCAAGAGGGAGCAGTGACTGCCTTGGCCCCAGTCCTGGCTGGGCTGCCTGGCTCAGGGTCCTGTACACAGGGTATGGTGGTGGAGGGAAGGGGAAGCTGGGAGAGACTCTCTTTTTGATCTCCTCCCCAGGTACACTGGGAAGAGATCCACTTCCAACATGGTGATCGTGGAGGTGTCCCTACTGTCTGGATTTGTTCTGGCTCCAGGATCCAGGATGTCTGTAAGAAGCCTGGAATTAGGATGGTGATGTGGTGTCAGTGGGACCATCGATGCCCAAGGAAAGGGAGAGGTTGCATAGGAAGGTGTTGCCTGTCTCTCTTTTGAGCAATCTCACCATCCCTTCCCCTCTGCCACACAACAAACATGAACACGTTCTCTTTGTGCCTTGAGGATGGGGATCCTTCTGTCTGATTCACTCAGCACATCCTTGACAGCTAAGTAGCCTAGGTTCCTGTCCTTGGGTTTTGCAGGAGCTGAGTGGTCCTGCAGGGATATCAGCCTGAAGGGCTAAGAACCCAAAATAAGTTTGGAAGTGAGCGAATGAGAACCTGCCCACTCAAGCTTAGATAAACCTCGTTGGGATGTCTAACACTTGGTTTTCAAAAGACCCAACCAAATTTCTTCCTGTTCTCCTGTCCTAGCTGCAGCATTGGCACCCTGTGAGAAGAACTGAGAAAACACAAGGAGGTGTCGCCCTCTACTTGGACAAGGTGTGTGTGTGTTCTACTAGAGACTGCAGGAGTGGAGGACGGTGGCAGAGTTGTGTGGGAGATCAAGGCCTGGGCTAGCAGAGCAGAATACTCAAGATTCATCTTGAAGTCCTGCCTTTAACTCAACAGAGCTGTTACTGTCTGTCAGTAGGATCAATTTTAGGTAAGGAATATAAAGAACAGGTTGTAAGTGAACTGTCATTTGCTCTTCTTGCCCAGCTGAGCCATAAGTCTGAGACATGTGTTCTGCATCTGGAGCGGGAGGTTGGGGTGACCAACCTGAAGCCAGGCCATGTTAGGGTCTATGACTACTACCATCCAGGTGAGTGTGGAATGGTGGGGTGCCAGGTCTGTCTGGGTGTTTGCGCTTGGCTCTGTACAAGGATAACTTAGGTCTCTCCTGTCCTGTTGCAGAGGAGCAGGCCCTGGCTGATTATAATGTCTTGTGCATCTGAGGTAGGTGTGAGTCCCTTCCTCAGCACCTGTACAGACCTGGCAGCCTTGTCATGTTTCCTCTGCAACCCAACCACCTCTCTCTTGTTCCAGAGGAGCCCTGTATATGTCTGATACAGCATGTTCCCTTCATCTAGGACTACATCTAGAATTCCCTAGGCCTCCAGGGACTTTAGTCTCTTCCTTCTGTTTACTGGACTTTGTAATGTAGTCTTTGCTGGATTGCCCCGTAGGCAGGACATGAAGTAATTAATGTGTCCATGCCATGAAGGACTATTTGTGTGCATTTTCTGGGACACTCTGCAGGGCTATGTGGGCTGGTATAGTGCCTGGATCTGCCTGCCAGCTGAGTGACAGTCCTCATAGATGATTTGCATTGTTCCAGAAGAACTTCCAAGCAGAATTGACAGTACTAGTTTCAGCTTACCCTGTTTGGGTATGGAGAGTCCCACCTTTTCCTGGGGAGGAGCTGAGATAAAACAAGTTCACTAGATCCAACCAGAGAAAGACTTTCCTTTAGACTATTTAGTGACAGCCTGGGCTCCCCAGCTGTTAGCATCCCAGAGTTAATAACTTGGGTCTTACTATTTTCTCTCTCGATTACTCCTTCTTCCTGCTCTCATTTCTCCAAGGTCTTGGTCTGCTCCCTTACTGTCCACTGTTTCAGCCCACAGGGATCCTACTAGTGCAAGATGCCCTAGGACAGCAGGGCTGCTGCATTATTGCTTCTGATATGATGGGGCATGCGTCATGCAAAAGTCATATCTCAGTGGGCTTGGGATATTGGTGCTGGGGCAGAACTCAAGTTTGATTTCAGGACTAAACCCAGCCCAAATCATCCTGCTCATCCTGACAACCATTTCCTGGTGAATTCTTTGGGATGTCTGATTAATTCTGATTGTTTTAATCCAGGGATTTTCTTGCTTGTAAAAGAATGAAAATAAAATATAAATCACAAATCTGGGTACTGTGGTGTGTGTTTGGACTCCATGACAGAGGATTATCTTGGAGGAAAGTACTGTTCTAGAGAGTGTAGCTGAACTGTGCACTTGACATTCATTTCTTCCAGCACTGGATTCCACTCAAGCAGCATCGTACAGCCATTAGTATGGGGTGAGGACTCCTCGCCCTTCATGGAGACTAATCCCACTGAGCATCACCTACTGCACACAGATGTAGCTGAGCAATAAGGCTTTGGCTGATTCTGCATTTTACATGGATATAAACTAAATCTACCCTGCTGTGTATCTCACAGATTAGCTTCTGTCCTCCTAGCATAGAAAGAGGGAGGGCAGTAATTTTAGTTTCTGCACCTCCTGTGAAGCTGGATCTTGCACAGGACAATTCAAACATGAGTTGTCAGGCAGGGATGGTGCCCCAGGGCTGAAGGTTCCCTGCTAATGAGCTACTGGAGGGTGAACAGGGTCTTTGTCACATGACAAGGAGATGCAAGGGCAATTCAACAACCAAAGGGTATGTGAAAATTCAACATCTGTCACTGCTTTTTAAAATCAAACCTCATGATTTAAGAAACTCCAGCTCGTGATCTTGGATCTTCAAGCTTGGCAGTGTTGTATCCCTGTATAGACAAGTAGGTCTCAGCAGGCCCTTGCTAGAGCTGGCTGTGAGAGTATGATGGCTAAGCACAATGTCAGGCTTAGGAGTGGAAGGTCTAGGAGGGGGTGGGGGTTGAGGGTCTGGATTTGGCTACAGCCCTGAAAATCCTCCAGAGCAGACCCTGCAGCAAGGCTGGGATTTGTGGTGGTTTAAAGGGAGGGATTTGGAAAGCATGTTTAAATTTCAACTTTGAAGTTCCAGGGTAACTCTGAAGTCTCAGCAAGTCTCCTCTGTGAGGCAAAGACACAAGCATTGCACGTTCTTTTGGTTAAGAGCAAACTCTTTCCATAACACACTGAGATCTACCAGCAAGGCAGGCTGCTGAAAGCCTGCTCCATGCTTCCTGTGCAGGTTAATAGGACCAGAATGGATGCATAAATTCAGCACAGCAGTTAGGCATTACCAGTGCCCAGTGCAGTGCCAGAAGTGGCTGTGCTGAGGTTGGCTTTGTTCCAGGTGTCACTTTCTACCTCTTTCTGCACCTTTGTTTAAACAGGTGATTTTTCCTTCTCTTTATTCAGTTTCCTTAGCAGCCCATGAGCAATGCAGAGCCCAACACTGCCAAACAGGATTTTTGCCAGAATAGTACTTTCTCTGAAACTTTTTAAAAGCAACTTTGCATATACTGCAGCTTTCTTTGCAAATGTCTCCTGTCCCCCTTGTCCTTACCTCTGGCAGAACTGGAGCCAGTCAGGTCTGCACCTGGTATTGGTACTTAGAGCTTGGGCTCTTGCTGAAAGGGAAGGACCCTACTTATCACTGCCAATGCCACTGTGTTCTTATAATCTGTTTTGCAATGCTTAGCAAAACACAGGTCTGATAAAAGTCCCTGGAACAGAGGTTTATTAGGAAGCAACTGCTGTAGTGGTCACACACATGCATGTATTCTACCTACTCCTTACTGACCCCAGGAGGGGTAGCTCCTGCCTGACCCCGCTATTGCAGGAGGAATTCACACACAAAAAACCCCACTCATATGCATATGCGTACATGTGCTCTGTGTAAAAATTGCATGTAGTGACATTTTTGACTCAGTATCCATCACAGTAGCTCTGCCGGCTTACTTAACATCTCTTCTGGGTCCTTCAAAATTTTCTTTCTTGGACTTAAACCTGTGGTGTCTGGCTACTAGAGAGCATTTGGAGGGAGGTGACTGTCTTCTAGGAGAATTTAAAGACACAGAAAAAACCACTTTTGTACGAAACACATTGACTGCTCTGTCGCCTAATCTTCCCCTTCTCTGCTTAGACCGGAAAGTGTCAAACACCACACTCATTTATTTATCCTTCACAAAATTAAGGGGTTGAGATGATTCAGTCTGGAGACTTGGTGGTATCCGTGCTTCATCTACCTTGTGATCAGCTCTGCTGCTTGAGCACCAAGGACTGCCTGCCTCCAAGGCCACAAATACATCCTCAACTGCTTGTGTGCCTCTTGCCTGTCTCTGGGCCAAGTGGTCAGTGGGTCTGTGAGCTGGGGAAGCATCTCAGCACAAGACAGCAGCTGGGTACCATGTACCCTGCCACAAGTTTCAGTGGGTGCAGAGCCCGGCTAAGAGGTGCTCGCTTCCCAAGTGCCTTCTGGCCACCAGCAGCTGGTCAGCATGCCAGTAATGGGAGAGGGAGACAGGGCTGAGCTGGATGAATCATGCATACCATGCAACTTTGTTTTTGCTGCTCCAACATTTATTTCATTCTGCATTGTCGGGGAGGTGGATTGGGTTGACTGCTCAGGATGTAGGTTTCGAATCAGTGCTAAGTACAGAACTTCAGAAGTGTTTGATGTCCACTCTCACAAAAGGGCTGCTGGAGTCAGTACTCTCAATACCTTTGCCATTGTGAGCCCCCATGCTGTTATGAGGGATCTGGCTGTCCCTTAGAACTGCTGTGGATCTACCATGAACAAACAAATGTCAGCTGGGATTGTTCAGCAGGCACTGCCTGTACTTTTTGGGATTCATGGAAAGAAACGAAGGGCAGCCTGCTGTCAGAGAGTGATTCATGTTCTTGCTCTGGTTCCTGTTCACTTGTTTATCCAGGTGCACTTACACCTTTTTCTCAGCTGTTGGCACCAACATCTCTGAGCTGAACAAACCCCAGGGGAAAAAAAAAAGGAGAGACAGGATTTGTACCTACCCACTATGGGGGGGGGGGGGGGGGGTAGAAAAAAAAAAAAAAAAAAAAGAGCCGCAAGCCCTAGTTTCCTTCTTTCCTAAAGAAAAGGTCAATATTAGTAGGCCTTACATATTTAAGAGCTCAGTTTGGTACTGGAGGATAAATTAGTAGTGTATTTTGATATGAAATGGCCGTTACAGTAAAAGAGAACTTCCTTATTTTAAGAATAAGTAGTTTCAAGAACTAGATTTTCTTTTCAGTTATGGTAAGGTACTCAGGGAAAAGTTCAGTATAATTGGTAGGCTAACAGGTATAAAATTAGTATGCAGAAAGAAGCTCCCAAGCTAGGTAACGTGTGTTCCCGTCACCTAGGGCTAGAGCTGCAGCCTCTTGGTAGCTGAAGAAAACCCTGTAGAGCTGAAGCTGCACAGTTTTTGACCTGCCTGACCGATGTTCAGCTCTCGTTTCCAGTGGTGAGTGTGTGTGTAAGCTGACTCTGAACCAGACCACACAGGACTGTGTGATATAGGTGCAGTGAACTGCAGCTGTTAGATTTCCTCTTCAAACTAAAATACCACTAGGGCAGAGATAAGGTGAGGACTCCAGCTCTGCCTGCTCCCTGTGCTCTCCTCCTGGGTAAGGCAGCACTCTACTGAAGAGCAGACCACTACAAATATATATTTATCTTGTACAAAGCCTGGTCTCCAGTTCAAGACTGAGACCTGCCTTGGGAGGGGTACAGGCTCAGAAAGTTTGGGGACAGTATGACCACAAGATTTCACGTGAGCTCCAGCTGAGTGCACATGCCAAGGGGATGTGGGACGATCCAGCTAGAGGCAAAACAATGGAACTGGGGCTACAACTGGCACAGGGAGCAGGGTCAGCGCAGTGAACAGGAAACAGGTTGTTGCTTAGCGAAATAAAAAGCAAATTTGTCTGAATAATGCTGGTCCATCTACAGGGGAGTAGGAGAACAGAGAGGCTGGAGTCCAAAAAGACTTGGATTGGCTGGGAAACATCCTGAATGGTACAACCCTGTGCCTGCAGCACTATAAACACAGGAATGAGGTAGAAGGAAGGAAACTTCGGGTTTTCTTGTCTGCTTCCTGGGAGAAACAGCAACAAGGCCTGGAGACCTTGGAAGGAGAGAAGCTGCACCCTTACCTTCTCTCCTGACTGGCCCTCCAGAGGAATCCACCTCTCTGGGGGTCTCCCATGAAAATGTGGACTCCCTTTCTCCTGAGCTGCCTGCTCTACACCCTGGGGATAGTGGCACAACCGTAAGTGCCATTTAAAAATCTCATGATTGATAGTTGTGATGCTGAGGGAGGGGCCAGGATAGCAGGGAGAGAGCGTGGGACCCTGCAAATAATCTCCTGGAAAGGATAGGTATGGGTTGGTAGGCAGCATGCCACAAGGCTTGTTATGAACACAGGATCCTCCTGAAGGTGGAATCCTCTCCCATGGGTCCTGCTGCAGTGCAAGAGCTAGGTGAGGACTGGCAGTGGGAACAAGAAGAATGAGGGACTGCAGCCTGAAGGAAAAGATGTAGGATACCGTGAAGGGCAAATGAAAAGGCCTGCAGGGCTGGGGATAATTAAGCAGGAACCAGTCTGCTGCCAAGGTAGTTGAGGAGCTATCTCAAAGCAAGAAGGGTGAATCCTTTTCTATTGAGGGGCTGGAGTAAAGCTGCAGCGAATCTTGAGCTTATGATGTGGAGCCAAAACAGACCTAGACCCTCAAAGAACTTTGGGATCAGAAATGCATCGCTGCAATCTGAGGTCTAAATGAACATAGACGTGGCAGGTTTGGATTCAGACCCTAGCCTGACCTTTGCAGCTTGCTCTGTTTCTTAGTCCCATAGTGCTGTTGCCTTTTCTATGTGTACTGGGAACATCTAAGAATGCTTCCCTTTGCAGAAGCAGAGATGGCCTCTACTGTATATGTTTCTCTGTGCTACTATAGCATCCTCCAAAAACATGTACACACAGTGTGACTTGAGGTCACCTGAAAGTATTTCTCTCAAATTTTTCTGACATTAACTATATACCTTCCATCACCTCTGTGAGAATTTCATACTCTCATAGTTAATCTGTCCCTCTCACTCCAGCAGAGCAGCACCTCCTGCCCCCAGAAATGTGGGAAAGCCTTCTGCTTCCTTAGACCATAGAATATTAGTGCCAAGGCTGAGTGAGACTACTCCCAGGATGTGATGTCTTGTTTCCCCACTGCAGGAGGTACCTGGTCATTGTTCCAGCTGCACTGCCCTACCCATCTTCCCAGAGGGTGTGCTTGGACCTCCGTGGTGTGGAGAAGCCTATTCGTGTGGCCTTAACTCTTGTGCATCCATCTGGCAACCTCAGCCTCTACCGCAAGGTCGTCCGGAACAACTGGATCTTTGAGTGCTCCAAATTTCAGGTCAGGGTTATTCTTGGCAGGGACCTCTAGCTGGCAGCTCCCAGCATGCTCTTTTGGCTCATGACTCCTCTCACCAGAGAAATAAAGAATGAGGATGACGGGAGGAGCGAGGGCATGGAAAGGAGCGAATGCAAAGTCAGGGAGAGTGTTTAGTGGAAGCCTAGTGTCTTTGCTCCCTGCCTTTGTCTGTCTGCATAATGCTGTTCCTGCTGGGTATTTCACAGTCCACCCTGGTGGCACACTGAAGGAAGGCTGCCTGGCCAGGCACCAAAGGACTGAGGAGGATGGAGGAGCTTAGAAGCACCCAAATGGCAGCTGTGTAGCTCATTCTCTCCACTGAGAAGGAAGTGCTGTCACAGGATGTCATTTGTGAATCATAGTGCAGGAAGAGCCAGGCTTTTCGTCTCAGCCAGCCTCTCATCACATCTGCTTCTCTCTAAGGTTCTCTTTAAGGGCTGGAAAATGTGCTGGAGGACTAGGAAAGATGTGGGAGGTTATGTACACAAGCTCAGCACAAGGCTTTCTGATCTGCCAAACTCATGAACCTTATTTTCTTGGTTTGCACTGATGAATACAAGTGGATTTCAGTCTCCATGACCCACACAGGCCAGGAAATAGGTTCCTTATCAACATAGACCTTTTCTTCCCTTGGGTTGAGTCGTCTCCACCTTGCTCCATGCAGGCTGTAACAGTGGCCCTGTGAAGGGGGCAGACACAATTTCTGTGCCAGAACAGGCTCCCTTTTCCTCTTGTCCAAGTGCAAATGTGTTGTCTCCTGTGCTTCCATAGACACAGCCCTCAGCCACTGAGGGAACACCCTATGCTAGCCTTCAGAGTAAGAGAGGGAAGAGGCTGGTCTCACAGTGCAGCAGAACAGAAGAGAAGAGCACTGCTCTGACGCCGTCTTGTGCTTTCCTGCTGCCTGTTCACCTGGTGGCTCCTCTTTTGTATCCTAGGTCCCACTACCTGCAGGCAGCCAAGAGGTGGGCACTGTCCACCTGCACATCTCCAATGGCCACTACTTCAGCGCAAATGAAGAGAAGCAAGTCCTGATCCGCAGGGCTGGTACAGGCACCTTCATCCAGGTGGATAAACCCATCTATAACCCAGGACAGATGGGTGAGCAGTCAGCATGGAGCACCCCGACAGTTCCCCTGCCTTCAAGTGCCTGCACTTTGATCCCAATTACCCTTGAGTGGTGTGCCAAGAGCTTTGTGCCATGCAGCCTCCGTGGGGACAGAGGGGGATGCTATCTGCTGCCTGGAGTGATGTATCCACACACCATGTTTTAGAGGTGGGAGGGGACTGGAAGGGTCAGCCTCACATGCTTCAGCAGCAGAGCTGGCTCGGAAGCAGGAGGAGACCTGCACATGGTCTTCTCAGGCAGGGCCAGGTAGGACTTGTCTGCTCATGCTGTGGATGAGGAAACATCAGGGAAACTCTGGGCATAGCCTGTGGGAAAGCCACTAAAATGGGAGGCTGGCTGCTGTGCTGCTGCTGCGCTTGGGGAGGGAAGAGGTGGTGAGCAGGGCTGAGCAAGGGGCAAAGGGGGCTGCAGGGCAGGCATGGGGCTGCCGGTAGGGCTATGTGGGGAGCTGTCATTTCAAGGTAAGGCAAGTGCAGGGCAAGTCCATTCCTGAAAGCACTCCATCTCTATAATGTACTCTTCTTCATTTTCTCCCTTCAGTGAAGTTTCGGATCGTGACATTGACAGAAGATTTTGCTCCTGTCAACAGCAAGGTAAAGCCCACCTAAGTGGAGGCGAGGGAGTGTCCGGGGTGCCTCTGCCAGTTCTGCCTCCTCTGCCAGCCCCACGCTGTGGAGGCTGAGACAGTCCCAATGTCTGCAGCATCCAGAGTGGCCAATGCCAACCCGCTACTAAACTGAATTGGAGCAGCAGTGCCTGTTTGCTGACGGCCGTGCTGTCACTGTCACGGGATAGCTGCTGGCCAGTGGGAGGGTTGGCGCTGCTGATGGTATTTGGGGAGTGTGCCAGTGCTCCCTGCTAGCTGAGTTAGAACAGGGCAGCCCGGGAGCTGCATGCAACTGCCCCCACCCCCAAAACAAACAAACAAACAAACAAACAAACAAACAAACAAACAAACAAAAACCAGGCAGGGATTTTGAGGACATCCTGGGCACCATTACCAGACAAGTTGTGTACAGACTCGGGCAGACCTGAAACTCCCCTCCCGCAGCTCAGGAAAGCTCAGCGCTTTGTGGAGTGTGTTGCACCCAAGGGTAGCAGGAGGGTCTGAAGCAAGCTGTAACTCATCTGCAATATTTTAAGAAAAAGTAATTGATATGGGGAGGGATATGCATGAACAGATCATAAAAAGAAAAAAGAGAGAAAAGAGTGTAACCAAATTATACTGACTTGCTGCTGGCAGCAGCTCATTCTCCCCATTCCAAGGGAGGAGAAGTTGCCAGAGACTTGCATATGCGCTAGTCAGGAAACTGCAAGACTAGCATCTTCTTACAGTAAGCAATTATACCTGCAGCCAGCAGCTATAATTATTTCACATTCCTCTGTCCTGAAGCAATTTAAGGAAAGCTAACAGGAGTTCATGCCATGACAGATAAATGCTGAAGGACACACATAAGCAGAGCTGGATCAAATCCCTCTAGACTGAAATAAGGGGAGAGATCCTTCCAGTTTCTTTATTGCTGACTTGATTTCCTTTTTTTTGGGCTATTCATGAGGGCCTAGGATCATGCATTCCTTTCTCCCCTCAACAGAGAAGTCATATCTCTCATACTAGATAACAGAGTAAACAATACATTTGCTTCCATGCCTACAATTTGTTCATGAAGATATTTGACTGTAAATGCTTGATGTCTATCTGGGAATGTAAGTAGATTAGCATTATAACTGTTAATAAGGCTGTAATAAAAATTCAAAAGAGGTCATGTTTAACCAAAGCTATTGTAAGACTTGAGTGCACTGCAACATTAAAGCTATTATATATAGTTTGTAAATTAGATGGGTTAGAGATAACATGGGTGCCATTCACCAGCATGTTTTGTTTTAGCATTGACATTAGATTCAAGTTATGAAAATAGTTAACCTGCACATTTTTTTTGTTTCAGTGAAAACAGAGCTGCCTATGATAACTTGCATGAAAGCTTAGAATGATGAATAATGTGAATTAATTGTGGCCTTCTATTTACAGACCAGTTATACTCCCAAGCCCCTGCTCCTGCCTCCTTATACCCCATGCCCCTAGATCACATGTCCTTCACCACTGCTGCCTCTTGGCTGTAGGAAAATGTGGGGTATATTCTTCCTATAGGTGATGCAGTTTTGCTAATTCTTGGGATTTATGTTACAAAACTGATGCCTTTTGATATTTATGAACTTGGAATAATGGTATTTGTGAGTCTCTCTACTTTTCTCCTTTTTTTAATAGTAAATTCTAGCTTTCACAGTTGTACAGTATCTATCAAAGTGCATCTTAAAAAATCAGATGTCAAAAAGCAAATCCAAAGAGTAGCACAGATTTTTATATTACATATTTTCCTTACTATTTCAAAGCCATTCTCCTCATTTCAGTAGGATCAAGCTGCTTGTATTGTAATCTTTGGGACTGACAGTGTTGTCACAGCACGCTGGCTAGGTGGGTAACATAAGTTTATATGCAGGTTGCTATGTTATACCAACTTCTGACATTGCTGTCTGTTTGCTTTGCAGTACTCCATGGTGGAACTCCAGGTGGGTATTTCAGAATCCGCAGGTGTTATAAGGAAAGGTACTTCGGTATGGATAATACCTAGGCCACTGTTTTACTGGGTTAATTTACTTTTTCTAGGGTCTGTGTATACACATGCATGCGCATATGCTGTCCACATGCTTCTTGTTAACAAGCATTGACAATCCACCCATTTCAACATTCAGGAACACCAGCCAGGCTTTAGCTAACTCCAACAGTTTGTCTTTACCTAAGACTGGAGAGTCTAAATGTCAGGACCTTTCATACCTTCTTTTCTGGTGGCAGTACAGAGTGGAGTAACCCTGGGTAGGTTGGGTTCACCTCTGTTGGTGCTCCAGCACTCAGGTCACTTCAGCACCATCTGGGGAAAAAACCAGCAGGAACCCTTGAAAGCCTCTGAAATCTCTGAAACCCTTTTGAATCCAGTGGGCTCTGGGTAGAGAATAGCAGGTGTTGCTGACAACTGCTTCTTCTTTCCTTCCCTCGGACTGCAGGACCCAAACCAAAACCGCATTGGCCAGTGGCTGGATGTGAAACCAAAACAGGGCATTGCAGATCTCTCTTTCCAGTTAGCTGCTGAACTCTCTCTGGGGACTTACACCATCAGTGTGGTGAACCCAAAAGCATCCAGTACATTTAAGGTGGAGGAACACGGTAAGATGGAGTATGGGGAACAAAGAGCAGGATGGAAAAAGTTGCTTGTTTCTGTCTGTATAACAATATATAGCCAAACATTGTAAAGTAAGATTTACTGTCTGAGAGCCAAGATTAAACACAAATCTATAGAGTATAGAGCAGGCAATATGAGAAAACACAAGGGAGATTGTGCTGGAGATTTCTGGAGAAGGTACCTGCTAACAACTAGGCTGGCACAGAGGGAGAATACACTAAAGACCTCTATGAGACTGTTCGTATGTGGGAGGAAAAGGAGGGATTCTCTCTTTGGTTTCCCTGTTTTCAGTTACTCCTTGATTTTACCTCATGAACATGCTCCTTCATGGGACTCCAGCCTTACATGACCACACACTTTTGTGATCCCATGTCTGTTGCCTTTGATGGAGTAACTCTGTGGTTTTTCTTCCAGTGTTGCAAAAGTTTGATGTTTTCTTCGAGGGACCAGCTCAGATTTATGCTTCAGATAAAACTTTCCCACTGCGTGTGTGTGGCAGGTAGGGAGAATGTTCAGGGGAAAGGAAGAGGTCATCAGAACTGTCTGTCTTTCTGTATGTCTCCTAGCTCCTGAATCCATTAAGGAGAAGTGGCTCAAGAAGGGCCAAACACAGTCATTCCTTTCAAAGGATCCCAAATAGTGCAAGGGTCAAACTGATGTGTTCTTCCTTGGGGAAGAGGTACATGAGCCAAACTTGGGAGATACCATCCAGCTATAGAGACTTGTCCTAGGCAAGTGATACTGTGCTCTGGAAGCTGTGTATGTCCAGCCTTGAAAGACCTTATGTGGGGAAAAACACATATCTGATATGGGAGTGATTTGCTGAGGTAAAGGGGCAGGAACTGGTGTTTCTTTAGAAGGTTATGCTGTTCCTTCTCACTTGCATGCTGCTGAAATTACTACCTTCTTAGAAGCAGCAGGTGGGTTTCTCTAGTTACGTAGTCATTAGCAAAAACTGAGCAGATGAGAGTGTGAAGGAAAGCATGACCTCAGATGGTGTAAGCACAAAGAAGGAAGGAGAATGACCTGGAAAGCTTGTAGATAGATAAAGGGGGCAAGCTCATTTGTATTTGGGGCTGGGTTGTCCAAAGTCTTTTGGTGTCTTTTTGCTGCTGGTCTGACATAATTTCTCATTAATTGGGACATTTAAAATTAGACCATATGAAACTCTAGTAGAAAACAGTACAGCACTCTGCATCCCCAGGACGGATCATAGGTGTCTTCCTGTTACTGATATTGTCAGGAGCATTGCTCCAAAGGTAAAGCTAGAGAGGACTCAAAGCAGGGAAAAGCAGCAAGGCAGGCAGGGGAAATGTCTGCACTGACAAAGGCACACTTCTGCTGTACCTTGCAAAAACCAGCAGAGCAGGCCTGATGATGGAAACAAGAGACCAGATCATGAGATAAGCCGATAGTGAGGCAGGTCTGAGGTCACTCTAGAGCTCTACTACTGCTGTACCATGCACTTGCTGTTGCTGTCTGCAGGGACACAGGTTTCTGCTACTTTCACACCTGAGCTAATATCTCCACTGGGTGCTGCTCTGTGCCATGTGGACACATCAGCTCAGGTGAGCTCTTGGCCTCTGCCTGCAATTCCAGAACAACAAGCACACAGAAGTGGGAGAGCTTCAGAGAGTGTGAGTCCTTTCCTGTTTGTGCTTTGTTTCTGTCTCTGTTGGACACAGGACTGTGCTATTGCACTCCCCAAGTACACAGTATACTATATTTTCACTTCTGCCTGCCTGCTTACCAGCTGCATTAAGACCTTCATCAGGAAGGCCACCTGTGTGGAGCAATATGCTGAGCAAAACATTCAGTGCCTCTGCTTGTCAGCTCTTATGGTGCTCTCCCTGCAGGTACAGCTATGGGAAAGCAGTGCAAGGGATCGTGCGGGTGACTTTGTGCCAGAAGGCAAGGAGGCGTCCTCAAAATGCCAGCAAGGACATCTGTAGGGAATACAGTGGTCCGGTGAGTAAAATCCTGGAAGATACATGGGTAGTGGTGGAGCACCACACAGGACAATGTTTCAAGGGATGAGTGAACAGAATGAACTGCTATGTAGGGGAGGTTTGCCAACCTCTGTAATGTATATGTAGACTAATAAGTAATTGTTTTTATTCAATTAATACAATTATTGTTGCCCAGACCAACTGAGAAGCCTTTACCCCGAGCAGTTTTTCTGTGCAACATTGCTGATTAGTGATAAGGAATAGAAAAAAGGAATTTCACAGAAAGATTGAGAGTTCTGTTCTTCTCTAGAAAGGAGCATAACTAGCCAAAAAATGATGCAGTGGAGGAAACAATAATTAATAGAGCTTTCTCAGGCGCAAAAATACCATATTAAGGTGAACCTATCCTGGAGCTGCACAAGGACACTAACATGTGGTGAAGACATCGTTAATTCCACAGCTAAATCACACAGGAACTTTTATCCTTTATCTTTTTACGTTTTTACATATTGCGTATTTTTATATTATTTCCCTTATTACATCTTTCCATTCCTAACAAAGTATTTCATAGCTAGGCTCTTCGCTTGTACATATGGTTGAAAACTTTTCATGCTTAATAATTTGTCATTATGACTTGTTACAGTAGCTCTAATCTTCCTGCCCTGAAAACAATTTGTTACTTTGAATTTTCATTTGATTCTGCAGTTCTTCTAGCTCTTAAAATACTCATATATTTGCTTAGTGATCCAGTTAGTGCAATCTTCAGTTTTCTACTAAAACTGGAAAGTTGCCAACATTGTGACTTTGATAAAGCTGTGATGCATGACTGGTTTTATATTTCTACAGTATGAATTACACATATCCATGACTATAAAACAGAAAATACAGACTTTAAAATGTGAACCATATCTATCTATATATGAGTCTGCATTATTACTTGTTGCAATCAACAGTTAGGACAGAATGACTAATATCTTGTATTTCTAACTCCTTCCCTTCTCCTCAGCCCCAAATAATACCTACCACTTCCTATTACAGACCATGAGCAAGGGGTGCTTCACTCCTTCTGTAAGTACGTCAGTCTTCAACCTGGCATCCAGTGAGGAAGACAGCAAGCTCTATGCAGAAGCCTCTCTCCTGGAGATGGGCACAGGTACCTGTGGGATCTGCTTACGACCAGGTGCAGCAGAGAATGTGCAAGGGCAAGAAGGACCATTCTGGGGGTGTGAGGGTCAGAGCCAGGCACACCTCCTCCTCGCCTCCACCCAGTGCTGCAACCATCAGTCCTGCCCAAGGAACTCGCTGTGCCCATGGAGAGTTATCGGGCCAGCAGGCGGATGAGGTGTAACTGGGACCATGGTCTGTGAGGCCACAAAGGGGCTTGGAAACATCTTAACTAAAGAAGGAGTTGCCACAGGAACAGCCTCCAAACCTTGAAGTATGCTGGTGTTGGGAAGGAAGTTTGAGACATTCTGATTAGAGGGGCTGGGAATAACAAAGTGAGATTAAACTAGGGTGCAGTAGTCACCTCCGATACTGATCCTGCTTCCCTTGCACTATGCATTCCAACAGGGGTGCAGATCAACACCTCCAGCCAAATCCTCATCTCTAGGACAGCTGCAAGGGCAGTGTTTGAGACACCAAATGCTTACTACATCCCTGGAGTACCCTACAGGGGGAAGGTAATTTTTCCTTTGTTTCTTCCCTCCCCATCATTTGCCAAGGAATTTAGTGTCTAGTAAAGTTTACTGACCCAAACCATTTTCTGTTCCCCAGACAGAGTACTTTACCTTGCAGTGTGTCACATTACTTGACTGTGCAGCTCCGGTTTCTGCATTTCAGATTCCCTGATGTCATTACACCTTCAGCTTCTGCTGAGAGCAATGAGTGATGTCTCAGCAGTGATGCTGGGATGCAAGGATGTCTCAGATGTTGGCTAGGAGATGAGCTCCTCATGCTCTAGCCACACACACCTTTTGGAGCGGACAGGTTTTAATCACTCTCTGCTTACCTTTAGAGATGAGGGAGTTTTATAGGTCTATCCTCTTGCAGCCAGACCGAAGCTATGTTCCATGTTTGTCAGAGGGAGGAAGGCTTTGGGTACAACACTGGAAGGAACATCTGATTTTGGCTTTTCTGCCTCACCCTGTTGTCACCAGATTAAGCTTCAGGATCACTATGGAAATGGTATGAAAAACAGAAAAGTTTATCTCGTGATAAAGTTCATGAGACGTCGGTTCATCAAAACATACATCACAGATGGCAGTGGAATAGCATCGTTCAACCTGGACACAACTGCCTGGAACAGCTCGTCAGTCTCTTTGGAGGTAAATCCCACCTCTGCATACAGGAAAGTGAGAATCCTTGAGCTCTGCCAGTGTTCCCCACTCCTGCCCTGCAGCCCCTCTACCAGCTCAGACCCGGGCTCCCCACAGCTCTGCCTGTGCAGAGCCATGAGAAAGGCACCAAACAACAGCCTTTCCCAAACCAAGCTGATGACATCCTAACAAAGCACTGAACCATAAAACTCTTGATTTCTGTGTGTCTCTGGTCCCCTCTCAGGGAAGGTTCACACTGGAGGATCTCATGCACACACCTTGGAAAACGGACTTCAGTTACATAAACGCTTATCATCACCTGCAGCCCTTCCATGTCACAACCAAGAGCTTCCTGGACATACACCCACTCACCGGAACACTACCCTGTGGGTTGAAACAGAATGTCCAGGTGACCTTCACGCTCAGTCGGGATGACCTGGGAGAAGACACCAGCCGTATAGGATTTGCATATTATGTGAGTAAGTGTAGGAGAGAACCTGGGGGATGAAAGGCTGCACTGATGGGACCAGACCACAGTGAAATGCTGAGGGTGTAATTTAGATCATGCCTGGAGAGACGAGAGGAAAAAACTTGTTCTTGGAGAATGGGGTGAACACTACACCCAGTAGGATTCAGCCTGGCCACAGTGTGATCCTGGTATCAGGGCCTCAGTCACCTCCATGAATGGGAGGAGGCTTCTACCTTTGCACCCCATTGCCCCCCTAGCCTCTGCCAAGGCTGTAGTGGGAAGTGTCTTGTGCAGTCTGCTGTCAAACTCTTCTCCCTTTAAAACTGGATGGGGGATCACTTTTTCACTCTGGTTATCAAACAGCTGATCAGTGGAAATGGCTTTTGGTCTGGCCTAAAGACCTGCCTACTAGAGGGGAAATACCTTAGCTGTTTCTCACTTATCTCCAGTGAACCCGCTACCCATCCATTGTCCTAACTGGGCAGACCAGACTAGAATCTCATGTGTTAAAGCTTCGCCTCCCATACTGTGACATCTGCAAATCTGCTGGGCCCGAGGTGTGGGGTTGGCTTGGACCCTCAGTTTATTTGTGAGGTTGCTTAGGAGAGCAAGATACACATGGGTGAGCGTGACTGTGCTCTGGTGGCAAACAGCAGTCTGGTCATCCTGTATCTCTCCTTCTTCAGGTCACTGGGAAGACTGGAATTGTTGTCAGGGGCCAGAGGAGTGTGCAGGTCGGGAAGCTGAACAGTAAGTCTGTGGTGGCTGGACAACAGGAAACAGTTGGATTTCTAGGTCAGACAGTGAGAGCTGCCAGTGTTTCTCCCAAATTCTCTGAACCTATAGGTCATGGGCAGTCAGTGAACAGGACAGAGGGAGGCTAGGGAAGTAATTGTGTCAGCTAGGAGAGGCCAAAAAGACAGCATGAGGAAAACAATGAAGGGAAGAGAAACTGGGAGGACCTGTGGGAAGACGGAGCACATGGGGTCCAAGAATGGACGGAGGGGTAGACAAAGCAGCAGCAGGACTTGGTTTGACAGTGTGAGATTATAAAGGAAAAAGAAGGAGGCCAAAAGGAGATCTTAGCGGGGCTATGATGAAAACACTTTGCCTTTCCTTCCTCAGTGTTGAAGGGCTCCTTCTCCATCCCTTTGACCTTCACTGCTGACTTCACCCCATCACCTTCCTTAGTGGTGTATGCCATCTTCCCCAATGGAGGGGTGACAGCTGACAGCATCCGGTTTGATGTTGCCTTGTGCTTCGAAAACCAGGTGAGACTCACTCCTGTGGCTGGGGGAGAGCTTGCAAGCAGGAGTCAACAGGCCTGTGGAAAGGAGATTCTCAGATCCTTCAGAGAGAGAACTGGGGAGAAGAGAGGAAGGAGATATCTGCAGCACAGTGCCTAGGGACCAGGAGAGCTTCAGCAGTGACTTCCGTTCACAGCAGTGGCTGACCAGTTGGTCTACCTCGTTCTGTCCGTGACGCCTGTCTGTCAGCCTCCTCAGCCCTCTTTCTCTCTTTTTCATATTTCCTTTCCTGGTTTGTTGCTTAAGGTCAAGGTAGGATTCCCAACTAAAGAAGCCCACCTAGGGTCCACGGTGCAGCTCCGACTGCAGGCAGCCCCTGGCTCCCTATGTGCAGTACAGGCAGTGGATGGAAACATGTTCCTCGTGAGACCAGAGAGTGAGCTGACAAGCCAAATGGTGAGTGTCTGTGCAACTAGGCAAAAAACCAGGAGTGATGGATGAGCTGGGAGAGGCAGGCAGGGGCTGTGGCAAGGGGAGCTGGAGGCTAATGGATGAGGAGGTCTTTGTGTGGAGAAGAAAGCAGGGTCTGCCTAGGGAGATGGGCAGGAACAGGTATGTGTGCTATGGGGGGGTGGAGCGAAGCATCTGGAGGTATCTGTTCCTTGCCCAATTATTCCCTGCCTGTGGGTTTCCCTAGGTCTATGGTCTATTCCCTGCTGCCTACCGACATGGATACCCTGCCCAAGTAGAAGAACATTCAGATCACTGTGTTCAGCCCCAGTCCACGTCACCTCTGCTACGAGGGAAGCCACAGCCTTCCTTTCAGCCTGACATCTTTAACCTCTTCCGGGTAATCACTGCTGACTTTTCCCAGAAATTAAGAAAATCTGAGATAACTTCCTCCCCACTCTGAGAAGCCCTTGCCTTCTCCAGAGACCTGTCTGTCCTGATCTAGCTGTGCTGTCTCAAGAGACGTACAATCCCATTATGAGTATGAACAGCTGTGTTCCCATCCACAGATGCAGAAAGCAAGATGATGATATCCTGGCATAGCAGAACACAGCTTTTTGGGCTTGGGAATGAGGCCCTGGGCACTTAGCTGTGTACTGTTTGTCTACAGTATTAGAGAAAAGAGAGACCCCAAGAAGTGATCCCAAGCATTAGACTGCAGATTGTTGATGTAGCTTAGTTGTTAGCCTGCTCTCTGGAACTGCTTTGAACTGTTGCCAGGCAGATTTCTTGGTGTCATTAAGACAGATCTCCTCCAGAAAGGACAAGCCTTAAGCAGCGTGGACACAAGACAGGCAGTGCTATTTGGCCTTGGACCTGGGGATCAGACACTGTTCTCTTTTGTTTAGCAAGATACACATCCTAGGAGGCTCTTTCACAGTATAGGGACAACTCTTGTGTTTGTGGACAGGCCAGTATCACAGCTCCAGGGACTGAATGGGGGGTGTGCTCCCCAACACCTGTGTATGACTTCAGAGGGCAGATTTCATCCAGCTATTCTCTCCAGCGTGCATGAGGGGACGTGGTAGGACACTGACACCTCTCTTCTGTGTCCTTGCTACTGGAAATGCATTGTGAGGAGCAAGATATCCCAGTGTCCCCCAGAAGAGAGGCAGTTCTTTAGTGACCTCCTGAGAAAGAAGGGATTGGGGAGGCTGTGCCATGCCTCCCTCAGCACTGTGTCTGCTTGGGCCAGTGCCACTCTGGGCCACGTGGGCACCAGGCTGCCCTGGCCCCGATGGTTTTCGCAGACATTTTGAAGAGCAGTAGCTGGTCTTCCCCACTCACAGATGCTTTTCAGCTTCCTCTGCCCTTCTTTCCCTAACAGAACATGGGGCTGAAAATCTTCTCAAACCTTGTAATCAAGAAGCCATCTCAGTGCTTTCATCGGACGGATAGGAAGCCAACCATGGGTGAGCAGCACTTTCAGCCTAGCTGGGACATGAAGTCACCCAGATGGAAGAGCCCTCTGATCTCTGGGGTTTGCTGGTGGTGGGTATTGGCTCTCTGAGGAGTAATGGGTGCTGCTGACACAGCCTAGCTGCCTGGTCCACTAGCCTCAGCAGGAATGACCCAGTCCCTATAAAAGGGGCTCTGAAGAATGTCACTACCTGCATGTTCCCTGACATTAAATGATGGCATTCCCTTTCCTGGCACAGACAAACACAAGCATGGGCTAGATCTTTTTCCCAGTGCTGCCCCACAGGCTGTGCTGAGGCCTGGCTTCTGTCCCCTCCTGCAGCTGCAGGGACAGTAACTTCCTTCCTCTGTCTCAGCTTGCACTAGATAATAATCTACTGCAGCATGCATGAACCACTGCAACCCGATTCTCCTGTTACCACTCTGTTTTCCCTTCCTATTTTCCCTCTCCTACCAAATCAGCCCATTCCCTTGTGTTTTCCTCTGCCAGACTCTTCCCACGTCTTGGTTACTGTTTGCTTTGCCTCTTGCCCCAGTGCTAGGCTGTCTGTCAATGGCAGGATTCACCTCTCTCGCTCTGGTAGGACTCATTATTCTTTCTTTCAGGGGGCCTTTCTACAGAAGACCAAAGAATCCCTAAGGAACCACCCGAGTTTACAACCCACAGAAGACTTCACCACTATTTCCCTGAAACTTGGATCTGGAATCTGTTCTCTGTTGGGTAAGTGATGCCAGACTTTACAAATGGACAGATGGATGATCCCTTTGTTATTGAGTCTTGGCTAACTTGCATTTGTGCAGAAGTCCAGACATGGGTGTAAAGAGAGGTCTGCAAGTGAATTTTGTGGCTCTTCCCTGCATTTGTAGTGCATCAAACTGAAGGACTAGTAGACTTTGAGGTACAGAACTGAAATCTACACAGGTTTAGACAAGAGCACTGCACTCCAAGACCAAACCTCCAAGTATCCTTTCTTCACACATTGGGATACACTCTCCTAACATCTCAATTTGGTGGATGCACCAGCTAAATTGGTAGCCCTTGTTGGCACAGTGCTTACATTAAGACTGATGAATCAGCACTCAGAAGGGTATGATGCTGCTGCTTTCCAGGACATCATGCTATTGTCTGAGCTGGGCAGTGTCTTGCTCAGGAGAAGGGTATAGCACCATTACTGATGGCATTGAAGCAGGGATTATGGCTTTAGGGAACAAATTGCTGAGACCTGCCTTGCTGTAGTCACTGGAGCAGAAGTCGTTGGTGATAGAGCAGAGGTTGATCTGAGTCTGAGGACCTGTGTAGCCTCCCTCATCCGGGGCCACAAGCCTTCCCCATTGCAGCAGAGTGGGCTGAATTTCTTCACACAAGTGCTCTCTTCCTCTCAGCTCCAACGGCAGCAGGAATGTCCCAGTTGCAGCGCCTGCAGCTGCCACAGACTGGAAAGTCAAGACGTTCTGCTTGGCTGGGAGGGGATTTGGCCTTGCCCCGACCATGAGCCTCAGAACAGTCCACCCCTTCTTTGTGGATCTGACATTGCCATATTCTGTCATCCGAGGAGAGACCTTCATGCTGAAAGCTACTGTCTTCAACTACCTGCAACAGTGCATACAGGTGTGTGCCTGTGCCACAGGTAATGCTGCATGGGGCAGACCTACCATGCCCTCCAGTTTTAGAGTGTGTTGTGCCAAGCCAGCTCTTCTGAGTTGCCCAGTCACTCACCTGCATCTGTAATTCCCTCAGATCCACGTGGCCCTGGCTAAATCCTCAGACTTCCAGGTGGAGCTGTGCCGGACCTGCAGGGACAAGGAGTGCCTGTGTGCGGAGGAGTCCAAGACCTTCACATGGAATGTGACGGCAGTCCAGCTGGGTACAACAACAAAAAGAGGAGTGGTGATTGGAGAACCCTAAAACTGAAGTGAGGAGTGGGATGTCCAGAGAAGCTGGCAGAGTGTTGCCTTCTCTGGATCTTGAAGTTTGTTCTTAGTGGTTCAAGCATGAGATCCACTGTGTCTGCTTTATTTCTCCCTTCTTAGACAGGTCCATCAGAGAGAGCAGGAACTGAATAGGTGGCATGGAGAAATCTTGAAGAGAGAGCTGTGGGACCAGCTGGGGAGAATGGATCTGCATGGATGTGGGTGGGGGAACCTTGCTTTGCTGGTGCTGGGCTCCGTATGCAGTGGGAAAGGAACACTGGGGTCCAAGGGGCTGTTGAACCTTCTGTTGTTACAGTCAAATGTAGTACAATGAAGTCACTGTTGGTGAAGTGTTACCTAGTTCCCTCATTTTTAGGGTGACTGAACAAGCCATTAGCACTGGCTGGCTCACCTTTACTTGCCAAACTGCTGAGGCTATGAAAACTAGCCACCCGAAACATCTCAGACCACTATAATTTAAAACAAGTTGACTCCATTTGGCCACAGGCATAAAAAACAGGCTCTGTTCAATTTATTTGCTAGGGACTATGAATATTACAGTGAGGACAGAGGTACTGGACACCACACCACGTTGTGGGGGCAGGAAGCCCTTGCCAGCTACCATGAGGCGGAAGCTTGTGCTGGTCAAACACTTGCTGGTCCAGGTCAGTATGAAAACAGGCTCGCTTCTCTTTCTCTGAGTATGCCCGCTGCTGGGGGAAGGGAGTCTGAGCTGTGCTAAATGGTTTCCTCTCCTCATTTTTTGGCCTGCATTAGCATACCAATGCTGTGGCTCAGTTTGCTTTGCTCCCCCGAGGACCTAGCCAAGTCTATTCTTTTCTTGCAGTACTCGTTCTTGAGCTGCATTCATTCGACATGTCTGTGTTTCTCCCTGTACCTTTTCCTGCTCAGTCACCCATTGTACGTGAGCTTTTGTATATGCTCACTGACCAGAGAGCCCCGTCCCTCAGGCTTGCTCTTGCTCTCTTGAGCAGTGAAGCAGGCAGCTTCAGTGCAGCCTTGCCAAAGGTGAGGAGGATGGAGTCCTTGACAGCCTGGGGACTAACCACTGAATTCAGACCTGAAACTGCTCTGAATTTTTGCTGTTGTTTGGAAATTTTGTGTGTAATCTTGTTTCTCCTGTCCCATGTTCATGTTCCTGCCCTGGCAGCCAGAAGGTGTGTTAGTGGAGAAGTCTTACAGCTCCCTTCTGTGCCCAAGAGGAGGTATGTGGACAGCCTGAATGGATCCTGCAGCCTGAAACATCTAGACCTGAGAGTAGAACTAAACTGTGGGAGGTCTGATGAAAGAATGTTTTCAAACGATTTTTCATATAGGAAATTTCACTTCCTATTAGACAGGAAAGAACAAGAAATATTACTTCCATACTTGCTATCCTACTGAATTCGCCGCTGCGTACAGGTGGCAAAATCCTGCTCTGTAGTATCCTTTCCATGCTGCAGCCCCTGGGTGTTTCTGGGGCTTGACAGTCACCAGAGAGAGCTGCTCCTACCCTCCCACCCTGTCCCTGCAGCAAGTCTTTCCAGGATATCGCCCTGCCAAGTGATGACCAACTGTGATTCTTGTGAAGCATAGGATATTGAGTTGTGAAGCTTGGTGAGCGCTCAGCCTGGCCAGCAGCTCTCTTGTTTCTTTAATCTGAAAAGTTTCCAGGCAATGGAACTTGGTGTAATGCCTGGGACAGACTGTAGGGAGCAGTCTGTGTGAGTGGGATGTAGGCAGTGTCCCATTTATCTGTGTGAGTCTTGTCCCTCTGGTTAGATGCACTTGGCTTGATTTTTCATGCTACACCTTTATCCCACTGTTATCAGGAAACATGGCTGAAGAACCTGTGTCCCTTCGCCTACCTGACAAAGTAGTAAAGGGATCTGCCAGGGCTTCCATTTCCATCTCAGGTAAGTGACTTTTATTTTGGGCTCACTGACTGGTGCTACAGATGAGCAAGGTTTAACTTGGTGATGATATCAGAGGATCCATTTAACATGAGACTGCTCAAAAGAGAGGATGCTGTGTTTCTATTCTCTGCAAGGTTTGCCAACACCAGGCTTTCAGATTTTCAGATTAGCACTTAGGCTTTCACGGGAAAAGTAATCTGCAGAGGAGAATAATCCTTATCTTTCTAACTAGGACTTTGGAGCAGAGACTCTAGGCCATTATTTTTACTGGGACTTTGGGACCTTGGCTAGTTCTGTGTAGATACAATCAGCAAAGCTCATAACTATCTTGTCTCCCTGTTAAGTTTCGATGATACAACAGAAGCTCCTGGAGAGAAGAAATCCTTCTCAACATTACTAAGTTGCAAAAGCACACTTGGGAGAGGCTATTGGGACCAGACATACCTACCATTCAATACATTTACTTGCATTGGGCTCATTTGCCCCCATGCCAGCATTGGTATGAAGTCAATGGCATAAGTGGCCATGGATATTATGCAACAGAGCCCGAGAGGAGGAAACCACATACAAAGCTTTTCTGGCTGGCTGGGGGACATATGGACACCTTCACACCATCTGACTAGCACCCCTGCTGGCATTTTGATACTTGACATATGGCCAGGTAGAACAGGCCTGGCTAAAGACCAGAAATATCTCAACCTTTCCCTAAGTGCTTTCATACTTGTCTGCCTGTATGACACATATCTAGCAACTGCAGCTCTGCTCATGGCCTTTTATAAATAGTACTGCTTATGGTTGGAGACCTTCAGACTGAAAAAAATGGTAAGGGAAAGTTCCTCACAGACTCCATAGTGTGGTCACCCTGCATCACGATGCCCAGACTGGGAAAAGTCAGAACAGTCACCACTCTGCATCCTGTGCTCTGTTGTTTTCTCCTCCTTCTTCATCTCTCCAGTGTTTTCCTCCTGTGCTGAGATAAAGCACTATTACCGAGTCCCTGGCTGAGAAGCACCTCAGATCATACTTACACTTGCTTTGTTTCTTATACCCTTGTGTAGGTGATCTCATGGCGATGGCACTGCAGAACCTGGACCACCTGGTGCAGATGCCCCACGGCTGTGGGGAGCAGAACATGGTGCTGTTTACCCCCGTTGTCTATGTGCTGCAGTACTTGGAGAAGACAAGGCAGCTGACCCCTGAGATCAAGGAGAGGGCAACAGGATTCCTGCGTAATGGCAAGTACAACAGACCAGCCTTGCTCCTCTGCCTTCCCCTGTGTCCAACCTACCAATAGCTCTTGCCCTTGCACTCATTCTGTCAGTATCATCCCCTCTGTGTTACTGTGCTGTATTAATTGCTGTTCCCATCTCCCCAGGGTACCAGACGCAGCTTCTTTATAGGCGTAGAGATGGATCCTACAGTGTCTTTGGGCAGCAGGATGGGGCAGGGAATACTTGGTAAGCTCTGGGAATATCCCTTGCTCCTAATTTGTCCTGTCTGGGCCAGATGTGCCTGGGAAAGCTGCTTGGTAGGATGTGAGTTCCTTCTTTTGGACGGATACCCCAGGAGCTCTCTGGCAGGGAGACAAGTTGAGGGACTTCAGCCACTTGAAAAAGCATTGAGGCAGGGCAGCAAAGTTTCTGGGAAAGTGGAACAACAAAGATGTGGTCCCAGGGGGTGGGAGGTCCTGCTCTATGGTCCTGCTTCTGCCCTGCAGATAACCCTGGGTACTACTGGTGGTGTCCTGGCAGCCAAGAGGGGTACGTACTGACTGGAGGTAGATCACGGAAGAACAATAAAAAATCATCTCCCCAGGCAGGGTGTTGCTTGGGACAGTTTGAAGGAGCTCCCCTGGCCCAGCTTGGCCCTGTGGTGTCTGATCTGGGAGAAATGGAGAAAGGAAGGGAGGAAGGAAAGGAGGAATTCAAGATTTTCTCTAGGTATTTGGGGGAGATGAAGTGCAACGGGTAAAAGTAGAAGGGGTACGAGGTTTTTCACCTGTGAGGTGACTGGGTAAAGCAGTAGTACATGAGTAGTACATTTGTGGAGCCAGGCTGAAGGAGAAGAGCCACTTGGGTCTTGTGGACAATTTCCACTTTTAGCTTGACTCTCTGTATGAAAATGACACTTTTGTCACCCCACTATGTCCGTCTTAACTTCAGGGATAAGCACCAGGAAGCCTTTGACTTTCTCTTTGCCTTTTTTGTGTTTCTCTTTCTCTCACAACTCATCCTCTTCCTAGGCTGACAGCTTTTGTTGTCAAGAGTTTTGGTCAAGCCAGAAAATACATCTATGTAGATGACAAGAACGTCCAGGATGCCCTACACTGGCTAGAGCAAAACCAGCTCCCCAGTGGCTGCTTTGCAACCAAAGGGAGTCTCTTTCACTCCTCTCTAAAGGTAAATGAGGGCCAAGGCAGGCAGCACAGCTGGAGAATAGCTGGACAAGTGTTGTGACAGCAAAAGATTGTGGGATCCCAAAGGATCCTGGAAGGTCACTCCTGCAACCTACGCAACCAGCCTTAAAGACAGCAGGGTGTGGGGTGGGGAAAGCATAAGGAATGCTTTTCCTTCTGGGGAGGCACTGCCTGTGCCCTCCAAACACCATGTAGAGAGTGAAAGGTGCATTCCCACAGGGTGGCGTGGATGATGAAATCTCCCTGGGGGCATACGTCGCTGCAGCACTGCTGGAGCTGGGTCAGCCACTGAAGGTGAGCATGCCCCTGCTGCCTCCTGCTCCCCTGTATGCTCCCATACCCAGGCACTGCTATGGGGATATGGCAGCAGGTAATGCTGGCATTCTCCAGGCCAGGAACTGGTAGGGAGCTGCTATGAGGGAGCCAATGTTTGGCCAAACTGTGAACTCATTCCTCAAAAGAGGTTGTGCTGTAGCACTGACATGTTGCAGTAGTGTTTGGTGGCTATGGCTCCTGGTGCACTGTTTTCTCAAGAGTTTGTTATTTAGTGGGTTTTGCTGGAGCTACATCAGGAAGACATAGTCCAGCTCCCTGGAATGAACCCTCTGCCCTCCTGCTTTGCCCTTGTCAGAGTTTGTCATGTGTTTCTTCTCCAAACACAGGGCAAAATGATGCAGACTACCTTCCGCTGCCTGCAGCAGGCGGTTCACAACGTCACCAACATCTACACAGAAGCCGTGCTGGCCTATGCCTTTGCCCTGGCTGGAGACTATGAGACAACTCAGGAGCTGCTGTACAAACTGGAGGAACAGGCCATCAAGTCAGGTGCTGGCTGCTAGTTGGGGTAATGCTTCTCGTTCACCTGCTGGGATCTAGAGTAATGTAGGCTCAGCTAGAGTGGTTAAAAATGACATGTATTTGTACATATTACTTGTACGTGTGCAGTAGCTGCGCGGTGTGACTGAAAACACAATGTTATTTCACAAGTTGTGAGGGTAACTTATCAGAAAGAGTTTCCTCAGCCTGGAGGATTTCAAGATCCTCTTGAGGGAGGAGCTAAGACCTGGAGAATAAACTGAAGAAAGTGATCCTGGCCTCAGTACAGGGAATAAGCCCGGAAAGCATTCTGGGCTTTGTTTCCTGTGAACCCCCAATTATGTCTGGTCCAGATAACCTGCATGCTCCCTTTCCTTCTGCAGGAGGACAGATCCACTGGAGCCCCAAGCCAAGCTCTCCGGCTTCCACAGAATTCTGGCCCGATACTCAGTCAGTGGACATAGAGTTGACAGCCTACGTGCTCCTGGCATACCTCTCTAAGCCACGGGTGCATGCAGGTGACATGACAACTGCTGCTGGTATTGTGGCGTGGCTGACCCAGCAGCAGAACGCCTATGGGGGCTTTGCCTCCACCCAGGTAACAAGTAGCTCCCTGTGGATTTATATACTTTTGCACCCAAAGTTGGCAGGGCGAGTCCTCTTGAGGTCTTCCTGCTCCAAGTTGGCTTCACTAGAGCTGATGCTTTCAGAGGTGTCACTGTCTCTCCCTCTTTAGGACACAGTTGTTGCTGTGCAAGCCTTAGCAAAATACGCAGCAAGGACATTCAGCACATCAGGCCAGGCACTTGTGAGGGTGAAGTCCCAGAGGGGCTTTGGGAAGGCTTTCCAAGTCACCCGGCAGAAGCGGCTGCTGGTGCAGCAGGAAGCACTGACGGAGGTACCGGGGCAGTTCCTGGTCCAGGTCCATGGCAGCAGCTGCATCTTCGCTCAGGTGAGGTGGTGGGATGAACATGGAAGAGAGGAGAGGTGGAGGACTCTATCTCTTCTCCCTGCAGGAGATCATGCCTGGCCTGTCTTTTCCCTTCCTGGCTCTTGCCCTGCAGACAGTGCTGAGGTACCATGAGCCTCTGCCACGGGCTGCTGTAACTTTCACTCTGCGTGTCAACACAGAGCTGACCAACTGTAGCCAGGCCAATGCACGTGTCCTCACCATCCGCATCCTTGCCAGGTGACCCCAAGGGTTGTTTCCTCCTCCAGCAAGCCCTGCTGTGCTTCGGCACAGCAGCTGGGAAAGCCCCAGGGCTGCAATGAAGGAACCCGGCACTCGGGGCAGACAAGACAGAGGGTAAACTTGGTAGGTGGAAGGGGTGGGGAAAGAAGATGCTGGCTACCTCCTGCGAGAGGGAGCAGTGTCTGATGTGTCCCCAGTCATGGATGGGCTGCCTGGCTCAGGGTCCTGCACACAGGGTATGGTGGTGGAGGGAAGGGGGGATGGGAGGGCACTGCTTGCACAGAGTCAGACCCTCAGACTGTTTCTTCTTCAGTTACATCGGGAGCAGAGTCACATCCAACATGGTGATCATGGAGGTCTCCCTTCTGTCTGGATTCATCCTGACTCCCGAATCCAGGATGTTGGTAAGGACTCTGGAATCAGCAAAAAGGTGGCTGTGGTGAATGGGTCCCACCTGCTTGCTCCTGTTGGGAACTGTTCATTTCAGCCCATGAAGTAACTAAATAATCAGGAGCTTTTTGGTGTTGAAATCAAACCAAAACCTCTAATTTCCATGCAGGGCCCACAAAGGTTGGCTACAGGAGACCAGAGGTGATTCAGCTTCTTCCACTGACACTATTCTGCCTTGGGCCAGAACCAAAATTTACTGCTGGGTGTGCTAAACGCCGGGATTTGTTTGCCAGAAATTCTAAGAAAAGATTTCTTAGAGAGACTCTAGTTCTATCCAAAAAGACTATTTTTTCCAATTAAGCCATAAAACTGAAAGATGAAGTATTTGCACAGCCCCCAGGCAGGTCTTTAAAAGCAGTCTAGCAGTCAGTGAGATGAGATAACAAGAATCTTTACTGGTGCCTGCACTGCACATCAGTCCTATGTACTATCCACACGGCCTTTTGTCCCCAGAGTGGGAGATTCCTCTAACTGAGCAGGGAAAGCATAGTTCATCCCTGAGATGCTCACAAGGACGACTACCAAAGATCCACTAAAATTCTTATGTGTGAGAAGGACACAGATCCACACAGACTCCACCTTCACACCATGTCTTCAATACAACAGTGGGTCCCTCAGGTCAGGAAGTCCTAAGGGAAGTACTCACAAATTTCTTTGTGTTATTGTTTCCTATCCCAGCTGGAACAAAAAACCATCATTAAGAAAATAGAAGTGAAAGCTGATGAGGTCTACATTTATTTGGAGAAGGTAAGTGGGAACAAAAGCATTTCATTTGGCACAGTGAGAGCAAGAGGCCAGAGGACAAGGAGCTGTGTAAGAAGCCCAAGGCTGAGCTAGTCATGGGGAAAGAGCACTGGTAGAACTGTGGGCAGAGGAAGCTTGCCCAATTTCATTGTCATTGGGTTAGCATTTGCTATTCCTTACACATACTCCATTTCTAAAATCCATAATCTTTAGTAGATTAGAGAGAGATTTAGTGCAGGAAATCATTCAAGCTAGGGAAGATGAAGATGCAATGACTTCTTTCTCCCCTTCCTTGCTAATTTCTTTCTACCTCCACAAGCTCAACGATGAATCTCAGACTTTCATTCTGCAACTGGAACAAGTAATTCAGATGAAGAACCTGAAACCAGCCATCATCAAAATCTATGATTACTACCAGCCGGGTGGGTTGCAGATTCCCTCCTACACTTGAGCTGGGAGCTGGGTTCCTAGTTCTCTGGCTGGGAAAAGATGTTGTGCATGCTTCTCTGTGTGCATGCACGTGTATGTAATCGTCTTCGTCATTTCCTTTTGCAGAGGAGCGAGCCCTGGCTGACTACCGTGCTGCCTGTAGTTGAGGTAGGCACCAAGTCCCTGTGTGACACAAACAATGGCATCAGGAAATGATGGGTCTTGAGTGGGAGGGAGGGAATGTAAGCAATCAAAGGTGGGAAGAAGGATGGTAATTGGTGGGAAACATACATCCAGCTAGAAAGAGGAACTGGCAGTTGCCTGTGGCTAAGTATAGGGGGTTCTTTTGCAGCCAGGGAGGCAGCTGGAAGGCTCTGGTGGAAGGTGGAGACAGGGACAGCACCTCTCAAGATAAGAGTGAGGAGGGAAGGGCTGGACATTATGTGGAGTGAGAATGCAAAGCTACAGCAGCCTGTGCTGACAATGGGCCTCAGATCTGGACACAGCTCCATTCCCTCCAATGCTTCCCCCCCACACCCCATGCCGCCCCCTATATTCAGTGCAGAGTAGGAAATGGGGATTCAGGGAGCCAAAGGAGCAAGCTGAAGCTGGGAAGATGTAATATTTTGTCTTGTGGGGTGACATACCCAGCTGCCAGAAGTGGGGTGGCTTATTAGTAGCAGCCTGAAGCCAGGACAGGTCTGGAAGAAGTCCCTTCTGGAAGGATAAGACATGGTACATGCTGCATTCTGACACCATCCCACAGAGAGAGCACTGCCTGGAGACCTGCCTAGAGAGCCACCCCCACTACTAACCAAGATAAGGCACCTTCCACAGCCTGGTGATAGACATGGGGGGACTGGATCATGACCTCCTTGTTTGTCTTACCTTCTGTCCCCACAATCGGACGTGGTTTCTCAGAAAGGGGTGGAGAAGCTCTCAAATTTGTCACAGAAGAAAGGAGAGGAACTGCCATACCATGACTCCTGCTTTGCCCAATATTCCAGGTTGGACACTGAATGGAAGAAAGTGCCCCAGCTGGGACACAGCCTACATTAAAGTTGAGCCCATATGGTCCTGCGCCTGAGTGGATTGACTGAGGGATCACAACAGTCCAGAAGTTGTGCCTGCACTGTGGGAGCCGGGGTTGGGGCGGGGGGGATGTGTGTGTGTGTCTGTGACATATCTGGTACACACCTGGGATGAAGAATTAAAGTAAGCATAACCCCTGACCTTGCCACGATTGTGCCAGTTGTTGACAAACTACAGACTTAGCCCAGGAAGACAGCGTTTCTGCTATTGCCAATATACAAACCTTCTAGCTTCTCTATTGCTCTCTCCTCATGCTTCCCATGGTTTCTCCTAAGGCAGTAGGACTTGGGCAGCTTTGGAGTACAAGATGCAACCGAACATGCTGTGATAGCTGTATCTCCTGTGCCTTTCCTGCAAGCTCCTGTGCCATCAGCTCTGCTTTGAAGCAATCTCCAGATAGTAATACCGTGCATTGAGATTCTAGCCCCTCACACTCCCCCTACCAGCACAGCCTCGCCAATTGCTCGTGGTAAAGGTCTCTAAATGCAACTGTTGGCCACAGGAACTGTTGAACATATTACAGGCATCCCTTGCCTTCAGCTCAAGCTTGTGTGATGGTCACTTCCCCCAGGTACCAACTCTGCCTTGGTCCATGCTCTACCGCCGCCTGTGCAAGTCTGCTATTAGCATGGTAGAGTTTTGCACGTGTACATGTACACACAGAAAAGAGGTAAAGAAGTTATTTTTCCTAGGTTCTTTTAAATGCAATTTTCCTGGTTTGGGAAATAAAACAGAAAACCTGAATAATCACTCAGTCAGACAGTTCTAGTCTCCTGACTTTTAATAAGATGCCAGGAACAGTCTGAGCCTTTCAGAAACTAACTGCTCAGCAGGAAATTTCAAGTATTTTCTCTTTGCTTCTCATCTCCATGTGGTGGCTGTTGGCAGGGATGACAAAAGACTGATGGACAGAGACTGCAGAGGATAAGTCTGTCCCTGTTCCTGTGAAGACAACAAAGGACAAAAAAACCTGTATTCCCGAAGTATTAAAACTAACCACTGGCAACTCAAGGGTTTTTTTGCACCTTATGACCAAATGGGACTGCCAAGCCATCAAGGACAGGGCTTTCTGACTCTATTCATGCAAAGCCTACAGCAGAACCTCCACTAAGAGTGTGGGGCTTGTGGCAGGCATCCCAGGGCAGGGCTGTGTGCCTCCCACAGGTGATTCATGAAGCAAGTGTTTTTCTCCATCTTCTGGGCTGCGGGCAAGGAAGCATGCAGATGCCAGCAAAGTTTAGAACAGGAGTGGGCACAGGTCAAGTTCAAGTTTTGCCTTTGCGCAGCCTGGAAAGAGGAGGGGAAGGTGCCCATTCCCTAGCATCGATCAGAAGCCGGGCTGAGACTGTGAAAGGCTTGGCACTGAAAAGAGTCACAGGCCCTGCAGTAAAGGTGAATGTGGTGTGTTGCATGCACAGGGCTGGAGGACCGTGGAACTGCAGGGAAAGTGCCAGGAAAAAGAACAGTGTTGACTTCAGGAAAGTGTATTTGATGCAAAATGCCAGGTCTGGTGGTAGGACTTGGGACAGGCAGCCCTTGTTTTCTATAACATACCTCCAACTCTGTCATGAGCTGGACACCTCAAACCTTCCGCTTCAATTCTGCCTTTCCCTCAGTTTAACCACTGGGATACAGGAACTCACCCTTACTTAGCATTGCTAATCACTTCCTACCCTGACCCTGCAGTCTAGCAAGTTTCTTGACCAAGGGCTCTTGCCTGCATCTCCCTCCCTCTCCATACTCTTCAGGACCATGCCTGTGATGACAAAAGAGGTGTTGGGCCCTCACCTCACTCGCAAGGGGCATGGTAGCTCATCACCGTATTTTCTTCTGGAAGACAAAAAAAGAAGTGCTGGTGAGATACACTTGCCAAAAACTCAGTAAAGCAACCCAGCACTGTGCCTCTGTTTCTAGGACAGACATTCCCTCAGCTTACAGGACATGACTCCCCTCTGCTGTGACATGAAATCACTGGTATATGTCAAAGACTCCGTGTGTAGCTATTCCGGATTCACCTAAGTTATGGGGCCATGTCTTTTGAAGCTGTAAGTCCCAAACAGCTCCATTACAGTTATGTATTCCTCACTTTCTGAAGCAATAGCCATCCCTGACACATTTCTAGCTTTTCCTCCCATTACGGACCCCAGAGAACAAGTTGTTTTCAGTGTCATTCTTCTAAGGGGGCCCTCACTCTTCTTAAGTCATCCCCTTACTATAGTTCCTCTGCCTTTGCTACCTCCCACAAAATAAGCGTACAAAAGCATGGCTCTGTGCTCCTTGCTCCACTTTTGTTGGAAGAGTTAGACCCTAAGTGGATCCACATGCCAATTTCAAGCTTGCAAGTTCTGGGGCCAGAGAAAGAAGGATCTACCATTTTGAAACCCAAGTGAGTAAGTCCATTACTAGAGAGCTTCAAAGGGGCAGTTACATAAAAATGTCAGGGATGGTATTGTCTTAGACTTGACAATTTCAGAAAATTCCTTCCCATGATACATTTGGGTGGTTTCTGCAGTACAGCATCTGAACTCACCTGGCATGTAGTAATCGTAGACCTTGACATTAGCTGGCTTTCGATCCTTCACTTGCATGTCCTGCTGCACCAGCAAAGTGTAGGTGTGAGGCTGTCTGGTCAGCTAAGACCAAGAGATGCAAGTATTACAGCCACAACCGAAGTCCTGTAAGACAATCCCTTCCACCTGCTCTCACTCAGGCTCCTGTGGAGACCTCACCACTGTGACAGATCTTTTCTGCTTTCTAGTCCATCTCAGAAATATCTTTTACTTCACATTCTGTGGCCGTCTCCCATTTTTGGTCACCGAATTTAACTCAGCTCATGAGAGACATCAAACCCACAAAGTCAATGTGCATTAGGTATCTAAATACAGCAATAATGTTCCCAACCAATCCCACATTCCCATCCAGCTCTGCTCTGAGCTCCTCCATGCATCTTGCCTCAGTTGTTACTTTCTTATACACAGTCCCGTTATATCAGCTCTTATTCTCCAGTTTCACACAACCCTCATCATTAAGCAGACAAATGCAAGGTGTGGATGAACATTTGCTGGATGGTAGTGGTTACATGGCCTGTTGTTGATTTGGTTCCACCTTGTCCTACCTGGCAGCCTGTGCTGAAATCTTACTCTGTGAGGCCTTTTTGCTCTGTGCTGTAGGGGTAACAGAAGCAGCACCTCTGCAAGTCTAATGCATCCACACAGCAATAACCTGCTTACTATGAGGCTAGCTTAGCTCCACTTATTGACAAGTAGGTATGAAGAATCACAGAAACGTAGAAGTGCTCCTTGGAAATTCAGAAGTTTTAAAATTCATGCCAGGTCTTGTTTCTGGTGCTTTTGTGGTATGCATGTAGCTAGACAAAGGCTGGATTGATTGTTAATCTGATGACAAATGAAGCAGTGGAGCGAGCACTCCTGCTCACACGACTGTCTGGTCTAATTTTGAGTGATCTTGGCAAACTCCATGAGCAATCTTGGGTGCTCCCTACTACATTCAGGCTGCTCAAGAGCTTTCTAAGAGTTCAGGCTTGCTTGAATTTACTAGATGGATCCTACTACTACTCCCCAATCCTAATCAGACACTGTATATGGACTTTCAACATTCTCTGAACAGTGCCAAGAGATGTAGGCTTACTATCAGAGTTAGCCTCATTTCAGTCAAGTTAAGTGGCCCTGTATACAGGCTCTACAGCTGAACTACTGCAGGCTGACACAATGCACTTCTCCAGGTCAGAAAATGTGGCTGGTATGCCAGAAAAACAGCTCTGGATACTTAAAATACTAACGGAACCAAGATACAAGAGTAAGCTAAAAGCTGTCTGCCAGTCCATAGTCCTTTTACTCATGACGTTAACCTAAATTCCACTCACTTCCATCAGGTAGAGAATGACTCGGTCAGCTTCACTTTCAACTTTCTTCACTAAAGGCACTTTCTTTAGCTGAAAATAGGGGAAAAAATGTCAGAAAGACTCTAACAGAAAGCAGAAATATTCAGGGATATTTGTCCTTGTGAGAGCATGGGCAAAATGTTCACATGGCCAAGGAAGTCCTTGGGGTAGGGGAAGACAAGATGCGGCCTGGAAGAGACTTTGGGTATAAAGATTTCTTGAGAAGAAAAGAACCATATTTCTCTACCCACAGGAATGATCACAGTTCTGCATACAATCCTCCATGATGGACATCCATCACTGTTCCCATCCCAGCTGGACACAAACTCATAGTCTCACCTCTTCCAGTGAATCTGCCACCGGGCTGTATCCAGACAGCAGCTCCACTTGGATCAGGACCATGTTGGTGGACACACGGTTTCCTGTGTAACTGCAGCAGGAATCCAGAGGACAGCACTAATGTTACTTTCTGAGGCATGATCTCCAGATACTCCAGCCCAGCTTTGGTACTTGTGGAGGAATCTGCCTTTCCTTCCAGTGTTTCTCCTGTAAGCACACCTGTTCCTGTACTGTAATAAAACTTTGTGCTTCCCCTGATCTCTCTTTTAATTGTGCCGAGCCAAGGAGAATGAATTCCTCAGAAGGCTTCTGGACTTACTTTCTCTAGGCATGGCAGGGGATATCACATCCTCTGCCTGCTTTCTTGGCAGTTGTGTCCCAAGTCAGGTAGGGGTACAGCAGAGGAGAGCAACGTGACAGTCAACCAGGAGCAGAGGGAAGACTTTGGAATAAGTGTCAGCAATCAGTCCCACAGGACCTTCACATCACTAGTGTTTTGAGACCTAATCCTAGAAGGGGGTGAGACCCATAGACCTTGGGACAACTTGTGGTGACTAGCATGATAACAAGATAGGACTATAACCTGAGCTGTACCTCTGGGGCCTTCTACTTTTCACCCAGCTGAAAAGAGCATAGTTAAACAAATGGGGACATCTTAGCACTTGAACCTCCTGAGTGAAGGGGAATCCTGCCCATCAAGAGACTGATGCGGTGCCAGAAGCCTCTTAGCATAAGGGGAGGCAAGGGGCAATTGAGTGTCTCCTACCGAACATGAATGGTGACAGGGAACTGGGTGGCGTTGGGTGCCGTGCACTCTGTCTGCACAGACATGGCAAAGGCGATGTCGCTCCTCAGTGGAGGGATGTGGTACCGCAGAATGGCCTGTCAGGACAGAAAGTAGCTAGTTGGCAGAGAATAGCACTTTTTTTGCCGGTAAGTATCCTTGTCTAGTGTTTGGCTGCTGCTTGCTGTCTTGTCTAACAGAAAACTATGTGGTGTAAGTGGAGGTTCTGCTAATGCACTGCTCCTGGTTGTGTTCACTGGACTTCTTGGAAGAGACTTGCAGCTCTGACTGGGTGGAGATGATCCAGACTTCATTTGGGGAATTGCTATTCCCTTCCTGTTGGATCCCAGCTACTGCTACCAGCCTTGAAGCCCAGATTCTTGCAAGTCACTGCAGCAGTTTGTTTTCATTCTTGGCTTAGTAACAACGTGAGAGGTCACCTGGCTTTCAAGGCTTTCCCACAGGCTTTTCTCCCCAGCTGGGCTTACCTGCAGGTAGAGACACCCCTGGCCCTGCACATGCACAGTATAATCTTGGGGAACGGCTGGCAGCTCCACTGTCTGCAATAGGAGGCGATTGGTATTGTCTACTCGGATGTTTTGGTTGAAACCCTCGGAGGAGAGAGAAGCCTGAAGATCAGGGCCGTCCTTGCTGAAGGTCTTGGTTGCATACAGGGCTAGGGCTTCCAGAGCAGCCACCGTGTCCTGAGGAAAGAGAAACACATTAGGCAAACTAGAATCCCTGCTTCCCATGCATGCCCACTCCTTACCCTTTCCCTCCCTTATACTGCAGCTACAGCAGAGTAAGTGTTGAGCTTTCCCCTTGGACTTCTAGTATGGGATTAGCTCAGAGGAATACAAATATTCACTCTTTCCCAACTCCCAGGAGCTGTAAATCCATACATCTTTTTTTCTTTTCTTCCCCCCCCCTC
>VFFE01005023.1:0-28011 GCA_008921705.1 Burhinus oedicnemus
GGGCACACCGGGGCGGGGCGGGGCGGCGGCCGTGAGGGGCCCGGGCGGCGGACGGGACGGGAGGGGGCGAGGCGGGCAGGCGGCCGTGGGGGCCTCGGTCGGGTCGCTGCTATCCCCGCCACCGTCTCCCCTCAGCGCCGTGCCCGGAGCGGGGCGGCAGGGGCCGCCGGGAAGCCGCGCCGCCGCGCCGGGGCTGCTGGAGTGCCGTCGCTGCCGGTACCTGCGCACGGCCAGGGGTGAGCGGGACGGGAGGGGACGGCGGGGCCGCCGCGATGGCTGCGGGAGCCGCTTCCTTTCTCCCGCTGGAGCAAACTGCCCGGCCCGGGCAAGAGGCTCTTTCCTGGCCGCTGGGGCTCGGCGGTCCTCAGCTCCGGCCGCAGACCCACCTCCGCCCTTCTCCTTCCAGCCTGCTCCCAGATGGTGGAAGCGCTACTCGCCGTGCTGGTCCTGGTCTGCAGCTCCGTGTCCTACGGCTCGACGGGAGGCTACACGGGCCTTCCCAGCCTGGGGGGCATCTACTACTACCACTACGGCGGGGCTTACAGCGGCTTTAGTGGAGCGGACGGGGAAAAAGCCCAGCAGCTTGACCAGCGTTTCTACCTGCTAAAGCTCCCCATCGCAAGGGCAGCAATGGCCGTGGGAGGGGCCCTCCTGGTCTTCTCCTGCGTTCTTATTTTGGTTGGTGTTCTACAGTTACCGTGGCATTTCCCATCATGGCTGCTACTCGAATGCATCCTGGACGTAGTGATTGCAATTGGCATAGTGCCCGCACTCTACTATTTCTTCCATTTTCTGCTGGGGGTTTATAATTCATCAGTGTGCAAAGAGAGAGAGCAGCTTTATCGAAGCAAAGGCTATCAGGGCTTCAGCTGCAGCCTGCATGGGGCAGAGATCGCTGCTGGCCTCTCGGGCTGCATAGCTGTCATGGCATACCTGCTTAGCGCAGGCCTAGCTGTCAGGGGGTACAAGACAGTTCGCAAACTGAAACAGAAGCCAGTAGAATTATATGAGCTTTAGAATGATTCCTCCGCCCCAGGAATGGTCATGATTTTTGCCAGCCTCCTTACTGAGACGAAGCAGTATGCTTTTCCTTGCCTTCTGGGCAGCGCCATCCTTAATGCTGCAGCAGAACACGCACTGAGAGAGTATAGCTTTAAATATGGTAGAGTCAAGCTGTTCCTAACTTGAATTTGCATTGTTGAATTATTAGTGGACACAGAGTTAGTCTGATAGCTTGTCTTCATCTGGTGGCTGTCTCTTAGAGGAGAACAACTGTCCTCGTGTAGTTCACTAGCAAGCTGCCTGCTTCACAGGTAGCCCTTCCACCCCCTCTGTCAGGTGCCCTGGTCACCTCCAATGAGGTCTTGCTACAAGTACTGCTACTACATACTTCTCCTGATGAATGGCTTTATGTAGCTGAAACTGTCTTTACAAAGGGTGTGTGACTGTTCACTGAGAACAGAGCTCTTAAAAATGAGTGATCAAGGCCCGTAGTTGTGGCAGCTAATTATTGCTTCCTTGTAGGTCTCTTGGAACTAAGAGGGCAGTTTGAACATGGCGTTCATGGAACCATCAGAGAATCTGGAAATAAACTTGCAAAATGATGAATACGCTCAGCCTAATTTGTGACACAGTGCCTTTTCAAACTCTCCTGAAAAGGGCACAATTTTGTATGAAATGGTCTTTTACATAACTTGTATACAGCAGTTCTGCTTAAAGATGCCCTGAGTTAGGATAAACAGACAAAAGGTGGTTTAAGATAGAAGTATATTGTTTTCAAAACACATTTTTAATGTACAAGTTGGGGAAATGAGATACTGCTCTTGTATTATTTATTAAAAAAAAAGTGAAATTTAGTTTTTTTAAAAAACTTTTATAGGAAATTTAACAGGGAAAAGTTGCACTAGAATCACAAAATCATGCCTCAGAATGAAATGTCACTTCCGAGCAGTGCCCACTGTCTGCATTGTCCGTATGAAGATGGAACCACCACTGGTCTCACAGACCCATTCTGTCCACATTAAAAATACCCCAAAACCCAAACAGCAAACTAAACATACCAGAAACATGCTTTGTCTTGGATATATCTCCAGGCACTGGCACCAGTGATTAAATCCTCACAATTGCCAAAACCATGGAACATTGCTGGAACTAGAGATACAAAAGTAAAACAAATGCTAAATAGGAATGCACCAGGTACTCTGGGGTTTGTTAGACTTCTCCCTTTTAGCAGCTAGATGCATTGAGTGTTTCAGCGCAGGGATTTATGTGGACAGTCCACTGTGGTCCCATTTCTTTTAGTGATTCTGTATTTCCTGCTTGCTGCAGCTACTTCTAGAGAGCTGTACAGTACAATTTAAAGCAAGTTCGCAAGGCAGGATTCTTCTGGCAGGACACAGAAAGCTGCCTAATAATGGTATTATGAATTCCGCCCTCACAGGGTTCTGCAAGTAGCTTTCGCATGGAAGGCTGCTGAGTGAAGTAGCACACAGAGCTCAATCAAGGAGACCCTCCAGCACAGCGACGGCTAGCCACAGCTATATTTGACTGGGATATTGCACAAATTCCCTCCAGCACACTAACGGAATCAGAATATATAGTTAGATGAAAGTAAAAATCTTTATTGCTAAGTCAGCTGAAAAGTTGATGCAAAAATATTCTTCCTTCCTGGACTGCTCTATACATCTGAATGAAGAATCAATAGAATCAGTGTTTTTCAGCAATCTTAAGTTACTTGCCTCTCCAAAGCAATACAAACATAGGCCACAGTGCTGAAGGTGCATTCATTGGCAGCCTACTCCCATACACGATAAAAATGGGGATTATTATAGGTGCATGCTAGTGGGATACAGAAAATATTCTCCTTTTTAAGACAAAAAAAAACATAAAAAAAGATTATTAAATAAATGGTGTGCTGCATTATTTCTTTAACATGTGCTGGGTCATATGGGTCAAGTTAAAAAAAAAAGGTAACATCTTAGAATGTGAAAAAAGAGGAAAAAATACACTTGAGTCTTCAGACAGCAATGGAACAGCAGACAATAACTGCACAAAACCAAAGAGGTGAACCTACTGCCTGAAGGCGGCCTTTGGCAAGTGACACAAAAGCCATCACCATTCTGGAAGGAGTGCAAAAACTCGTTCAAGGGCCTTAGGTGTGGCTGAATCTCCTGTGTCCTAGGAGAAGGATTTCAGGCCTCACAGCCTGTCCCCAAGAAAGGGAAATACTTGCTCCTTCCTGAAACAGGATTTTACCCTCCCATCTAGTTGAGGATTCTGATCAGGTACCACCAATCTGTGGTGCTCTTTCCACCAGGTCTGTTCCTGGTGCTAGGAGCAACTTGGAGGATATCCCTTATCCTTAATACTTGGGCCCCAACTACTCGCCACTGAATATAAGCTTTATGGGTTGCTTTTGCAGAAGCCTTTCAGGACAGCACAGGTCAGTGCCTTTAGAGTACCTGTTCTCAGCGAGAATGCTCACCAGCAGAGCCAGAATTACTGAAGAGATGGACAAACCAGCTCACCAGCCTAGCTTGACTGTGGCCACATGTAGCATGGCAGGTCTGGCATTACTCAGCAGGGACAAGACAGCCTGATAACCCTAAGCTCTCTCTAATAGCAAGTCTGTTAAAAAATGGGACATTCTTAGTGATGTGGCTGTGTGGAGATGATGTATCTGTGCAAGAACCACATACAAAAATCAGGGAAGAGACTGGAGAACAGGAAAAGAACTGGGAAAACACTTTCTATCCCCTCATATGAGTCCTTCACTAGACTTGCTCATTCGTATCTGTTCCACCTGCAGCAAAGCACCTAGGCAGCTTGAAATCTAAGGTGGTGTTAATGAGGTGTGGAAGGCAATGGAGAAGCTTGCTGCCTCTAGGGAGGCAGGAAAACAAAGGTGGTGGTGGAGGGAAGCACTCAGGCTGTGCTGCCCAGAGTAAGATAAACAGTTCATAATACCAGCTTAAGTAGAGAATACCGTGGACTCTCACCTAATGTAAGAGAACAAGCCATGTTCTGCCATGACAGTTCACACCCATAGAATATAGGAGCTGGCTGTATTAAACTCCCTTTCTGCTTCAAAACCAGAAATGGCACTGGAGAAAAAGGCTAAGTAGGAATTCCTTGTATTCCATTCTGCCACTACCGTGAAGAGGAGTAGCTCAGAAATCTGTATGCTCCATTGCAGAGCTTTATTTTACTTAGTCTTTCCCCACTGAGCTTGGTAGAGCCATTCATGACTAACTCCCTGAGGCAATGCCAACTCTCCATGCAATGCTACCGATTCAGACTGGCAAGGACACACTGCGTTTTCCACATCAGTGCAAGAAATATAGACCTGATTTGCATTAACATCTGCCACTCTCCTAGTGCAAGGTTTGTCACAGTCTTACTCAGAAAGAAGAGTGTATTTCTGCATCAGTCCCATAATGAACAGAGGCTGCTTTGCAGCCCTGTCAGGTATCAGAAAGTGTTGGGCTGGGCACAGATATTTTGTAAAATTATCATCAGTGACAGAATTAAAAGTTACAGCCAAATACATTGGGATGAGCCTTTTCTGCGTACTTATATGAAGAGAACATGAAAGAGGTTTGGGGTTTAGTATTTTTATCTTTTCTGCTGTTGTTTCTCTGCCTAAGGGATTCAAATGCTGCTCTTCCTGTGATTCTAAGAATTAGCTTTTCTCTCCATTTCCAAATGAAACAGGCATTTAAACAGCCAAAATTTGTGAGAGTTTAAACTTTGGGAAAAATTGGGTTGTTTCATGATTACATTGTAACTAGCACAAGATATATCCTAAAATGTTGCTCTCATGCATGGTAAAAATACATATTTTTCCTAGTGAGAAGAAATTCAAGGTGCTTTGAAATCTCAGTAAAACTCCATTAGATTTTGTCAACAGATCTGTATTGACAGAATCCCGCAAGTAGTCTGCACAGTATTTCCTTCTGAGCAAGGCCTGAATTTGATCCAAAAATATACAACTCAAGCCCCTCAGAGCTCTTGAGAAGAAACTTTCAAGTTTTCTTCATAAATATAATTAATAAAGAAGAAAAGGCACTAGCCCACATTACAGTCAGGATTATTGCACCACTGACATGACCGGGGCAGCTGCTGTCCAGCTCTCTGCCAGCTAAGGAAGACAGATCTGCACGCTATAGGGGCAGTGGTCTTTTCACAACCCTTACACAAGATGATGACATAGGCAGCCAACTTACACCCTGCACCAAAAATCCCAATGGAAACACAATGCATCTGCCAGGTGCAGACTGGCCAGTTCACCATTAGTGGGACTATTTTAAACATCTTTTCCAGTGCTGATAAAGATGATATCAAGGTGAAAAGTTCTATTTTTTCTTTTGCATTGAAAGGTAAGCAAAAACAAGTATGCTTTCACCTTGTTTGTGGCCAAATTGGACATATACCATGAAATGCAGGTTTGCTGTGGATTTGGAATACGACTCCTGTTTTCAGAGGCAAGCAAAGATGCTGTAGCTGACAGTGCAGAGGTTTATGTTGGAACAGGGCACTGAACATTTCCTCAGCATATGAAGGGCAGCCCCACTGCTCGCTAGCCTTAGAGCAGCATACCACTGCTTACAACTTGGTTTTCTCTTCGATCAAGTACCTCACTGAAACAAGCACGAGCTCCTAGTTTCTTTCCATGTCTTCTGGATACAGGAAGCCTGTACTGTGAAGTATCCATGGCAGAGGTGGCCAAGTTGCTGCTGAGCTGGGTCTGCACTCCGCAGCTAGAAGCACTAGCTCTACACATTACCTTAATCAACCAGTCCAGAGCTGATCTTTCCTATGCTCCATGTAAAATGCATCAGTAGGCACCTGCTTATCACTCAGCTATGTATTTTCTCATCCTGCATAGGCTGATCTCATCATAACCCTCACTCTACCTTGCACCAGTGCTCATCAGAACACTGGTACCCTGAGTCCTCCACTGCCCTAACAATGTCGATTAGGAAAAGCCTTCACCACACCTGCTGTGAAGTGCTCTCTCCCCTAACTCTAAATAATAAAGTGCTGGGCTGAAGTGGAACAGAACAGCTTAAGTGCAATCAATAAAAGTGCTTGCAATTAACGTAGGAAACCATTCTTGGGTCAGCTTCATTGCAACTGGCTGTATTCTTTCAAGGAATAACAAAGTCAGGTGCTGGGGGATGGGGGCGGGGGGCGCTGCATCAGAAATATTCACAGGACTCTGAACACTGAACACTGCCCCCTCAAGCAGCCTCCTCACCCCACACTCATATGCCAGCCCCTTTCCTGCAGAGCTGGCAGAACCTCAGGGTTCAAGGAGTTACAGGCAGGAGTTGGAACACCTGCCTTCTTACTAGTGCTTGCACAATTTCCAGACAGTCCCTAACACAGAGCTCAGCTGCTGGTCTGAGTGCTCATAGAACAACTGAGACTCTACAGTGACAAGTGGACAGCCCAGACCTTAGCACTCCCAATTCTTCCTCAACTCTGTTAAGGAAGCAGCAGATGCTTGTACTCCTTGCAGATCCCAGCTCCCACTGGAGGGCAATACAGCCCTTACAGGACAGAGCTTCCTGGGACAGACAATGTGGAAGCAGTACTTGTAGGGTTACAAAGCTGTGTCAAACTCCTCTGGCAGAGTCACTGCATGTTCCTCTTTCTGCTCCTGATCTGCCCCATTCTCCTGGTGCTGCTTCATTTGTTCCTTCACTTCCTCCTCCAGATCAGGTGGCACCACAAATTGATCCTCTGGCTCCACCTGGGATGGAGCAGCAAAATAGCCTGTCTTCTTCTTGGGTGCCTCTGTAGCTACTTCAATGAGGTTGAGGCTCTCCTCCAAGGGCACTATGGAGCCATTGGAAAGCTTCTTTCCATAGAGACAGCATGTGGAAAGTGATTTTTGCAGTTCACACTTTTCCTTGACCCCTCTCTGCACAGTGTTGCTGTTTACACTGTTCTGTCTCCGAATGATGAGGACAAGCCCAGAGTCATCTTCTGGCCCTTGAGTAGAGGAGCTGCACTCTGCAGCAGGAGGCTCAAAGTCCAGGCCCTTTCCTTTACAGCAGTGGATGTCCACCTCTACCTCCACTTTACTGCCATTTGTCATCACACCTTCTACAGGCTGCTCATCATCGCTATCCAGACCATTGTCAGACTGGTTGCTAGAGAAGGTGGCACTGGAAGGTTGGCGCTGAAAGATGCTTGAGGGGGGCACAGGGTGTAGGCTGCAACGTCGCTCTTGTCGTGGTAGCAAACTGCCATCAAGACCAACAGCATTGTGTTCATCTGAAGCAGTAGAGCCCACCTCACTGCTAACCTCAGAAGCAGACAGTTCACTGCTGAACTCTGAAGCAATTCCACTGCTAGATGAAGGTGTTGCTGGCTTGGCGGTGGTGGAACTAAATCCCCCAGGACCCGGCAGAGCGAGGCCATGCATCTCACATGTGCAGCTGTCCTCATTGATGTTCAGACACACCACCATTGCACCTACATTGTCTTGGCAACCATAGCTTTGGGCTAAAGTGCAGAGTTTCTTTGCAGCAGCTAGCGGGTCATGTAGGTGGCGCACAGCTGAGACAGCCTCTGTATAAGAAAGGTGTTCCCAGAGAGCTTTGTTCCCTAGAAGTAGCAGCTCATCTTGCACAGTCAGTGGAACGGAATTGACATGTGGTTTGGGCAGGATCCATGGATGCAAGTATGTGCAGCCCAGCATCCGAGTACAGCAAGTCACACCATTGACCTTATTGTCCTGCGGACAAGAGAAACAAGGCGTGTTAGATCTGCTATTAGATCATTTGGAAAGCAGTCTTTCCCCTGCCCATATACTGGTTTGGAGCCTTGAGAAATGCCAGTACACAGCTACAGTACAGGAGAAAGTGATCTACGTCCAGATACCACAGCACAGTCATTCACTGTACCTGATCATCAGGTACAGTAATCGTCCATCACCTATGCTGGCAATAACACACTTTTATCCCACAAGACTTTTTGCCACATTCTGAAGAATTGTAGCAAACTATTCTGAAATGTGCAGCTAGACTACCTGGAGCACATTGATCAGAGAATCTCACTCATGAGTCTTACATGAAACTGATTTTTTCAGTATAAGCAAGATAGTGACTTTTTACTTCCTCATTGCACGGCAGATTATCTAGACCTTAAATAATTTCTGTGTATTTTCTGAACTATTTCCCTCTTTATTAACACATAACTGCATTCTGAAGCGTGGACACTACATCCTGAGGAAGAAAAGAACAAGCAAGTATCTCACACTACTGCCGTGACCTGGAGGTATTACTCCTTCCTGTTCCTGCTAGATAATCCCCTGGCCAGCCTGGCACTAGTCTCTTAGACAGAGAATTGCCCACAGCCCTCAGCCCCTTTTCCAAGTCAGTGCATACAGAGTACACAGCTTCCCCAGTGTTTTGAATTTAATTTCCGTGTTCTTAATTTCTGTATCCTCTGGGTGTTAAACATTGCTACTGCTGCTAAGTATTAAAAGCCAGCAGAGGACTCATGCAGAGAAGTCTCCTTAGACAGTAATTTCACTTTTATTTTTCAGAATACATTCATCAGCCAGTTTTTAAACCATTTAACATGCTACATTGATTCCACAGTTATTTTTAGTCAGTGCTATGGAATACAGCACTTTGCAGAGCTATAACACATTAACAGATTATCCCTGTTAGAAACACTTGTCAAACAACCTGATACTTTTAAAAAGACCCACTGAGCATAAAGCTAATATGACTGGTACTGATTTCTCAGATCTTCACCAACGACATATTTTCCAGTTCTTTGAAACTTCCCCGTTATTTCCAAGTTTTTAGAAAGTTAACTTTTAGAGAGTTCTCCAGAAATAATTTTAATACTTTTGCATAAAACCAATGAACGTTTCTGTCTTTTTTTGTGTTAAAATTTTTACCTGTAATATACTTTATATCCATGTTCTGCATGTCTTAAGGACCACTAATCCTGTACTTTCACTGAGTAAAACATGGAAGAAATCCAAAGGGGGGTAACTTGAGTCATACTTTTCAAGAAACACCAAAGATACTTTGTGGGTTTTGAAACAAGATGGCTTCTTAGGCCCTGCTCTGTTCTTCAGTGGCTCCTCTCCACACACACCCACGTCATGCACAGTATTATGGTCCTCCCTGCCTTTAGCTCCACAGCTATTTTCTTTCCTCCCTCTCTCCCCAAGCCATCCTTGACATCCTGTACATGTAGTTCTCAGGCCATAATGGGTGTTTTAGGAACATGCCATTTTGAATAGCTAATCAGGAAGAGAAGCAGAGCAGGAAGCAACAGACAAGTCACTTGAACACCTTCATGCCATCTTCACCCCTGTAGTATTGTGCAGGCAGCAGAGCTCATGTATTTGTACCAAGATTTTACAGGAGGGTGGAAGCTGAAGTGAAGAGAGTTCAAACCAACCTCTGTTATAATGGCTTTTTGCTCCTTGACTCTCTTGGCTTCTTCTGGACATTGTTCGAGGTTGAAGACTTTGGAGAGAGGCAGTGGTTTTCCATTTCGGCACAGAACAGCTTGGCACGTCCCCACATTGCCCACCATCAGAGAGAAGTTGCTGGCTGGATCGGCCACATCATGACGAATATAGCAAAGGACAGCAGAGGAACCCAGCTTCTGCCCCGCCATGCCCAGCTTCCTGTTGGAGGAGAAGGTGTAGGAAGGCTCCAGACTCCAGTGACAGGCATTCTGGAGGGCTGCCTCACCCCACCTAACACATTAAGTGATATACCTATGCAGGTCCCACCAGGACCAGCTTGCTCACTGTCCTACCTGTGGGAGACCAAGAAGGTGTTGGACATGAACATGGTGTCTGACTGCTGTACCTCCTCCAGGAGCACATCGGCCATGGTGCACTGCAGCAAGCGTGGCAGCTCCTCGTTCTTGTCACCATCAAACATGCCATACACAGCCTCCACCCCCTCTGCAAAGCTCCCCAGTGCCAGAGATGACACACACAGCCTGTTAGAAAAGCATACAAGCAAAGTTAATATGTCTCAAAAGATTATATGGTCCCCAAAACCACAGCCATCAGGCATCTCACCATGAGTGCTGTTCTCACAGGGCAGCAAAACCACTGTCCCTACATTCACTGCCCCATGATATGTACAGCTGCAGTTTACTACTGCAACTCCTGAACCCTCCTTGACCACATTCAGGAGTGGCAAGAGAAAGCCGGGAAGAGGAAGAAAAAGCATCTTTGCTAGGGTGAGAGGCAAAATCCAGGCATCCCAAGACAAGCGTGAAAACTGAGGGAAAGGACAATGTGGAGGCTTGAGTTACCAAGACTTAGCAAGAGATCTGGAGAGACAGAAGGACATAGGAGGTCTTAAGCAAAACAGATCTCCTTGGGTGCTTAGCAGCGCACTCCCCCTAGCACCTTGAGAAGACAAAGTATCAGCATCCAGCAGACCAAAATACTCACTTATTTCTTTGGCCTGCCATCTCAGCTACTCCATGACTCCAGAAGGTAGAAGTGAGTGCTGAGTCTGCTGTGAGGGAGGGCTTTGCATCAATCTTCAATGTGGTAATGTGACTACAGAGAGAGAAAAACAGAAATTCTCTCCTAGATCCCACTGAACAGTTTGTGACCAAACAATCTTGTCCAGTCTAAAGTTTTAGACACCAGCCTGTGGAAAGAACTGCACCAAGGAGAGGAGTTTAAGGCCTTAGCCTTCTGGAGATGTCTGGCTACTTACGCCAGAGACAGCTGGGAGAACGTCATACCACCTGAGAAACCGTTTGCTTGCTCTGATGGTTTGGACCCAGACTTCTCCCTTCCCACAAGACAGAAAGCTTCAGCTGCCTCAGGCAGGCAACATGATAACATTATGCAGTGCTGTGATACACATTTTACTATCCCATTTCCTCTCCTGGGAAGGGCTGCCCTCCCCTGTGCAGGTCATTACTGTGTTGGCATCTCCATGGCTTACCTGAAGATGTCCAGTGTCTTGTGTTCTAGCACCAGGTTTGTGTTGCCACTCAGGTCCAACTCTTGCAAGGTACCTGGCAGCACCTCAGGGATTAGGATTTCAGTTAACTCATTGCAGCTCAAGTCCACAAACTGCAGTATCAAAAAAAAAAAAAAAAGCACAACGACAAAGAAAATATTCTCTGTTCTGTCATGAGATCAGTTACTCCAGTGCTCCTTTCCAAACATATGACCCCACTACTGATTGTATCCCACAAACAGGTCATGAAAATGGGTCTGACCTATCAGTAGATTTATAAGCAGCAAATACGTACAACCTGCAATAGCCAGGACTCCAATACTGAAAGAATAGGTTACACTAAAGATACAGAAGGCCTATATATACAAATCTGTCGAGCTATATAACACTCCCTACTGTCTGAAATGGCAAATGAGAAATACACCAAGTCAGAGACAGATGGTAAAAATGAATGAGAGATGAACCATCTTTGATCAACTCAGAAAGGCGACAGATCTAGAATGCACATTCTGTGCCCTCTTCTCAGGTTGATCAAGGAAAGTGTTGGGATCTCCAGTTCCTCTCCTAGCAGTTACTCTTCATTCTCCAACTCAAACTTTCCCCTCATATCTCTTTTACCTTCTCCATAAGAATACCTGAATCCGAGGCAATTGTAGGATCTCTGGAAAGATGCTGATTTCATTAGAGTGTGCAATAAGCGTATGAAGTAGCTTGCAGTTTGCCACAGTTGTGGGAATTGTTTTCAGTTTGTTGCCACTCAGATTCAGCTCTTCCAAGTGCTCCAGCTTACTAAGTTTGCTGAAAGGGAAACAAAAGAATACTATATCTTATAGGCAAGAACTTGTCACTTTCTGAACCTGCAGATAAGGTATCCACAGACACTGTCCTTTATGAGCTACATTTCTAATTTACTGATAGGAGACCAAGAATCTTAAGAGATGCTCTAATAAGAGCTCAAGGTCCCCAAGTCTCGCTTGGTTTTATACAACACAGACCCCTTCACCCCTGATTTCTAAAGCACTACAGCAGAAGACATTGTAGTGTCTTAATTTTAAAACTGGCAAAAAAACCTTAAGCTGTGTCAGTGTACTTTGTAAGAATAAACAGATTTACATGAAAATGGTTGCTTAGCCTGACCAGTACCAGGAATAATCTTGGCAAAGCTTGGACAGATGCAATCAATATTGAATTAATTGTGCTGACTTAATTAATAATGATAATAAAAAACCCTTAGATTTTTGTGCTAATGTAACAGAATGTGCTGGTTTTTAGGAGACTACAAATTAAGCTGACACAGAAGTCTACCAGTACAGCACTAGCTCTCTACTATATTCCAAAGAAAATATAATTGATAGCCCAAAACTGGATTGCAGAAAACACTGAAAAGTAATAATGAATTAAGAATTCAGTGTAAGTCCTTCTAGTAGGGTTCTGTGGGGAGGCACTTTTGATTCAATGACAGTCAATAGATCAGTGATTAATAAGAAAAACACATACACACCAAATTATACCACATAAAATTTGCAGATAAAAAATGTGGTGGAATCTCAGTTTCAACATACAGTAATATAAACTATTTGGTAACATGAACTTACCTTAAGAGCAAGTGATTTAAATTAGCTAGGTAATGCTATGCACATAGGAACTTGTACAAGTCATAATTAGTGATGAAACAATCCTCAGAGACATGGCTCTGAAAAAGGCTTGAGTCAGATGAACAGGTACTTGGGACAGAACAGTGTATAAAGATGTCACCAGAAGGGGACTCAAGTAGATGCTCACAACCAACATTATCTGCTTATGATTTCCAGTAGAACAGTGTCCAAGTTCTGCTGTCTACATAGCCACAAAAGTACTGATAATTTGGAAAGGGTCCAGAGGAACCCTCCCTGCATACTAAGAAAGTGAAAAAGCTGAGTATATTTATCATTATGCATAGACAGCTGAAGTTTTCTTAGGCTACGCTTGGAAAAATCATAGAATCACAGAATGGGTTGGGTTGGAAGGGACCTTTTAAAGGATCATCTAGTCCACCCCACCTGAGGGTCTTCTGGCAAACTGAAAAGTGAAAAAATGCAGCACAGGAAGCTGCAAGCCAGTAGCATTGAAGTTGCAAAGAAATACTGTCCCCATCCCCATACACACATCCACCACAACTAGGAGGACAGGAACCACTGCAGCCAACAGTACCCAACAGTGCCAATCCCCCTTAACATGCTATTCCTCAGTGTGTGTGTAGGAATGGCAGGCTTTTGTCATCAACCTATAGGGGCAGCATCTTGCTTTGACACTGATTCACATACAATCGCAGTAAGGCAGGCAACATCCCCCTGCTATGCACTATCTCACCCACCAGCCTTACTTATTACCTTGCAGGGAAAGTCTGTAGGTTGTTGTTCGCCAAATGCAGGATCCGTAGGCTTGGATGTCCCACCAAGACAGGGATGCATTGATCTGTGAGGTTATTATTGGTCAAGTAAAGCAGCTGCAGCATGCTCAGACTCTCCTCTCCTGTACATGCAGAGGGCAAGGACTCCAGGCTGTTTGCAGATGCGTTCAGGTACCTGAGACTAACCACAGCAAGTACAAAAATCAGACTTCACATTATCTAAACCACTCCATTAACATCAGGAAAAGGAGTTCTACAGATGCCACTGTGGACGGAGGAACATCATTAGACAGGAGGCCAGATAACATAGTGTAACATCCCTACTCACATTAAGATTTATGAGTCTACTAATGGCTTATTAGCTATATAGCACTGTGGATGCACACAGGATTTTACAGTAAACAGTGAGTACTGAAGAGCCTGTGGATGGGGGTGGGTAATACTGGTGGAAGCAGACTACATAAACTCTTACTCAGAGTCTTTAAAAGAAAGGTTGACTCATCTCTGAAAAGACAGTTATGAAGGGCTGTTCATTTGTAATGGTCTCTGTCGCTGTTCTCCAATGACCTGATGTACTTTCTGCTGTAAAGTCTGAAAATCTGTATGGCTTCTTTCCTTTGCACCTGAATTTACGCACTGTTTTTAAAGACAAAGCTCTTCAGGCATGACCTTAGAACCAGTTGCAACTGAAGCTAATTCTTCAGTTGGCTGTTAGGTTAGGCTAGCCTCTGTTTTCCTGTAATTAAACAGTAACATGGACTGATTCGCTCAAATCAGCTTGATGACTTCCCTTACAGAACCTGAATTACCTCCTCATAAAGTGCACGCCTCATTACCTCTTATGTAAATGGCACCTTGCATCGACAGTCATGCAGATGCCACTATCAGCCTTTACAGCTCCAAAGGTTAATGCAGACAAAAGACACTCGCTGCTGCCACTCACTTGAGAGCCTTGAGAAAGAGCGCCTCTGGGAGTTTAGTCAACAGGTTGTGCTGAAGGTCCAGCACCTCCAGTGGAATGTGTTCTAGAAGAGGCGGAAGGCTCTGCAGATGATTGTGCCCCACCATCAACTTCCGAAGGCTCAAGCTGCTGAGGATCCTAGAAAGACACAGGGTTTTCTTTATCAGCTTGGCTCACTCCTCTTCACATCCACAGAGTGGGAAAAGGTGGTATTTAATCCATTATAATTTGACTGCACAGCAGAGAAAAATTAAAATACACTGATCCATAAAATGTAAACAATCACAAAGAAAAACACACATGGTAAGGTGCCTCAGTCACTCTGAACACTTGGAATTGTATCTACATTTTCCTCTGTGCTACTGCAGATCCGTAACTTGTGATACGAAGTCTGTCTGTGTGGATAAGCCTAGCATTCTCTCAGGCAGACAAAAAAAGAAAAGTCACACAGGATGGATTTAAATGCCTGTATTCACTTGTAGGCAGAAAGTGCTTCCCCTGTGCCAAGTTAAACTCAGAGCTTTAACAGGCTGCTTAGCATTCCTGTATTACTTCTGAGGCTGTTGTCACGTTCTCCAGAATTGCAGTGCTTATTGAAGGAAAAGGCCTCTATCCCCACAAACTGCAGAGAATTGCTTGCAGGAATTTTGAGAAAGGATATCTGAACACACCTGGACATAGCCTAGAACCACCCTGCCCATTTGGATGAGGTGATAAGTTAGGACTATGTTCTGAGAGCCCTGTAAAGAACAGCTTTGAAGAATGAAATGCTAAAGCTGCATTAGTGCGCTGTTCCATGTGGGCCAATTAATTCAGTTTTTTTCTGTATCCTGTGGCTTCTCAAAGCTAAATACACTGGGGGAAAAAAAAAAGCCATTCAAATGCAGATCCACTAATATCCTTATTCAAGCTGACCCATCCAGAGCTGGCTTGGGTATCTCCACCGAACACTGTCGTGCACCGCTTTGACACAATTCTGGGTTTGGACAGCTAAGCGTAAAAAGCAACTTCACAGTGAACTATATCCCCCCATGCAAGGCTCTTTAAGCTTTAGTCTGCTGGATTAACCTGATGAATGACTGAAAGTCAATGCTGGTGAAGTTCTAACGGTACACAAGACATACTTACAGTGTTGACAACAAACATATATTGGAAGAGATCCCCAATGGATACAGTAAATTCCAGCACTTAAAAATCTTTAAAAATGCTTAGATTTATTTTCACAATGTGTATTTCTGTCTGAACTCTGCAGGTTCTTTTTGCATAACATAATCAAAATTTGGTCTTTTTCATCCATTGGCATGGCTTACATTCTTTTCCAAGTTCTCATTACCACATCTTTATTACATCCTTTTCTTGCTTTTGATGTATAGTCTTGCCTGACAACCATTAGAATGTCACTGCTAAAATCACTTCCTATGCCTGCTGCTATAACAGCTTCAATCTGCTCTCTGCATTTCTTCACTGTAATCCACCCTTCCGTTCCATTTCAATAAAGCTTACCCTAGACACTGTGTCTCATTCATTACAATCACACCCCCACCAAACACACTTGTTAGGCTAAGAACATTTGTGCTTTGCTTCTTCCTGTGATACCTGAAGTACCTTGGAGAAGTCATTACAAATATCTGCAAAATTATATTAGTTCTTGGCTCCCCTTTACCGCATTTCTGCAGAAACTGAAAGGTAAACAGGGAGAAAGGAGTTGGCTGATGAGGTGTTGTGAAAGCTGCCTTTGAGATCAGCTATATCATATCACTGTGATATCTCCCTGTGAAAGGTAACAGATGCAATCTCTGTGGGGCAATGCAAGGCGTATTAGGGCCTCACCTATGACTTGTGTTCACAGACATTATGGTAACACAAACAACTCATAGCAGTGTGGTCCACTTCAGGTGTAAACAGCTGCAGTAGAAGCCAGAAGCATAGGATGAAATTACCTGGCCTCGTTACTCAAGAAGCTGATTTGGAAGTCAGTTCTTTCCAACATTTGAATACAGAGTATTTTCAATGCTGCACAGAGAAAGTAAGTGGATTATATCTCTGCACAATAAGGAATAAAGCAACTGGAATAGCACTGCTTCTTTCTCCCCACTCAGCTCACCATAAAAGAAAGCTCAGCTCTGTATAAGAAGGTTTGCTGACCTTGATGGAAGCTCCACAAGGAGGTTGTAGCTCACATCCAAAACTTCCAGTTTCTTTGCTTCACAGGCCCAGTCTGGGACACACTGCAGTTGATTGCTGAGAAAAGCAAGGAGGAAAAGCTAGACACCAGCACTCCATATGGAACATACCCTGTTTGAATGCTGCATGACATTAGTGACAGCCAAACTAAAAATAATAAGCAGAAAAATTAACAACAGTATCTGAGCTAGTCACATGGAATTTATCTCATGGCTAGCTGTGTAATGCAAACTGAGCTGGTGCACAATTGGTAGAAAGTACTGATGCAAGGCTCTGATGATCAGACTTTTTGTTTACAGCACCAACATCAGCAGAATAGGCCACACTACGCTATCCTGCTATTGTGCTTCAACCCAGAACTGAAGCAAAAGGTGATCAGGTCCTCTGGGCATCCTGTCTTACTGGTCTCACAATGCTGCTCCAAGGGCAGACGTAGGCAACAAAGCCAACAGCAGACATCACTGGCAGCTACTCTAAATGTTTGCTCCACAGATTCCCACCATTCAGCCCAGTAAGCTGCCACAAGTTCAGCGGTCTCTGCTTGGCTTTTTTTGCTGATTACAGCCTACAGCTGAAGGACAGCCAGTCACCTAAACAGGTCATACTGGTTCAGAGAGGCTTCTGGTCTGGGACACTTTCATCATTCTTTAGTGCTGGGCTTTTCAATTCTTTTGTGAAGATGGAGTGCTTTCCCTCAATTGCTCTCAACTCTTTCAAAAGCTTAAAAGCTTCAGAAAATTTCTGCAGAAAACAGCAAAGGTGTACAGATACTTGCTTTATATTCTGTGGTGTACAGTCACTTACTGAGAGAGTTCTAGACTCGTCAGTTGACCAGGAACTGGGTAAATATTGACAGCTGTCAGACCTGATGAAGTAAAGCAAATAATTATAATTGCAGAGCTTCAGAGGGGAAAAAGCACAGAGAAGCAGACAGACGAGCTATGAAGCGAGACTCATAGTCTTACTTTATGGATACTCAAGGTCTCTACTCATCCTTCCTAAGACAGAGTTCACACTTCATACACCTTCCATGTGGCACTATAGCTTCTCACTATCCCATTTCTCCATCTGCTATGTGGGGCACCAGAAAAAGGGAGAACTGTACTTTTATTTGTGGACTCCCAAACTGATCTCACTGAAAGACAAATTTGTTGGACAGTAACTCAACACCACAACCTTCCCCCATTACACAGCCTGTGTACATACATGCCTATGCAATCCCTAGGAACTGACCTCAGAAGACCCATCACATACGGTCTCACTACTGTAACATCAGCATAAGTATTTTTTTGTGTGTGGGAGAGGGAAAAGGGTTGCTTTCCTTTGTTCCCAGAACTTGAAGGAATAAGGCAAATAAGGTGAAGAAGGCAAAGAGACGTACAGTTGCTGTTGGCATAGAGGGCCCGAAGGGAGAAGCCACTCAGTGTCAACTCTTTCAGCTTATTCCGCTCACAGTGCAGCTGCTCCAGACTGCCCAAGGAGCTCAGATCCAGATCTGTCATCTGATTGTCTCGTAAATCCATGTAAGTCACAGATTTGTTCCCCTCCAGAGTGTCAGCTGCTGTTCTTTTCAGGTTGTTCAGCCTAAACACTCAGAGATAAGAGTTATAAAGTCAGAAAATAGGACACTGAACACTGGACATCAGTAAGAAGAGAGAAGAAAGAAGGAGAAAATAAGAGTTCTGGTGAAGGCTAACACCAAAGGTCAGCACAGTGAAATGTGTGAGAAACAATGGTGGATTTCAGGCAGTGAATACAAAGAAAAACATTTCCTTTGTCTGCACTGCTATGTGAAACCATTCTACTCATTCCCCAGTGTTTAAGAAATTCTGAAGACCAGTCTAGAAATTAGAAGCCAGGCCAAGGGACAGCTACTTTGCACTGATACAGGAAACTAATGAAGAGACTAGATACTAGCCTGCCTTGCCACAGACAAAAAGTTCTTTGTCCCTTTCTGAGAGCTGTGCAGTTGGCAGCCTGGAGAATCACGATCACACCTCGGGAAGAGGGGGGAAACTAGAGGCCTGAGTGACATTCAGAGGCTTCAGGCATTGCTCAGTTAACCTTGCTTCTCTAAGTGAATTCTGCACACCCTCAGAAACAGAACTCCCTAAAAGCTAAAGTATCGGTAAGAGAAAAAATCATGCTAGATTATTGCAAAATGCACTAGAAGCTACACAGCTCCTCTGCTTGTAAATGGAAAGTAGCAATCTGGTTTATATATGCATGCAGGTTTCCCCCCCTTACCTCAGGTCCACACTTTTGATGTGACTCATACGGTTCAGCACTGTAAGGTCCAGGGTCTCTAGCAAGTTCCCTGCCAGAGCTAGTTTGTCTAAGGTGACGAGTTTCTCACAAATTGCTGGCAGTTCACAGAAGTTATTGAAGGAAAGCCCAAGACAGCTGAGCTGCTGCAGACTTCCCAGTTGTTCTGGTAAGGATGTGAGGAAATTCCCATCGAGCCAGAAGGTCTGGAGACTGCACCAGTGAAAAAGAGAAAGAAAATAATTCAGCAAAGAGTAGTGAACATCACATTTAGCATTTTCAGTGAATTTCCTTGAATAGCCACACTTTTTAAAGGTACCTAACAACTAAGTTTATTCTTATACACATAAAGTTACTGCAGTACTTTTATTATGCATGTAAGAGGCTTGGAACTGCACATGTGCCATACCAAATAGTTCCTAAATTATTCTGGAGGTAAATTTCCAGTTGTACCAAAGATTGTAAGTTAACATAAGCAAAATACAAATCAGTACTTAAGTTGCAAATGAAAGATATTTACTTAATCACTTGGTTTTCTACAAATTAAGAACTCACTTAGCATGCCAGACAATCTTTAAAAGACCTATGACAAACTAAAACCAAAAATGACAGCAGTAATAGTACAGACCCATCTCATAAGAAACAATAAAAATCAACTGCACCTTCATCATCCAATTGCTGGAATCTCAGATCACTATTATGGCACTTATTCACATCTATGGCACTTATGGCAGTTTAATCACAATTCCTACCACACTAACGCACTAGTAACAGATTTTTATATTCTAGTTGACCTTTCAGACACTTGGGAAAAGAATAGGGTAGCTTTCTGTTGCCAGATGAATCGTTTTAAAGTTTGCATGGCTTCTGAGACTCAAAGCCCCAAAATACAATTCCCTCATTATGATTATGTTCCAACAAAGAACTTTCTGAACAGTGTTTAGTAGTGGTAGAAATACAATCTGGGGCCATAAGAAGTTCTTATGAATAAGGGGGGCTCAAGGGGTCATGAAGATGACTGGACCCATAACTAAGTTGTAAACCTCTGAAAACTGTAAGCCTGTATACAGCTTTTTCCTCATTTTGCGTATGGCTAAACAATCGCTCTGAAAATTACTTGCTCACATCCAATGTAGCTGCAGATAATCCTTTTTTAAAGATATAAGCTGGAGGAAGAGCAGACCACAATGAACCAATAGTTAAATATCAATGTTTATCTAAACAAATGTAAAAATAGCCTTGCAATTAAATTTACCTAAGCTTAAGTTTTTATGCGTTCTGGGTAGCTACTGGGGAAAATGGAGGTTTTTACTCCAAACACTGTAAGACAAAATTTACAGAGGGTATTGGCCAAATATTTCCACGTTAAAATCCTCTAACGCAAAAAGCAACCAATTGTGTAGAAAGCTATCAAAACATACTAGTGCTGACAAAAATCACCAGACTTCTGTGAAAAGTTACCATAGAAAAGTTTGATACAATAAATTAAAACTTTAATAGAAACTGCATCAGTATTGAAAATATTAAATAGAAACAATAAACAGAAATTCAGACAGTTACAGGCCTCTGCAGCTGCAGAAAAATGTGCATTAAGTTATTTGAGAAATAATACAATTGTCTTCAGACAATGCTTCATCTGCATCATGTTTCCTCATCTTTTCTACATCAGCAGCTGTAATGTTTTAATAGTAGTGATTAAGGACTTGCACCTGAGACTGTCTTTGGTCCTACAGGTACCCTAGTACTTTAAACTTGCATACAGTTAAGAAATCTGCAATCCCTTTTGCGCAAGACATTTATAAACACTGCAGCAATATAACCAGCATGCTCTTGCTTGTATAAATAAGGTCCACAGGCTAGGCCTCAGAAAGCCTAGCTGATCACCATAGGTGTTTCACTGTACTAATCTGCAACTTCTGGAAATGTCCCTGACAGCACAAACTTTAGAAACTCTTTAACTGTTTTTATGTAAACATAACAGTATTTGTTTAACCAATAAGGCACCACCATAATAGTAAAATCAGAAAAGAATGTAGGAAGGAAATAACAAGTAAGCAGGCAAGGGAATGCAAGATGGCAGCTGATGCAAACAGAACAAGATGCATTCAAATTTACATAAAAATTGCACATAAACCCGCAAGAAATCATACAAGTCACCCCAAAGTAAAAACAAAAAAAACCCCAAAAAACAACTCCCCAAAACAACCCCCCTCGAGAATATAAAAAGCTTTAAGTTTATTAAACTTTAAGTAAGAGCATATTCATATGCTTAGAAGCCTTCACATTTACTCTAGCTCAGCAAGGTGGCACCTGTGATTCAAGGCATCATAACTGACTTAAGTGTCTTCCTAAGCCACTCTAAAATAGGCAAAGTCCATTCATCTCCTTTATTAGAAAACTGATTTACACTAATATATTTCACATAGCTAGTAGAATAGGCAGGAAGTCACATATGATGAATAACTTACCATATACCAATGACTTAAAATGGCAACTGTATAAACATTCTGTGGTATCTTCATTTTGAAGGAAAAACAAACCTTATTGGACATCTTGGTTCTCAACCTTCTGCTGGAGTCAAATCCATCATTCAGTCTTCACGGGCAGAACAGGCTGCCCCAGCACTCATACTTTCATAAGTAGTACTTTCACATCAGCTGTGCTCAACTAAAGTACCAAGGATGCTTATGACCACAGATAAAAAGAACGTACTCACTTCAACAGTTTGCCAATCTGACTTGGCAAGTAACGAAGTCCATTAGAGGAAACATTAAGCTCTGTCAGAGTAGAGATCTCGCACAGTGATACAGGAAACTCTCCCAGTCTATTATGAGACAGGTTCAGGCTCTTCAACTGAGAAAACCTATTAGCAAGAATATTAGTTAATTCACAAACCTCCATAGTCTCAAAGCAAAAACATACAAAACCAGTCATAAAGAGTTTTTAAGTCTTTGTACAATAGCGATCCAGTCAGCTAACCCATTATGAGAGTTTCTGCACAAATTTGGTTTTAAGTCACTGACATTTCGTATCTCCGCGGTAATACTGAAAGTGATCAAATACCATGGTTTTACTGCAGAAACTGGTAACAACCTTCTACCTTGACTCCTGACAGGCTTCCTCCTAGTGACTGTTACTAATATGAAAGACACTGTTCAAATTTACCTTCAAAGAATTTAGAGTAACAGTCTGCCATTATACAGCCTGGGGAAACAGGAGCTGAACACATTAACTGGAACCATTCTAAGAATAAAACAGAAGAGGGGAATACCCTTTTCAAGCTCGGCACAACAGAGGCCTAGCAGAGCTGTAAAAGGGAAAACCAGGAAAGTGCTGACTTCACACTGGGAAGCCCCAAGACCTGCACCCAGAGGTCCTTGGAAGAGATTCCACGTCTAAAGTGCCACTTGCTTGGCAGACTGTACCACAGGTACAGCCACACAAGTACTGAGAAAGCCCTCACAGTCACTACGGTCCCACCTGTGCGTAACAGATTGTTGCCTATTCCAGTTCCTTCTATCACTGTGTTAGGTCCAAACAGAGAGAAGAAACTGAGCATGGGACGGGGTAATACGCAAGAGATTCTTCTCAAAAAGTTCCTACCTCTTTCTACAGGAAACAGAAGTATTTTTCCCCAAGTAATAACCTCCTCATCCCAAACTGGAACCATGAGAAATTAATTCAGTGGGGAAATTAATATCATACTTTTATGAGACAATTGCCAATCTAGTGTAATATACCAGAGAAGTACTTTTTGGAAACATATAGTTCATTCATCTGCTCCACCTACCACACTTTTTGCTAGGCAATTGTGAGTAGCTCTTACTTGGAAGCAAATGTTTTAATATAGGTAACAAAAACAAGGCTAATCAGCTTGAGGGAGAATATTACTGCTAGCTTGAGATGTCTTAAAGTATAAGACTGAAAGGTTTTGAAATTTTTTCTTCTTTATAGTGACTCCTTTTTCAGATTCAGAATACTTGGAATGATCTGGATCACGTTGTATTTCTCCATTTTGCTTTACAATCTTTGGGGGGAGGGGGTGGTGATTTTTTTTTTTTTAAAGAGGGAGCATATCTGAAACTTGGACATGGGTTGTTTGCTTTGAGAAAGCACCCTGTCATATAAATAAGGGCATAGGCATTTTATGTTTGCTGCAGCCATAGACTCTCTTGAAATGCAACTGAAAGCCAAAGGGAAAGATGCTGTATTGGTAATAGCCTTCCTAATGGGAACATATTGTATGATGCAAAGATCTAACAATGATACAAAAAAATCAGAAATTTGCACACAGAACTTCACAACAATAATGGAAAAGAAAGAAACAATGAGGACAAACCTATAGATTTGAACTTTCTCATTAACTGGTTCAACTTTAAGAGATTTAGGACAGATCACAGTTCTTAGGTTTTAGAGTCAGAAAACGCTTTAACAAAACTGCTTTCTCGGGAGTTCTACAATGGCTTTTTCTATGGCACCTGTCCTTAACACCAAGCAGCTCTTTCTCTGTCATTAGCAGAGTACGGTAAGAAGCTGCCCCAAGAGGTATGGCATTAAACACAACAGTATAACCAATTTTTAGAATTCATCCCTCTGCAACAATATCAAAGCAAACACAAAAAGGGCATACAAGTTTCCAAAAGCTGGAGGGAAACTGGTACACGACACAGCTTGGTCTGAGACTCCTCAAGCAGATGGTCATATTCAACAGGGAGGACAATACTCAAAAGTCTTCTGAGTTCCCCTTCTGTCCCTTCTCCTTTGTCCCTATATTCTCAAGCAGTAGGGATGGAATGCAAACCCAACTCTTATTCAAGTTGTATATATGAACAATGTATTACAGGGAATAAGGATCCTGAAATCATTACGGCTACTCAAGTTTTGGTCTGTGCTCTCACAGGGCATATTGAGATTACAGCAAAGAAGTATGGAAACACATCAACAAATCCTCAATCGAATGGGCATCCTCTGCGCAGCTGCTCATACTGGTACTGGCCTGAAATATTCCCAATTTAATGCAACATCCTGCTCAGCCACTAAAGCATCCCAGTACAATTCTGTATCAACTAGCCCAAATGGTGATAATAGACATGCATATGTATACACATGCGTGTGCATGCACACACACTTATCAATGAAGATCAAACTTGATAATGTTTTCCAGAAATGGGAGATACTTGAAAGGCAGTACGTTACATAAAAAATAAGCTAGGAGATCTAACAAAAGAGGTGGGGTTATTTAATTCCCTTTGCTTAACATTTCCCTTTTAGTTAATTATTTTTGCTCCATTATTATAGTTATAGCTAATTAGACTCCTATAGCTTCAAAGATTTCCTCAGAGGAAGAGATCTGATAATTGCAAAAACTTCTGCTGTTCAGAATTGTCAATCTCTAGGCACTGATAACACCTACTGCAAGTGAGCAAGTTTCTTCATTTGGGGCTGCAACCTGATAAACATCCTAAAAACCTCAGAAAGAAAATCTTTTCAAAAGGCAATGAGCAGCCTTATGTGGGCTACCTAACGCTACCTGTTTATTCAAGATTGTGTGAAGTGAGGGCTTCTTTTATGGCTTTTGTTTGTTTGAGGATTTCAGCTTCATCAGACATAGTCACTGCCAGGAAAAGAGTCGAGTTTCTGACATGTCAGATCTCTTGTTGACTACATGCAAGGTCAAAAGAAATTTCAAGCCCCTTTGCTGATCCTGTGAACCAAGGATACCGCATTTTAGAAAATAAAGTTCTGATATGGTTTTCAACATCATACAATGTATTTGAAGAGCGAAGTAGAAAGCAAAATCTTGAATTATTTTAAGCAGCTTTTCCAATAACAGAATCTATTACAATTCAGCAGTTAGAAAACATTTAAACAAGTTTGGAATTAAAACAAAATCAGACTAGACCCTGTCTCTCAATGAAACTGCAAAGAATTCCCACAGGTGAGCAATTTTTTTTTCCCCCTGTATACCCTCATAGATACCCAGGTATCTCATTCCTCTGTAGGAAGAAAATAACCTTGTAATAGGCACCCAGAGATAAAAACAAAACAAAATGACAACAAACCAAAAACCTGCAGTTTTGCGATATTTCTCCAAATCCATTTCTCTTAATGCACAATGTGTTCCAAACACAGAGCCATGTGACAATATTACTACAGCCTTCCTAACAGCTTTCAAAATTCAGAGTGACTCCTTGAATTCTTTTTACCATGGCTAGTGTAGATAGCAACAGACTAATCTTCCTCTAGATTTTTATGGTTTTCAGAAATTAAAATATTAAAATATTTTAAGACTCCTTCACTTACTTAAAATGACTACATCATGCTTCCATACCATCACACAGCTGCTACTCTCTTAAAAGCAGATCATTACAAGTTCCCAAAGCAAAGCTGGAGTCTCATAGGCCCTCTGCCAATTCCAAATGCACATTCAGAACTCACCGAAATAGGCTTTTTCAGATCTGCACTTCCTCCTACAAACACCCACAACAGCAGCATTAGGCTTTCCCTCACATTTTATTTTATACCCCAAAATATTCTGTTTAGCAAGCAGCCTTGTACTATTGCATCTTGTCCATACAAACAGCATATTGATCCACAAGGCTCATCTCAGATCAAACTTAGCACAAAGAATCTGTGGAAGGGAGTTCATGAATACTGTACATTGTTGGAAACTTATGCCTGCCTGCGCTGTTCAGTTCTGCTTCCTAGCCCCCTCATTTGTTAGGGCTTCCTAACGATAAATTTTTTTACCATCCCAAGAGAATGGGCAATACACTCCCTCTCCTCTTCATCCCTGTCACAAAGTCCAAACATGTCAAGAACTCTAAATGTAGGAAGAAAAATAATTCTTTGCAGACCTGCAAAGAGAGTCAAGACTCCCTGTTCCACTTGATCTCATAAAATTGTGTCGTAGGTTGAGGTAGATGATGTCTTGACTGTAGAAGAGGTGCTCAGGTACTTCCTCAAGGCTGTAGCATGAAAGATCTACCATGCTAAGTCGCATAGACACAACCTGAAAAGAAGGAGGAAGAGCTGCAGCTGTGCAACAATTTTTCTCTGGAAGTCTAATGGAAGGCCAAAGAATGCAAGCTGTAAACAAGTTGCAAGAACATGAAAGAACCCTCTTGTACCTACCAGGTAGAGTCTATGCAGGAAACTGAGTCCACAGCATATGAGTTTCTGTCACTTGCTACTATTGTTTCTGCAAGCCCCCTGACAAGGATGCATATCTGGATACCAACTAGGACACACAGAAAGCCTTGCTCTGTATGTGCAGTGGGTGCTGCCTGAAAGCTAGACAATAAGAGAGACAACCTAATGGAGAAAACCATATCTTTGGCTGAGGAAACTGCTGAGAAAGCATAGTCCCTGAGCGCCTTCCAAAGATGCAAGGAGCAACGGGAAGCAGTTGACTTTCCAATTCAGTCCTTTAAGGTTTACAAAAACCTCTGCTTGGCCTAGTTACTTCTTCTGACTTTCTTTTGTTAGCTTGTTCAGGGTATAATATTGGAAACATAATCTGTTATGATGAAAAGGCTTCATAAGTTATGGTTTCGCAACATTTTATAAAGTCTTTGTAAATACCAGATGTCTTTTCATTAGGTATGCTTTGTTTTGAGGTTTTCAGTACTTCATTCCAGATTTTATGACCTGCTTTATCCTGAACTCATTTCATAATTCATAATATTATATGATGTCAAAGTGTGGCTCAGCATTAAGCTATCACCATCTAATTGTACTTTAATGTGGAATAAGGCCACAGCTTTGAACAAAGTACACTTCCCTTGCTGACCTATGATCTCTGTGTTAACTCAAACCTATGAGGGTAGCCCCACACCAGTCCAGGCCACAGTTTAGGCAGATTCAAGTAAGGCAACAGGTGCAATTTGCAGGTTTCTATGGCTGTAAAGTCAGCCAGTCCCTGGGGTTTGCTCTAGTGACCTGTGATTAGCTACTCTCAACAGGTGCAGTGCAGGTGAAAAAACACAGAACTACTCCTCAACGTTGTTGCATGGGCAGAGAGAGAAGGCTAAAAGAAAACCTCAGTAGTCTTGAGCACCCAAGAAATGAAGAAAGGTGGAAAGTGTCCTGGGTACTTTCTCCAGCAGCACAGCTTCACCTCTGCCTGCATACCAAGCCTACATCAGAAAACCCTTCTTACCCCTGTACCCACCACCCAAAATACTGCAGTCTCCAGGGGCTCACCGTGGACGCCTGTCGGTGCCACCGCTGGCACTCTGCCAGCGTTTCAAAGGAAACATGGTATGTTTGAGCTTGTGCTCCAGCAGATGTGAAAGCAAGTGTGTACTGCCGACGTTTCATCTCTTCCACCTGCAAAGGGAGAATTGAAAATGAGACAGTCTGCCTAAACTCCAGCAATTACAATGGATCTGAAGTCTAGGGTGAGGTACTACTGACTACCAGTAGCATTATATTTTGCTGAGAACACAATTGTAAAGTTATTGGAGAGAAACACAGAAGTACATCCTTCTTAACATCTTTCTGTGGAAGTAGATCCAAGAAGTAATAATTTCCAGAATGCCCATTCACAGCAATGGCTACTAACGTGAAAGCAGAACTAGCGTCTCTTCGTTTTATCAGCCTTAAGACTACTACCTAAGTCAAGCAAGCAGAAAGGAGCCGTACAACTGTCTGCACATGTTAATGCAGTAATTTGTTACAAAAGCCTAGATTAACCTCTTGTGGATAATACCCATCATTATAATCCCTTCTTCCTTTCTAAGCCACAGGATGCTAACCAAAAGAAGTCTTACCTTCCCTCCAACGAGAGGCAAGATGTGCATCTTCCCTGTGTGGCTATCTTTCACAGAGGACACAATGAGGCACGTACCACAGAGTATTACCAAGCGCTCTGCCCACTTGTGCAAATGGGTCTTTCCTTTGCGTACATTATAGACTCCAGAGAGCAAGATGCGATCTAACTGTTCCACTTGACATGGCTTTTCTGAAGAAAAAGGGGACATTAGCATTTACATTCCATTTGTTCTTCATTCTCAGCTGTGAGTACAAATAGCAACACAGAAGTAACATACAAAATCAGTTATTGTAAAGAACAAGTAAAGACAAGTTGCACTTTAAAAAAAAAAAAGCAGCTTTCTCAGTTAGTGCAGTAATGTCTGATAAGCAACCATTGTATGCCTTTCAGTACGTTATAATGGTTGCCATATAGTGTGTTTTTAATCTACAGGTAATTATAGATCTTAGCAAATTTA
>VFFE01005023.1:28031-43963 GCA_008921705.1 Burhinus oedicnemus
TTGGCTGAGCTCTAAAGATTACATTTACCTGGTCCTCCTACTTGCGGTTTCAAGCTAAGGGTTCTTTCTTGTCTCCACAGTCCATACTTTCTCAAAGTCGTTAACCACTAAATTCCGAGGTCAGCACGACCTTCATAAATTCCTTATCAGCACCTGGCTCACTAGGCCCTTACGCTAACAAGGAGATTGCTTATATTTTCCTTATTAGCACCTGCAAACTGCTTATGCTCGCAAAAGCTGCCAAAGAGCCGTGGTTCTGCTCACGTAGCCGGGTCTCGGCGCGGCCTAGGCTAACTCTAACTCACAGAGCTGTTCAAGGGAACCATGGCCCTGATCACGCAGCCAGCCCTCAACACAACAGCACCTTACAAGTTAAACAAATCCAGTCATAGCAATACAAGGAATCAAGACAACTCCCCACCAGAGAAAGCGTGTGACCCTCTACAATTCATGCCTGTCACATCTGACATAGATGAACAGTTTGATGGCCCTGGACAGCTTCTTCGATTTTATCTGTTGTTGAAGCATGTAAAGACCGTGTAACATTTGATCTCTGAGCTTGCCCCATCCAGCCTCGGTCACTGGCTTCCATTCTCCAAGCTACTTCCATTGAGAAGAAGCTCTTCCCCCATTCTCCCAGCCAATCTAACACATCCTCTCCCCTCCTAAAAGGCTTGGGCTCCTACAAGTATCTCAACAGCCAGACTTCAGGAAGCATGCTTCCCTCTCACTGCTGTCTAATGGGACATTTCTGTTAATCCACTTGTAGTCTCATCACCCCAACTGGGCATAAGTACACACCATGCACCAGGGAAGGAAACAAACCCAACATATCACATGAGAAAGGGAGACAGAAATGTGGGAAGAGAGCAGAGGAATCCAAGACACATCCCCAAGGGGTGAAAGAAATATGAAGGCTGCTCTCAGCACTCCAACAAGTCCAGAGGAGGGCCACGGAAACGGTCAGGTGGCTGGAGCACCTCTCCTATGAAGAAAAGCTGAGAGGGTTGGGGTTGTTCAGCCTGGAGAAGAGAAGGCTCCAGGAACACATTCTTGCAGCCTTTCAGTATATAAAGGGGGCTTAAAAGAAAGGCACAGAGAGACTTTTTACCAAGGCCTGTAGCAACAGGACAAGGGGCGATGGTTTTAAACTGAAAGAGGGTAGATTTAGATTGGACATAAGGAAGAAATGTTTTACGATGAGGGTGGTGAGACACTGGAACAGGTTGCCCAGTGAAGTTGTGGATGCCTCATCCTTGGAAGTGTTCCTAGGTCAGCTTGGACAGGGCTTTGAGCAAGTTGATGTAGTGAAAGATGGCCCTGCCCAAGGCAGGTGGGGTGGACTAGATGATCCTTTAAAAGGTCCTTTCCAACCCAAACCATTCTGTGATTCTCTGATTCTAAGTAACGTTTCCCTGGCTAAAATGCATTACTTCATCCCTTATGTTCTCAGCTGCAGGTTTTGCAAAATTATCACATAATCCTCCATACCATTCCCTCTAATTCCTCCCCTACCTTTAAGGACCACTTTGTCAGCATTTGCTTTAATTTCTTAAAACAGGTCTCCTGAACACTCTTCAATCCTTATACTTCTTCCTTTACAGCCTCTTTCTAAGCAAGACTACTCTCCCATGCTGACCGAAACTACTCAATTCCATTTTCTACCTACTCACTTCCATGAAGTTGAGTCACTGTTCCTGAATTATCAACAGTTCCTGCTTGATGCACCCCGACCAAATTGCTCATTTTTTCCTCAAAAGTTCTCTACAGCCCTACGTTTGATGCCTCTCCTCCTTCAAGCTGGAGTAACTTCTGACTCCCTACTCCTTGCGCTATAAATCCAGACTGTACGCATGTCATACTTCTTCCCATCTCCATTATACTTCAACACTGTTTTGCCTGTTCTGCACACAGCTCCCAGACAGAAGGGGTTTGTCTCAGGTAAATGGGTGGAGAGGCTGATTTCTTATGATTCTGGTTTTTGACACTGAATAAATAAATGATGGCTAGCAGCTTAGTCAGGCTACCCAGCTCCACTATGCAAGAATAATTTTCCATTAAAAGTACTTTGATTTTTCTGAAATACAAAAAATACACAGGTGAAGTATTTAACAGTAATGAAATAATTTCATTACCAGCTTTCCTCCCCCTCATTTCTTTTATAGTTACTTCAGTGAATTCCTTTTCTGACTGCTAGCACCATAAGGCAAATGGGTCTATGACTATCGCTCTGTTGCTCCTTACGCACATGGTATCCTGCCCAAAATGATTCAATAGGCCACTCAGAAGTCTTGCTTCTGCAATGAAATGCACTGGGTTTCTAATGGCAGCCTGCATTATTATTAACCAGCTGGCACTTTCACGCTCTACAGGCTGTGGAGGTATTTGACCAGGACCTTCCTTGCCCATATCCATATACCTTTTGGAAATATGATCTTCAGGCATATCTAGGCTGAACTGCAGTATGTTTCTGATCCCATTAGGAGCTCTAAGGCATTTGTCATAACATTGGAAACTAAAGATAACAGAGCAATCTTGTGTCTTCCTGTTGAGCTGTCTTTTCTCAAGCCACAGAAGCAAGTTCAAGGGAACTACAGAATTGTGGTTTTTCCTATTAATCTTGAAAACTTGTTATTTTAAGAAACGCTTACTGATACTTTGGGTGTTTGATGTAGCCATCTACAAACCCAACAGGCCAATGACTTGGGCTTCAGTGGAGTCCCACCTCATAGTTAAAGCTACAGGAACAGCGACAGTGTGCACACACAAAGTTTCTTACCACTGTAAAAGCGAATCATACAGCTGAGGTCAGAGTTTGCTGCCTCTTCCTGCATTCTGACAGGATCATCAAAACCCAACCCAGTCAAGTAGTCATACACAATCTGAAGGGGTTTTTCTGTTGGGTCCAGCCTCCTGTCAAAACATACAAGAAAGCAGTTTGAGAATGCAAACAAGATTAAACAAGTCTCATTGCAGCTAAAGTGTAAGGAATACTGACATACTGGTTGTTCTGCTCCTCTGAAAAGGTCTGGCAAGCATGCATCCTTGGGGTCTGTGCTTCCTGCTCGTCAAGTAGCACTTAAGAACTGTAGCACTTGAAGAATTACATAGCAGAAGGGAAATGGAGAGGAAAGACAATAGGCATAAGCCATACAATCCATGGCGATCATTTCCATTCAGTGACTTAAGGGGCACCAGGATGAAACAATAACAAGAAACAAAACCAGAAATACTGCACAAAAAGCAGATGCCAAATAATCAAAAAAACCTACATATAATGACTGAAATATATAAGAGAACACTACTTAAATTTCTCTTCCAAATGCAGCTGGGAGCAAAGCATATGAGAATCCTCCTGAAGAATGACTTCTAAAAAGAAAGAAAACAAGAAATTTCCCATTCTCTTTAGCTCTTACCAGTGCAAGATTCTCGTGCTTTGGCAAATTAACTCAAACAGTACATTTTAAAAAGTGGCGTTTTTAGAATACAACACATCATAGGAAGGATTTGGTGGCTAACTTGAATAAATGGCAATAACAGAAAGTTCTCCTGAAACATCAGGTTTAGTATGTTCAGAGGAGAAAAGATATTTTCTGATCCTCTCATCTCACTTCGTCCAGAGACGCTGAATTGTTATTTTCTGCAATAAAAATAACAGTTTCTCGCTAAATTAGAAGTTTTACTTTAGGGAAAAAGAATCTTAGCATGAAAGATTAAGCACTGAAAATGTAAGATGGGAATTAAAATAAATTGCTCTAGTGGTCCACTCATTATCCACCATTAAAAATCCTCATTTATAATCTATAAGTGCCCAGCATCAGATTACAGTCACTGAACCTTGACTTGTCACCTATTCTTTAAACAGGTGTTTATAAGTCATGAGACTAACCATTTCAAAATTCCTTTTCAAGATAAGGCTCAATGTGCTTTTAAAATTTTCTTGCAGGAGGGTGGGTCTACTTTGACTCAAAATAATTATTACCACTAATTATTTTTTTTAGCTTACCAACATTCTGTAAGCGCTAGCACCACAACTGTTTGCTGAGCCTTGCACTGACTACACAAAACCGTACAGAGACTTGTTGGTTTTACTCAACAGTATTTATATTCCTGGATCAAACCTGCTCTTGACTATTTGACACATTCACTCATATCCCTTCAGTCCACAAGTCCTCCTGAATTGCAGATTTGGCAAATTATAGCCTCCTTCCTCTCTTCTTTAGTATTTAGTACACTTAGCTTTTCCATAAATATATCCAGTGATATTGAAAAGCAGTGTTTTCCAGAGAATACTGTATGCTAAACCATCTAGATCAACCTGTTGCACTGACTTCTCAGTACTCATCACTCCCTCCATCTATGCCTTCCTGAGTTGTTACCTTTCTTTTAGCCACAGATTATTAACAGAGCAACTGAACAGTGCAAGTTTACCTTTCTTCATTCAGACATACACGAACCCCTCATCCAAAAAAAAAAAAATGCTTACACTGAATAACAATTTCCGATTTGTAAGGTATCAGCCAGCAAGTTTTACTGGTTTGTGCATTGCTTTTCTACCAATGACATCAGAATACAGAATCACAGAACGGTTTGGGTTGGAAGGGACCTTTGAAGGTCATCTAGTCCAACTCTCCTGTAATAAGCAGGGACATCTTCAACTAGGATCAGGTTGCTCAGAGCCCCGTCCAACATCACACACTGCAACAAATGACTAAAGCCTTTGGCGACCAAGCTTGAAATTTCAAAGCATTAAGATCAAGTTTGTTTGGTAAGACCTGTTTTCTACTAAACTTCGTTGACTTGCATACATCATTTATATTGCATGTCTTAACGTGAAATATTTTATTACTGTTATGTACCAAACCCTTCCACTTCTTCTCAACTAAGAACAAAAATATTTCTGATTCTTTCTAATGAGTACACTACAGTATTTCCACTATTACTGACAGCTTTACAAATGCCATCTCATAATTAAGACAGGACTGATTTCATAAAACATGCATCATTTACAAGTATCTAGTCACCTAGACTTCCTTTGTAGTCAACAGGACACACCTCAAATAAAATGATCTCAGTTATTTCAAGCACATACATTGCAAATCTTTCACTTCACACGTAGGACTTCTGGATCAGAAACACGATTACTCTTCAAAGCTATGGTCCAAAACAACAAAGTTCCTAGCCTAAAAAGACAATGTAGTTGATATACAGCTGATCCAGAAAACCAGTTCTTACCGTTCAGTGTTTGCCAAGCCCTATCAGGGGAACTCTGCTCCCCTCCTTTTGTTTTACACGCAGGATAGATGTGAATATGACACCAAAATTTCAAAATAGCTTTCTGAGGTAATCTTTGAAATGACAAACCTGTGTATCTGTCTCCTATAACAGGCAAGATACTAGAAACTGGAATAAATAATAGATTGCACCAAACAATGCTGACTTCCAATACAGTAAACCCTGATGTATTCTGTACCCTTCAGCACAGAATTCAAGAAGAATATGAGAGATTTGACTGGATCTCCAAAAACCTTGCCCAAGTTTCCCTCAACTACCCCTAGATTCCAATTCTTCTGTTACTAAAGCCTTATGCTTGCCAGAAAACAGCTTTTCCAGCATGTGATCCTTGGCTCAGGAACCATAAATGCTTGAGTGTCACTTACAGAAAGAATACTTCAAGTAATCTGCATCTAGATTTCCTAGGAATAAAACCCAAACCACTCAAACATTACAATTTGGTTGCTGAATGGACTGAGGCTTTTGCTAGTACGCACTGAACAATATACACAGAATTCAGGAAGAACCTTAAGACAGTAAAGGGATAAGTGTTTTTCCTATGACACAAATTAAATCACAGTTCTACAGGTTGCTCAATAGTCTCTGAGGTACAGTACTGTGGCTTACTCTCCTGAAAAAGCTGGATACTCCATCCCACTATACGTGCCCCTTCTGGAGAGGAGATTTGATTTTTTTCATTATTTTTATTCTTCTCATCTTTCACTTCAGCAAGAATTAATGCTGCAGTGTTTCAAAACGCTGATTTAAAAACCCCATATTTTCTTTCTTGTCTGCATAAATCAAACTCATATACTTCTTGAAAATATCAAACACAATGCCCTCAGTTTCCTTTCTTTTCTAAAAAAGCCATGTACAAAAGGAACATTGGCAGTAATATCTATTCAAGCCTAATCCCCTAACAAACATGTATCTCTTGCTATAGTATGATTCCTATCTGAAAACTAATCAGAAGAGTAGCCTGTACTATTGCACTATCTAGGTTTGCTTGCCACTGGGTGGAACACCAGCCTTGCCAAGAAGTTAAGTCTTCTGAATTCTTCAAGTTGTCTGCAAAACACCAGAAGTTGTTCAAAGTTCACTACCTGGCAAAAGAGTTTGAGTATACAGAAAAACCTACACCTAAAAAGTTGCACGTACACAGGAGGCAATAACTGACCACTCCGCAGATGAAGCATGGCTTGGTGTTACACATTTCAAGTGTGAAGACCTGGTGGGAAGGATGTTTGACTCCCAGCCTGCGGCCGAGCTACTCTTCCGGAACTAGCCATAAACTGGGTTTGTGACCCAGGAAACACCAGTGCAGAGTCCAGGCGTTCAGCAAATGACACTCACAGGTCCAGCACACGGCTTTGTAAATAAAGTAATGAACAAACCAGCTCGTTACCTATGGCCCATATTCAAATGAGGAAAGGGAACAATTCATTGAATGCCTTTGGAGATATTCTGGAGACCTGACTGAATGGATCACTGGTCCAAGTTCTTGTCAAGAGCCATGTGATTCACTAACAAAACCTAGGCCAGGCCAGGAAAGGGAAAACCGAAACCAGTACCTGGAACCACAGTTTCTGTACGGAATTTCTTTACTAACGTGATTAAGGCTGCCAGGTTCCAGAGGCAACAGTTAAAGCTTGAGGTAGAAAAAAGTGCTTTCTCTTTGAGAGAATGCAATGTGGTTTGAAACTTAAACTGGCATGCGATCATATTAGAAATGTAAAAATTCATCTTGCAGTCAATGCAATACACACTGAATGCTAGCACACATGAAGAACACTCTGGCTGTCACAGCAGCTGCTATTTGACACAAACAACCCATTATAGCCACCTCAGTATCACATATCAGGCACTGGACACTTCCACTAGTCACAGAAGCAGCTCCATTAAGAGAAGGTGCAAAGGGTAAGGAGACAGAAAAGCCAACAAAAAGTAGTCCTGCTGCAACTGTAGCTCTACTTCATAAGCAACAGTCAAGTTTTCAAGTCTTTGTAGTTCAAATGTTTGTTGCGAGGCGTGTCCAGACCAAAGAGGGTATCCATGCTATTTTTGTTTAATCCTCCCCTGTGCAGGAAGGTGTAATTTCTGAATATGAACATAAGGAAAGATTCTAGCTAGGAGACCTCCAAAGATCCTTGAGGTGTGCTGTGGAAAAGAAAAGAAAGTTCTGACAGAAACCAACTCCCCTGTGCACAGACTTGGAAATGTAAAACGATCACAAGGACACACTGAATATTTAAAGTGAATACACAAAAAAGGTTTCTCTTACTCTTCCATTTACTGTCCAGCTTTCAGTATTCTGAGTCGGGTGCCAAATCAATCCTTGCCATACTCAGCTTCTGAAAGCAAGTCACCTACTGATATTAAAAGGGTGAAGAACTCAGAAATTGTTTGGGAGCCAAACGTACCTACAGCAAAATGCAATCAGATGCTTAACAGAGCAATTTGTATTCACAAACACATTATTAAAGTAATCAGTAAACTTTGTTCAAGGAAGGAATTATCTTAACAGTGCACAGGGATATCTTGAGCATTCTGTCATCTTCCTGTGGACATGCAAGCAGGTACCATCCAGGCCTGCTTCCCTGTTACGAACACAGATGTTACTGAAGCAATACCAGTAACTCCCATTTCTCTACTGAGAACACCCCCAGTTGGAAGTAATTCAGGGATCTCTTCGGTGGCAAATACATTCTGAGAATTACAAGGAACAGACACATTGTAATCAAGAACTCTTAATGAAATTTAAGACAAAGCTTGACAAAGTGCTAGACACGCTGAGAGGCAACAAGAGCGGGAAGTAAACATTTACAACTTGGTGCTTGCTTCCAAAACACCTGTAGCAGGACCAATTTGCTAATCTAGTGCAAGGCCTGCCATAAATCAAAGACAGGCACAGCTACCTAGCACAAGAAGAGAGACAGATATTGAAAAGAATTCAAACACAAAAGCCGTATCAAAAGCTAAAAAAAGCAAAAACGTTCCTCTCCGAACACATCTACAAGCTTTACCTAGCCTTTTTCATGACCTGCGGTAAAGGGTCTGCTCTTCCGTCTAAATGCTGGAAAACCTGCTCGCTGTTATGGTCCAAAACAAGCCAATTTCCTTATAAATTCTTCAAGCAGTGAATGGAGATTTTCAGATGCCTCAATGGCTACATTCAAGTGTCCATCTACCCTCATACAGTATTTATAACTAACCTACCCCTCGGTCTGATAACTCAGGCTGGGCAAGACAAACAGGTCTAAATAACTTTTTTCAACAGTCAGTTTTAACCACATCCTATTCTCTGCACCTCTTGCCACTAGCACTCCCTCCCTCATGCCATGTTGTTAAAATTTGGACACGTGCAACTCATGACTTTCATCTCACTATCAAAAAAACAGCTACTAGTCCTGTTCAGTGCGTGCTGTCTCTGCTGTTTAGCCTTCAAGTAAGGAAACCACAGCAATTTATTTTTCCCCTGAGAACAGGACTGGCAACTTCATAACTGAATCTTAAGTCCAGAAGACTCAATGCAAAGTCTAAATCCTAACAAACCTAACGGGAGCTTGTAAACCCAGAGGAGCCCATACTACACTCACAGCATAAAGGTCATGCACATTAAACCCTGAGCTGTCTATTTTCAGCCTAAATCAACTGCAGGCATAAAACATATAATCTGATGCTTAAGCCTTCTTTATATAAGCCTTACTACACTATCTTTCTGTCTACCTTTTTTACCTGGCAACTCTTCTTAGCAAAAAAATTACTAACACATAAATATTACATAACATAACTGTGAAAGTACCTTACATGTTTCACTGACTCAGAATAACTTTTTAGAGCCTCTTAAATAGCTTAAGTTTTCTGGACACTAAAATGTCTGCAGCATAGAACATAACAAAGGAGTGTATGAACAGTAGCCTCTATCTACAAAATGAGGACGTGTTTCTGGTTGGAGCACCAGCCAAACCCTCCCAGCTAAAACACCTATAGCTTAATTGAGAGACTTGTAAAAGGCACACTAATACTTCGTTTTTATGAATTACAGTACTCAAGGCTGTATCTAACTGCTACCTACCACCTCTGCCTGTTCCACATCTGCCCTGCTAACACACATAGACACACGGTGAGCAGAGCCCTGCAAGACTAAAGCAAGTGTTTCTCAAGCAGATTGATCCTTTCTCAGCCCTCACCTGACCAGGTCTCCATGAAGTTGCAAAAAGAGGTTTTTCCTCTCTTCTCCATCACATATCTCAGATGCCGGGGTCTCCACTGTACAGAGGACCAAGCGCAAGTCCGAAGAAGCAGTAGCTGCGGCATCTCTTCCATACACATACACACAGCCTCGTCCGACGTCCTCTTTCAGCCAGTCCCTCTCACGGGAACCAAACCGACTCCTGTTCAAACAGCTCCTGCTCCCGTTGCGCTTCACGTTTCTCTGCAAGGCAGCCCAAACCGGAGGGTCAGCAGCTGCCTCCGAGCCACCGTCTGACAGCCCTCCTCCCTCCAAGGCCGCAGCTGACCGCCCCGACCCGGGCTCGCAGGCCGCCCCTCTGCACAGGCCGCAGGCACGGCCGGGCCCAGGGGTAAGGGGGACGGCCTGGCCCGGAGAGCCCCCCCCGCTCCGCTCGGCTGGGGGCTCCCGCGCCGCCGGCGCCCCCTCGGGACCGGGCCGCCGTGAGCCGGCGGGAGCCCCCACGGGCATGGAGCGCCCCGGGTCGGACACCCCAGACCGCCGGGCCGCCCGGCTCGGACGCGGGAACAGAAAGACCCCGGCGCCATCCGGCCGTCCCGCCAAGGTCGAGGCGCCTCCCTGCCTCAGCGGCCCCTCTGCGACGACTTGCCCCCGCCCCGCCGAGCAGCCGGCGGGCCGAGCGGTCCCGAACGGCCCGGCACGGCGCAGGCCCCGGTCCCCTCCTCACCTTCAGCACCCGGATGCCGCCGCGGGGCCCGGCCCGGCCCCCCCGCGCGCCGCCCGGCGGCGCCGCCTCGTCAGGCTCTTCCGGCTCTGGCGTCTCCCTGGGCCCCGGCCCCGGCCCGGCCTCCCCCATCGCCGGCCGGACGGCGAGACCCCGGGCAGCGGCGGCGGCGACCCCGCCCCGCCCCCGCGTAGGCCCCGCCCCGGAAGCGCGCGAGCTTCCGCCGGCCGAGGCCCCGCCCGACTCCGGTCCCGCCGGGCGCTCGGCCCCCAGCGTGGGGTCGGCTCCTTCCCTCCGGCGGGGATGGCGAGAGGGGAACGGTCCCGTGAGCCGAACCGCCTTACTGCACCGCGGCCTGAGCGGGCGTTGCGGAGCACGGGCTCAGTCGGAGACCCCGCGGGAAGTTGGGGCGGCAGCGCCATCGGCGGACCGCTGAGCTCTGGGGGCAGCGTCTGTGTGCGATTTCGTTAGTGCACGTTAGGCAGCTGCTGAAGTAGTCCCTGACCAGCTGGGGAAAGAAGAAGAGGCTTACCCTAGGCTCTGAAACCATCTAGCACACGATTTCCTTCGCTTACCTCCAAGAGCGGCCGTTACCATCAGCCTCCCAAGGCTGACGGTGCCCAGCAGAGTACCTTGAGCATCCCCTTCCTCCCGGTGCTGCGCAGCTCCAGCACGTTAGCTCCAGCAGTCTCAACTTACGGTCTGCTAATAATAATCATCGTCACTGTGCAGCTTACCAGGATTTGATTAATGCTTTAAGATAGTTACTGTTCATGCCTGAACAGGATCAAGCACATAAAAACAACAAAAGCCTCCCGCCTTCCCCATAGTCACCGACGGTTCCAAACTTTTAACACACTTTAGCCCATCATCATCATCGCATTTCTTGCTACACTAATTCCCGGTCTTATTTCACAGTTAAGTCCAGACGCGCTTTCCAAATTCTCACCATTCATATCATTACTGCGCCAAACATTTTCAATTCTATTGCATGTTTCTTTTAAATATTTCCCACCTTCTTCCCAGTCTGTCCGAGCATTTTGCTGCGCAGCATTGCGGACCTGCTCCTGGGCACGTGTGCTGTGCACAGCATTGTTCACACAGCGCTCCCCGAGCTTCGGCCCCACGCGCAGGAGGAATGCGAAGGCAAAGCTTCCCAGCAGTCTGTCCCACTCCAGAACCAGAGCCTAAGATGACTGATCTTTCACTGCCACGCAAACTGGCAGTTTCCAATCCTATTTCTGAATTCTCCAGTATCTGGAGGGCTCTCGTACTTAAAAAACAAGGAACTGACAGACAACCCATCACATCAGCAAGGCTGAAAGTGCTCCCTGGCACTTGGTATTAATTCATGTAATTAAACCAAGGCAGTCACAAGAAAGGCCACCTAGTTCTTAACACTTCTAGAGTATATGCACAAGCTGAGAAGACTAAAAATAAAGCAAATTTCCATTAGGTTTTCCCTATGGAATAGCATGATTACAATGCATTTCTAGCTACAGCTTTGTAGTTCTGTAACTACTTTGCCTCAGGAGACTTTCCATAAAGGAAGGACACATGGCAATGCTGAGGAGATTGTACTTTGGAGAGAGAAGGGCAATTATGTGTTAGAAAACACATGAAAAGTTATCTAATAAAATGTTACTCTGACAAGAAAACGCACGGAAGAGCCTCACAGCAGGAGGGACATGTATTGTTTTAACAGACAATATGACAACAATCCTCATCCCATGGTACATGGAGTATGAAAGGGGGTTTTTTAATCAGCAAGGGAATCATAACCAACTCCCAAGGGCAAGCTGCAAACACCCAGGGAAAAAAATTCCACGTTCAGATCTCATCACACCTTTCTAGCACCTGGACAAGTATTGCTGCTAGTAGTTGACTACCTCTCTCTCAGGGTGGTATTTCACTTGAACCATTTAAGCATTTTGTAATTGTCTGCTCATTTTGCTCTCCAAAATTTCCTGGAAAGTTTTTCAAATTCTGCCCTTATTGATTATTTCACATCACCTGACCTTGTCACGGCCAAATATTAAGAATCAGTAAGACCTATCACACTGTACTTGCAAAAAGCAACAAGGCACAGTTTTAAATCATTGAATATTGACTCATTTTATTAGTCACTTCATAATTTGTTTCAACCAAAAGACAATACACACAGCAGAAGTCTAATGCATCCCATGTAAGTGTTTACATCCGTTATGCTCCTCATTCACCTAAGACTCAGCATTTATTTAAATTTTTCACATCTCAAAAATAGGTCTGCAGAAGTTTGAATGCCACCAGGCTCCCTGGCTCAAATGGCATGTTTTAACTTTAAATTTGGTTGGGTTTGTTGTGGGTTTTTTTGTTTGGGTTTTGTTTGGTTGGTTTTTGTTTTTGCTTTTTTTTGGTGTTTTTTTTTTGTTTTTTTGTTTTTTTTTTTAACTATACTGTCAAAGAGGTGGGATGGGGCTCTATGTAAAATGTAAATTACAACATCAGGAAAGAAAAAGGAATATACAGGAATAGAGTGAAAGTTCAGAGGGAAGCAGTCCAGTAGCTCCTTCCCTCACAGCCCCCAAGTAGAAAATGAACACATAGAAAGCGCACCAGCAGATCTAAAAAAAAGCCATCTTTGCTGCTCCATCTTGCAGCTAGTACCAGCCTTGGGGAAGGTACTAAATCACCTTTCCCAGCTGTTTCAGCATCTTCTGAGTTATATATTAAAGGTACTGTACAGGTTGCAGTCCCCTCACTGCTATTGCTTCAAAAGGTTGTTCAAGGCTTTATTTTGTCCCATCAAAACCTGGACAAAGTCGAATCTTAGGACGTTCCCATGTCTCCTTCCCCTTCAGGCCCATTATGGCCACTATTCTTCCTGTCATTTTTTGACTCAAAATACATTCACTTGAAAAAAAAAAAACCAAAAAAACCCCAGACATTCAATCTCTCAGCTCTGAAGTCTCCAATGCAGATAGTGGTAAGATTAGCCATGAAGTCTGTATCTTGCTCCCTTTGTATTCCCCCTTACGCTGAAGCAAGGAAAAAGTTGACCAGACCTGTAAAAATTGTTGCATTCCACTGGTGGAAGAAAGACTCACCCTACCCTCAGAGCACCTCAGATGTCGACATGCGAGTACTCTCCAGTGAGAAAAACAAAGCAGCAGCACAGAGCTCAAGAGACGTACTTAGGGGTCAAGGAGCAAGCAACGGTATCTAGTATTGCCGATATGGGAACGTGTGAAACCTGGCCGTCCTTCCGGTGTAATGTTAGTATCCCACCCCTTAGCAAGGAGAAGGGAAAGAGCTCCACGCACACCAGAAATGTTCAGCTGTTACAAAGGAGTACTTCATAGCCAAAGGATGGCTTCAAGCAAAACGCATTTCAGGTCCATGCACCACCTCCTTCAGCTCGACTCAGAAGTACATGGCAAAACACTTATTTCCCAAAACACAAATACTCTGTGCAAGGGTGGATGAGGGAGCCAAGAACACAGTAGGAAATTACCCTACAAGCTCACCAGAGACCAACAACAAAACCCAGCTACTCTAGGGGACAGAAAACAAGTGCAACAAGAGGGACAAGATAAGGTGTTCCCAACTATGCTGCAACTAACTGGCCAGGTGAGAGACCATTTACTTCTTTCTCCCTATCTAATCTCCTACACCAGTGCTCTTTCTCAGCAAAAACAAATGGAGATCAAGGTGTGCCAGCTTTCAGTACAAGTGACCGTGTACAATTCTGTGAAGAGAATGGGAGAGCTTATGGGGTGTTCAGGAACTAAGGCAAAGACTTTCCATTAGCTTCGTATCTGGGACACCCTCAGAGTGCACTGGAGTCTAGATTTAACACGCTCAGCCTTCAACAGTAAGAAGTCTGAGCTAGCGGGGTGGTGAATAGTCACAAATGCAGTGGAAGCAACAAAGGTAAAGGCTCAGCACCAACAAATGGACTTTGACTCAGCCATTTTCTGCAAGACTGCCTGGTTCATGATGCTTCTAGCTGAAGCACAGTATCTATCTCACCACTGATAGCCAAGGCATGACCCTGCCACAGCCCAGAATTACTTTTAAGGAAATCATACGTTGTTCTTCTAGATTTTATAACCCCATGCTGATACCAGTTCCAGTAGAATAATAAAGCTCTTTGCTAATCCAAAGACCCAAACCTGTTTAATCAATAAGGCAGAAAAAAATGCCCTCCAAGAGAAGCTAAACTTATTCCACTACACAGACCAGCACTTAAGTCAGTGACAGTCAGTCTTACATTATATTACCTAATGCAGTTAAAACCAAAGCAGACTGAACAACCTTTAGTGGCCTCCTGCTCCCGATTCAAGGGCAGAATAGATCTTCAATTTTCCCCAAGTACACTGTGCACCACTCTTGCAGTGGTTTTGGCAAGGACTGGAGCCTAGTGTTAGCACTTTTGCAGACACAAAAAGCTGTGTCTAAGCTTGTCATCAGAGCACTGAATGATCACTATCTGGAAAGCCCTATAACAAACAAAGCAGATGTGCCATCCATTTCTTTTGAGAAAGCACTGGGCTGGAAGCTGGAGTACCTTCAGCTTACCAGCATGCTCATGGATGAAGATCCAAGATATATGCTCCCCTCTTCCTCCCTGAAAAGTGCTGAACATCTGTGCTTTATGTCCTCACCTTTATGCATCACCTCCATGGAGAATTCACAGAACTCTACTACCTTGACAACAGTTCACTCTAGGAAGAATAACTGAACACAACTTTCTGTAAGCTTAGAAGAGTACTGGACCTCACATCTTTGGATCTAAATACTCAAATGACTGGCTTCCATTCAAAAAACAGTTTAGTTACTTTCTGTCTGAACCTGAACTAGCACATTTCTCTGAAATGGGAACAAGGAGCAAACTACAAGGATCAATTAAGTAACAAAATGGGAAAAGGTCTCTTTAAACCGCATGGTCTTTATTTCAGTGCCAATATTACAGATACAACACAAATATCCCAGTCAGAAGTAACTCAAATGGAATCCTGGGGGTCTACAACAGGCTCTGGAAATTAAACTGGGGAGAAGGTCTGGAATAACAGGGAAGAACAACTTTGCAGCATAGTCTCTGATGAGTCTCCCAGCAGGAACAGAGCCCTCATAGACTGGTCTACAAAATTGAATGTCTTTTCTACCCATAAACCACAACTAATGGGTTAAAAGGCTTTGAAACCGTTTGTGGTAGAAAACCAGCTGCTCCTTGGATCTCTACATCTCTCATACATCACCATACTTTCTGGGGAAGATACAGAAGACTGTCTGTGAATCTGCATGGCTGTAGCTATTGATGGAAAGAAAGAAAATTCAAGTGTAAGGTCTTCATTTCCAAGTACAGCACCAAAGCAATTTTATCAACTCCCACCAGCACCTCTTTTCCTGCACTGTCCCAGGTTTGCAGATGAACTCCCAAGGCCTAACTTGCTCTTGGTATGTACCACGTAACTAAGAGGTGGGTGTATACAATAATGCACTGAATAGCCATAAGAAGCCTCCAGCCCCTTCAGACATAGGAGATACAGGAAGAAAGAGGCAGGGCAGCCTGACATTCCCCAAGTCCCCAATCTGAGCCCCATATGAAAGTGCCTGAAGGAATCCAGCTAGTAATGAATGACAACACGCCTTGCCCACCCCAGGGGAAAAAGACAGCAGAAAGAAGGGGCAGCTGTTCACTTGCTGCAGAGAGAAGAAAGTTTCCCTGCTAGAAATTCCAGACTTCTCTTCCAACCAGGC
>VFFE01005023.1:43983-288603 GCA_008921705.1 Burhinus oedicnemus
GAGGAGGGGAGGGGAGAAGGGAATGTTGCTTCTGGCTGTGAATGCATGTGTGAGGGAGTGCACAGTAGCCTCCACAAGCCACCAGCCTCATCAGCGGAGGAGAGGAGATTAGTCTTAACAGATATGCTTCAAAGTCAGCAATCACTTCAGGAAAATTCCTCCTCATCAGCAGGTCTCATCTGTTCCCCATGCCCATGGTGCAGTTTGGGGGATTGCCAAGGATCACAACCTTCTTCCCAGAGTTCTTTTGATTGGGTGGGGTGAGAATAAGAATGGTGCCAGAGCCTCACTGCCAAGACTGAGGGGGGAAGTTGTTGACTTCTGCTAGATCCTGCATTGCTGAGCCCTTGTGATTATACGTCAACTTGATCCGCATACGTAGTTGTTGCTAGAAGAGAAAAAGGGGAAAAAAAACCAAACACACACAAAACACAAATTCAGGTCTTCATTAAAGGTCAGTGAACCCCCCCCATGTCCAGCTCCCATCCCTTACCCCATGAATAGAAAACATGGACCTTTCCTCATCACAAGAGCTTGATGGAAGGATGTGCAGGGTAAGCTATTACACTGCAGATAAATGCTTAATCTGGTAGGACACTGATTGGTCACTGTAGTTCTCAGATCAGGTACAAGCTCTCAGAAAAGCTATAGCACAGCTTCTACCCACATCTCTCTCTGCACTGACCCTGCTCTCACAAGCACTGAAGTCCTTAAATACAAAAACAACTGCCTTAAAATCCCAGTTAACAATGGAAGAAAGCAGGAGGCAGATCTGGACTATGCTGCACTGCACTCAGGCTTGCAGGGAGAGGTGTCATTTCCCACACTAGCTGTTCACTCAAAGCAGAGGTCTTGAAACTTCAAGTATTGCATAGCTCAGTGGCACTGTGAAGGAGATAGCCTAAGAAAGACTAGAAACAGAGTCTCTAAGAACACTTCCTTCTGCTGTAAGTAAATGATGGAATAGCTCAGAAGTTGTTTTACACTGTCATTTGGCTGTCATCCAGATACCAGGTGGCCCTTAATAATAGCTAGCGCACAGCATGCTCCAGCCAGATTCCCTATTCTCCTAACTCTCAAAGAAATTTGTTTCCCAAAAACCCTAAAAGAAAAATCAAGAAGTTGGCTATTTCTGGCTCTCTTCTCCATACCTACAGGGAAATACGCAAAAGGGATAGCAGAGGGAGGAAAGCAGGACAATGACCGCTTCAAACAGCCTCAGGATAAACAAGCTATGCTTTATCACTAATAGATCAATATAATCAGTGTCAGCTTTTGTTATATTTGGTGGTGTTTTGGGAAACTGGCCATCAGTTTCAATCCAGCATAATGACAGTCCATGTCCAGGTGGACAGACTTTTTTACAACACTGACAAGACAAACAGCTACCTCCTAAATAGCAAGGCTGTTCCAAGGTTGCCTCCCTCAGAGTATTCCAGGTAACTACACTATCTCGTGGACAGGGTCCTTGCAAAGCTGTACTTTCAGGCAGTAGCAATCTAAGGGACAGTAAGAGATTCACAAATGCCTGAAGTGGAAGAGTTAGAAAACAGGGGGCATGAGAAGGTGGTACTATTTGGGACCTCTGTATTCTGAAGTGTTCATACAAGTTGCGGTGTTCCAACAAGAAAGCATCCCACTAACTAGGTGTATTTCACCTTCTGGGGCCCATCTGAGGTGGATATGTTGCGACTTCTGGCACCTTACAGGAAAAATCCTAAACCCTTCCAAGTTCAGAAAATAACTTTCAAGGTGATTTTTGAAAGGTGCTCTACAGCACCACAGAGAAATTCATATCAGATGTATACAAGACCAAGAAAATAACTACTCTAGTGCCTTAATACAGGCAGAGTGGAGCACACTACAGTGAGCTAAGGGGAGATGCATGGAAAGCACAAGAACTATGCACTAGAAGACACCCATTTCAGTGAAATCTTGGGCTGAGATTTGAGAATTTTTCTAATTTGCACATCAGTCTAGCAGCAACATTTAACATCTACAGTAGTACATAAGCGTTGATCTATGAAAAACTTAAGATGTTTTAAGTTCTTAAAGATGTTTAAGATCTTAAGGGTATCCTGCAGAGGAAGAAATACGTGACCTCAACTTTATTTTTCTTTCTGATGCTCTGAATACTTGCAAAGCCTCTTAAGGAGGACATGTGGGCCACACCCTTCCCTCCCCTCAAGTTTGCTGTATCACAGTCTTGAAGCCTGTTTCTGAAGGCTGTAAAACAAATGGAATTATGATTAAATCACACCTAAAGGTTCTTTCTATCAGCTGTTTAAAACTACACTCATCACATTAAAAACAAATAACACCCTTTCAGAAAACAGACAATTTGATTAAGATTATGGATCAAGCTTATTTTGTGTAACAAACATTTCAAGTAACATCACTGCAGATAGCAAGAACAAATGTTAGATTTATATGGCAAGTTACTTGCCTTTCAGCCATCACTTTTACAACACATACAAACACTAGGTTGAGCTCCTCTAGAAAGGCTATCTAAAAACCTGTTTAACAACCATTCTAATGGAAAAAGATATTAATGAATTCAAGAAGATAGTAAATGTGTGAATCTGTTTTAGCAGTATAACCACATAGAATGCCAAACCTGTGCCCAGGATCTTCTGTCTTTTCATAACTTTTTCCTAACCCTAACCAAAATGACTATCATTAAAAACACATCATTAACTACCATCACTCCCTATCTCTCATCAGAGATGCATCCCTAACTGACCACCACTAGATGCAAAAGTCCAAGACAATATCTTTAATAACTGTTCTCGGAATCACTCACCTTTTGTGGATTCAGGACTTTAATGACCTGTGTGATGGTCCCCGAGTTAAATGCAGGGATGACACTGCTGCTGGGAGACAGAAGCTGCAGCTGGAATGTCTGAAGAAAGGGCAAAGAGAAAACAATTTGATGCTTAGTCAAGTAAGAACATGAAGTGATTTGTTTGCACTGAGAGAAGGCAAGGAAAATGAAGAGTTCAGTTACTGGCCCTGACAGTGTATGTACAGCCACAATAAAGTCAAATAATCAGTTCTTCAATTCCCTATCTCTAAAGAACAAAATATTCACTGGCCCACTTGCTTTCTACATGACTAAGATCCAGGTAGCACAAAGACTATGGGGTGAGGTCTTACTGTAGTGTATCAAGATCAGCAGCAATGCATTGTTTCAAGTGTCACACGCAGAGGAACAGTCAAGACTGCTCAGCACAACTGCAACTTCAGGAGGCCCATTCTTTCCCTAATTCCTTTCTATGGCAGGTATGAAACCTATCCGAATTAGAGTATTACTAATTCCTAGAAGTGAATGTATTTTCCTAAGCTTGAAGAACTTTCCAATCACACCCTGCTTAAATGGTCTGCTCTACTATAAACTCGGCAATATCTGTCTCCAATATCTTGTGCTGCAGCTAAGTGCAAGGGGAGACAATTCACTGTCTAAAGGAGGACCATCACTAATCACCATGTGGGGACTCATTTAAACTTTTATAAGCAGCTAATAGCTTCAAAAGATTTGTCATGAATTCATAGCTGCAAAGAGCACAGTATATTTCTTAGACACCACGAATAAAGGGAAAGATTAGTTTACCCAACACTTTTCTGCATGTGGTTTAGCAGCCTTCCTAGATGTGGTTATTTTAAACAAGATCTTGTCCAAGCAGAAGGAGTCCAGTCTGATAGGAACCAGTGCATTTATAACATTTACTTTCAGACTAGAAATAGATGACCAAACTGAGCACTAAGGGAACCTATTAACAGCTCTTAGCGTTGTTTACCATGCTGCAAGTTTCTGTCTACATGAAAGCACCGATTAGGAAGTATTTGCAGCTGGCCCTAAACCCATCACTGTAGTTGCCCTAAGTGGCTGTACCTTTGGTACTGCAGCCTGGAAAACAAAATCTGTCATATCCAGCTCTGTGCTGTTGGAGGCCTGTATCGTGATTACAGTGACGCTAGGGTTGGTGTTTGACCTCTCAAAGGTGAAGTCAATCTTCAGCCCATTCTTATTGTACGCAGTAATTGAAGGGATTCCTGTAGAAAACAAAAAAGCAGCAGACCTACAGAATCTGGAGATCATTCTAAACATCATAGAACGCATGTACTTTACTCCAGATGTGAACTCTTCTGAAGATTAAACACAGCCCCACCTGTGTCTATGCCACACTCCACTCGCAAATCTCCCCTTTTTTTACTACCCCTTGTTTCCTCTTCTAGTTGGGTGCTGTGGCACCTTGAGCTAAGGATTTATGTGTCCCTAACCTGCAGCAATATCATTGAAGAGAGGCTGTGACGAAAGTCCATCAAGCAGGAACGGAGGCTGTGCTATCTGGGGTGCAGGGGCAGATACTGGAGAACCTACAAGAAACATTGAAGGATTATTACTTAGCTGTCATGAAAGGAAGAATAATTACTTCACCAAAGATCAACTGCTGCATATCACATTTCTTTACATGAAGCTCTACAAATCACCTGTGTTGTCATCCTCCCCTCTCTGCTTTCACTAACAAGGACTGGCTCCTCTTGAGCTAGCAGGCATTCAAATGGAATTAAATTCCTCACATTTCCCAGTCCTCTCTGGAATAGCTCACAGCATTCCCAAGTTGGAGCACAAAAATACTCGAGTTTCATGAGCTAATCATGCAGAGTCAACCTGTGACTTCACTCCCTGACTCCCACCTATATGCTAATATGGATCTTGGTAAGAACAAGTGCGAAGACTAAGACTTGACAGAAAGCAAAGAACTAGTCAGCCCACATCCCACCTCAGGACTGAGAATGTAGCCTTTTAAGAGATGCAGTCTGCTCACCTGTTAGGTTGAGGTCTCCCAGAAGGTCAAGGAGCTCTCCACCAGCAGAGGCTGGCTTGCTTGTAGGTGCAGTGGGGATTACAGGTGTTATGTCACTTCCCCCCAACAAGTCCAACAAATCATTTGCCTAATAAGAGAGTGGATGCAATAGTTACATATTCAACTTCCTTCTACTTACCCTTGCAAATGTAATGGATTCTACTTGCTCTCAGATTGAAGACCAACAGAGCTGCTGGCCAGTCTGAGAGGTGCTTGGTTTGGCTATGGTCCCATGCCCCACAAAAGATCTAATTTCCATGCTCTTGGGACCACAGAGACAGAGAACGATGGAATTCGTGCACACTGAGACAGGTTGGGGGATACACGGCTTTACCCCACTCTGCTCTTGCACTCCCCACAATGACCTCTTCCACACACCTGTTCTTGACACTAGAGCCATCAGAGTAGAGAGATGATGCAATCATCACCAGGCCAGAACTAGCAAAGAGGCAGAGACGGGGAGGGAGACGGTCTCAGCTTACTGTTGGCAGTGGCTAGTACTGTGGTCTGTCAGGCAGTGGAAACTTACCCTAGATCAGTTTCCATTACCTGGCTAGCAGGTTGCAATCCAGCGGGTGGAGGTTTGGTTTCCAGTACCACTGGCTCTGTCTCTCCGTTGGTCTGTACAATCTCAGTAGGCCCATTTGTGGTGACTTTCTCCATTACTGGCATTCTCTCAAGCAGAGCTGGCCTGAAAGAAGCTGACATAGTTACACTGTGCCATCTTCCTGGATCCCAATCCAAATACTCAGACATTCAGGAGATGATATATACAGGGCAACCTGCCTATTCCTTTTAGCTCCAATGCAGGGGAACTGCAAGACTGCATAACAGTTTGAGGTGGCCAGAAGCAGTCACTGGTGTTCCGTGCCAGTGGAAATACATTAGTTGACAGCTGAAAGCCAAAGAAGCCCTCTTGCCTCCTGTTTCCCCCTAGTACTGGACAGTTTACACTGTGGGACTAGGATAACAAATCCAATAAAAAGATTAAACAACTGAGCAATGGTGGATTAACTGCAGACATGGGACACTTGACTGCTCTGTTCCATATGCAGTTGAGTCACAGAGTCAGCTTATTCAACTTCTCTTTGCAGAAGGGTCAACAACTTAGAACAGGTAAGTTGGAAAAGCAAATCACCATGCTCTCATTTAGCCAAACTAAATTTTCAGAGAGATTAAGTTCAGCCCTTGAGAGTACCCTCCTGAAATGACACAGAGACTGAAGAAGAGGCACGGGATCCAGAATCCTGACATCAAACCAAAGAACTAGGAAAACTTGTATAGGGAGAACTAGTCTGTAATACAAGAAAGGCCATTACCCTTCCAGATCAAGCTACAAAGTGCTGCATGTAATAGGGGTAATAGGGGTAAGCCACACTGTCTACACAACCTTTGGGCTGAAAAAGTATTCCAGTGCCAATAAACCCAACAATGGGCCACATTATTGACCATGAACAAAGTCTTAATGAGCAGAAACTATTAAACATTGACCTTTACACTATAATGAACACCAGAATATACCAAGGGGAAAAAAAAATACAGATGCTCTCTTGTAAAACTGAATGAAGTTCACGTATGTTTTCCTGAAGTGCAACGCTTCCCAAAACTACGAACAGCATACACTGCCATCTGATCTAAAGCCAGCTGATCACCAAACACTGTTGTCTGCAATGGTCAATTCAGATCAAAAGCCTCTCATGCTAGATTTTTCTCAACTCATTCAGAAGGCTTCACGTGAAGCCCAAGGCAGCTTGCATGCCCTAGCTCATTAACGTGCCTTTTCCAAGAACAATTTGAGTTGCTGCATGGATCGCACGGGAAGAGAAAAGAGGAAATCACAACAATATTATGTCCTAGACATAGTGAATAGGATAGTACCTATGGAAAAAAGTGATTGTGAAGAGCCTTTGAAACAAGGTTTGGAGGCCCCTATAAACACAGAAAATATTTAGTCCAGTGGCACCCATTTTCTCTCTGTCCTTTCATCTAAAGTCTAAAATAGAATCTTATGGGAAGTTTTCAAGGGTGAAGTTAATCCCCAGAAGATCTCCTCCAGTCTTATGATCCTCACTGAAGAGAATCTGTGGTGCTCAAATGTATCAAGAATTAACTATTGCACATAGCAGATTAATGACTATTCTGCAAAGAACTACAGCTTTAGTTATTGCAACAAAGCAGGGGTTTAACTTTCTCATAAAGAAACAATAACTTGAGCAAAGCAATGATGAATGGGGACCTCTCGATAAGGTGTAAGGAGTTCAACACGCTCACAAACTGTAAAACAGGGATGCTGAGTGGTGCAGTGAAATATATGCCTTTGCATGCAGAATTTGAGATTTTAAAGAGATACTACAAGAAGACACAGTAAATTAAAAAGATGTTCTAAAAAACTGAAAAGTATTAACAGTTGGAAGAATTATCTCAAGTTCAGAGCACAGCTTAGGAGGACACATCAATGGATCTCTGCATGTTTACTCCAAAGACATTTTTAAATTAGTTTGAACCTAATGACTGTGGTAATGCTAGCATGGTAAAAGCTACCTGCAGACACGTACTCAGCTAGCAAGTTTAAGATTCAACACCTAGAAGTAAAAATTAGTCAAGTTCAAGCTCAAAGCAGGGCAAGTGTTTTGGCAGAGAAAGTCTCTGATCACAGAACAATCTCCTAGGATACGTTAAGTTCTTAAAAGGCTCACTAACCCTATAGATGAGGGAAGGATTCTAGTTCCTCTGTAATCCTACCAAAATCACCAGACAAAGCTCTCAAAGCACAAAGTGTGGTACACAGGAGATCAGAATAGATTATAACGATCCTCTTCAAACACCAAAACTCATCAGCACTTACCTCATGTGATCATATTTCTTGAAAAGTGCATTATATTCCACTGCCCTCTGCTGTAGCTCCACATCAATGCTGCTGCCGTAAATGGAAACTACCTTCTTAATGCGACTGTGTGGGGGCAGGGGGGGAAACAAAAAAAACCACACCATGGAATTAGCAGCAAGAAGCAAGGGATTAGCATGTGTCATCCAGAAGACACTATCTGTCATCTGCTCAACAGGTGTCCTGTGTAACTCATTTAAAACAATAGTCACTGCTGTTTTCCTGGAGTATCTAAGCAACATCCATTTTTTAACTGCCCCTTCACAACAGCATCAGCAGGTGATTAATATACCACCACAAGGTATATCATAAGAAAGCTCAACTACCCACAATGAGAAGCTATCAGTAGGAAACAAGGCTATTTTTCTCTCTATCATCTGAAACTGAAACTGAAAAGAACAGTCCACTGAAAGTAAGGACTTATCTTCCCCATAAAGGGGTTTTCAAGCAACAGCAACACAGATTAAGTCCCTACACAGTAGAGGACATCCACAGAGAAAACAGTACAAATCAGTGGAAGTCTTCCACCCTGCAAGGAAAGGAGGACTGTAAAAGCCAAGAAATAACAAGATGACTCTTGTACACCGTGGAAGCAGAAGATGTCCAAGGAATATTTTTACTGAAGACAACTGATGCCAGCATATTTGCAACAAAGCCCTGTGCAGTACAATATCAATGAGAACTCACTTGACAGTGCAGGTGAACCTTGTGGAAAGCTTCATGATGGCAGTGAGAGCATAGCCTCGTGTAACAGACGCAGACATATTAGATATCAGGATGCTTTCTAAAATATCAAGAACTTCATCCTCCGTTACCTGAAAAGGTACAGAAAGGTTAGGCTGATACAGAGAGAAGCTCTGCTCAAGCCTTCCATGGCATACTGTAAAAACCTGTCTATTGCTTAATGGCTGTGTCATACCTCCTCCGCAACTTTGTGAGCCTGTAGCATATGTTCAGGGTATGAGACAGATCCATCTAGGTGGAGATCTTATGATACTAGTTTTAAAATACAGTTCCTGTTCCACATATTGAAGAGCAGGTTTATCACCAACATACACAGCTAAGACCCTAGCAGATACCCTGCAAGCTAGGTTAGCACTGAAACCACACCACTCTGGTAATTGTAGCTGTGCTCCTCACAGCAAGTGTTTACACAGCCCATGCCTGCAGCATGGGAAGGAGATTCCTGTCCAGGGTCCGTCACTATCACGGACACCAAGTATCTGCTGCAAGCATTCCCCTCACATAACCAGCATCAAGCAGCTCCAGCCTCAGACAAGTAATACAGTTGTTGTTTCTTCCCAAGCTATACCTGTATTGGTTCCTCCTCTTCACACTGACCAGACACCAGAAGATCTCCATACTCTCCTATGCACCAAGAGGCCACTTGCACCAGGGGCTGCTGTTAGAAGAAGAAAAATCAGACGCCTCAGAGACAAATGGATCCCTGTATGACAAATTAAACCATCACCATTTCCCAGAACAAGCTTAGCCCTCCTTCCAGCCAAGAAAGTTCTCCACAGCAGAAGAAACAGGAATACTTGATTCAATCAAGAATTCCCTAAGAGAATTAGAAAAAACAAAAAGAGCATGAACTTACAGAAGACACCTCCTCTGCAATCTGTCTCTTGGAGCTAGACAGTGTGATGTTGACTTACCTTGAGATGCTTAGTAAACATGCTTATTGCAGTACAACAAGGAGATTGAAGCTGGTCACATTTGGTATTACCTGGGAGTAATCACCAAGGATGGCTTTGTAGAGTCTCTGCACAGTGTAGGCGTGCATCTCCACACTATTAGTTATTAGCTGAATCAGATTGGGAACAGCATCATCACGAACGTAACTTCCCGCCTGCAAGAACAATTGTGTATTCAAGGGACAAATACGAGTTCTTAGGTTCCACTATCCAACTTCTCAGTAACAGCCAGCATCTACTGATATCCTTCACAAAGCCACCTGATGTGCAAGGAAATAAAAGTCAACGTCCTCATCCTCAAGCATGCTATGGTTGATTTTGAGCAGGCTCAGATGGGCAGAGGTACCAGACAGTACATATTTCCAATGAACTCAACTATACCTAGAGAAATCCATACTACAGATACCCTGAAATTGTCCAGAAGACAGTGTGGACATAAGAAGCCTATGCTACAAAAGGAACAAAAAGCAACAAAGAAAACTTCTCTGTTAAATGGAAGGCTTTAAGTCAAAAGACACCCTGGGGGCAGAACGCAGCTTACTCAATCACTTGCTCAAAGCCAGACTCTATGCCAAAAAAGCACAGGACCCACGAACTTGCCTGTGTGTCACTCTCTGGTTCGAGGATAGAAGCACAGAGCTCAGGGGGCAAAGCCTGCTTTAAGGCCAGGAAAGTATGTAGGGCAATACACAATCAATCACACAGCTTTGGCACTGAAGGAAAGATGTATACTGTTCAAAACCTGTTCTGTTTAGGCACTCCTTTGGCACTGAGAGCAGAGCATGCAAAAAGAAGAAAATTAAGTGAGCCCAATTAGGCCAACTAAGTAAGAATCCACCTAGACAAAGACGGCTGATGCCTTCTTTCTGCGTTAGTTCTAGTAAGTCTGCTAAACTTAAAAGGATGTTTATCTGTAAGAGTCTGCAATTGTCTCATGAATACAGCTTTATAAATGATTTCTCTAGCAGCCAAGAGAAGGAAGTTACTTTATTGAGGGAACTAATCTGAGAGCAATTCTCACAGCCAACCTTTTAATGGAAATCAATTCTCAGTTCAGAGGAATCTACTTTTCTGTGTTTCAGGGTGGCAAAATAGCACACAAGCCAGACTCACTTCTTGAGGAACTTCCCAAATTTGAACACTCACACTGATAAAATAAATCTCTTCCCGCTCCTTTGCCTCAGGGAGCACACTGCCTACCCAAGTTATCAAGATCTCTTCCCTCTTGTTTGCCAAAACACTACTCCAGTTCCACCTCAACCGTAATGTTTATGAAGAAATTAATGTAGGTCAAAAGTAATAATTAAACCCAAAGAAGGGAAACTAGAAAGCTGTTGATACAGTTTCATTAAAAAAGCTTTGATAAACTCAACTTGGAATAATTCCAAGAAATTGTTTCACCCCCTTTCTCTTTGCAAGTCACATAAGGCTGTGTTTGCTCTCCCTGGAAAGTGCTGTGTATTGGAATCACAGCGAGCACAAGAGCTGTCCTAACTTAGTGTACAATGTGACTACCACAATAGAAAAAGAAACCTCTGCTACACACTGTATTCATGTGTGTTTCTGAAATCATACATTTCTTCTAAAAATGTCATATTTACTGAGTTTACATATTTCTGACTGGCTGCCTTGGGTCACTACCATATAAGTACACTTCCTCCGTGTATTGTAGCATTTGTTATCTGCCAGCCTTTAAAGCCATCTCCAATTTGATGGTGAGTAACCTCCTACAGAATTAAAAGTTTTTATGTAGTCACAAGAGAGGCAATTTCACTTACCGTTGTTAAGACTCTCATAATTGTGTCTATGTGCCAGCGTTTGGAAGGAGCATATCTAACAAAATTAAGGAAACAAGTTAGAGCAGTAACTGCTAGCCTTCAACATCAGCAAGAAACCCATCGTTATCAGAACCTCCCCGTTCAGTTAATTCCTGGCCCACTGTTTCCTAAGGGGGAGACACCAACAAAACACACTCCCCTTTCCCCCCCAAAACAAAACACCAGTCACTTCACATTCTTTGACTTCTTTGTATTAATGACATTGGAAAGCTGAATGAATATACAAGTCTGTACAATATAGCACAGCCATACCTTGCATATACAATACTTCAAAGTTAAGCTGCTAATTACAATGGCTCAACAGTAATGAGATCATCTCACTTGTACAACTAACCAGAGAGAATCTGTGTGTGTGGAGGGGGGCCAGGGCCAGGATGTCAGCACAAGACCTGTTCCCAAGTGCCGCACGAATCAATACGCTAGACTGGTTTAGTGATATGAGGACTATCCACATGGGACACACTAGTGTGTCCCAAGGCACTAGTGTATTTTCTTCCCCAGAGTGGGTTAAAAACCACACAGCGATCAGCAAATGGAGAAGAGATGATCAACATATTCTCTCTTGGGGGCGTGGAGGGGGAGGAACAACACACAAAATGCTCACAAATCTGAGGATGTACAAAAAACTAATAGCAAGTAAATTGACCCCATACTTTTCAGCTGCAAGAAATATTCCAGATGCACAGTCTGCTTTGAACTCTGGTTCGCAGGAATCTAGGAAATACAGCAACTCCTTCATCATTCCACGGACATTGTTCCCATTAACAAGAGCAAAACTCAGTTCCATTGCACGCCTAGGGCAAGAGACAGAAAACCAATAAAGTATCTTCAGCTAGTGAAGTAAAAAAACCCAAACAAGTCCAGCTCCTCAAATGCACTTACCTTTTAATTAAGAAGACAGCAATATTAATTAACCGCATGAGAACAGCCTTCCACATTAAATGTACCAGTATTTTCCTGTTCATGGGCAGACAGTAAATACCCATCCCCCAAAAAACTAAGGGGGAGTGGGGGTGTGGGGAGTTTTAGAACCAGATATCCAGATGTCCTAAAGGCTAGAAATGTCTTTCAGCAACCAGAGTCCACCAGCGTTAAGGTCTGACTGTCCAATTACTTATAATCACATGCTGGTCATTTCTGACACACAACTGCAATAAGTAATCCATGCTACAACACACTTTCTCCAGCTTCAGGAATCCAGAAGATACCTGTTTTAATCTCCACATATTAGATTCAAATACAGTAGAGATTCAAAATACTAACTGATAAGCTTTATCATATCCTGTCAGATAGACTATGTAAGATTTCTGCCCTGGTGCTCTTCTCAGAATCCATTCCTCCCCCCCAAAAGTTGACACCACAACTAGACAGAGCACTGGCTCTTTGCTATTCCTTGTTGCATACATGGAGAGGTCAGAGGCTAGTCCTTAACCCTTCTACTTAAAGCTTCTGTAGTTGATTCTAGCACAGCTCTCCCATTCTTTTGACTTTTTTTGCATGAAGACTACTATCTTCAAACATGACTGATTTCTGTACAACATCGGCAGTTATGTTAAAATGCATTAAAACAGCCTGCCTCACTAAACAACGCTGACTATTCTTTAAAATTCAGCATTTGGTGTAATCCCCAATTCAAACCTCCAAGTTATATCCTCTTCATACTATCAGGAACTTTATTCTCTGTCTGTCATTAACATAGCCTACTAGAAGACAAGAAAGACCCTCATAGCACATCAAAAGCTTCCTCCTCCATTTCAGTTATGTTTTGAAATCATCTGGATAGTTGCTGAACTACTTCATGTGTACAGTGATTTTCTACTGCTTGTTGTGCAACAGATTATGTCTAAAATTATGCCAAAAGGCCTAAAGTCTATCTTGTAATATATATTTTCTTCAAATAGATCAGACTTCAATATGTGTTTAACATCAGCAATTTTCATTAAAATTATAACGTTGAGATGTCATCCTTTCATGTATTTACTGGCAGCAAACCCATGAGTAGTCCCCCTAATTCTGTCTTGCTCCAGTGACAAGCTTACCAACTGTGTCCTGCACGGACACAGTTATTTTTTCTGATCGCTTATTATTTTCCCAATGTTCATGAAACATCAACAACTTAGACCAGGCACATTACCCAATCCAACGGTATTGGGTACAAGCTATTTGTTCTCAAGAATCTGAAAACATCTACACAGCACTGCTTCTCAACATCTCCCTAGTTATTACCGTAATAAGAAGGATTTCTACAGTATTGTGAACTGTAAATGTGTTATTCTGCTTTTTACCCAACTAATACCCAGGGACCTAGAAAACCGAAGTGTTGAGTTATGTATTTTCACCCTAATTCTGAATTGTTACCTTTTATTGTCTAGATCCGTGGGGCTGGTTGAAGACCTATACTATTGTTTGAATTGTTTTTGTCCCTCCAATTAGTTCCAAACTCCTTACACCTAACCCTACTGAGTCACAAGTTTTCCATGTTTATGTTTAACTTTTCAGTCACATTATAGCAGATATACCAGTACTGCAGGTGCACAGAAGTACTCTGCAATCTTAATATCAAACCTTTATCTCAACACATATTGCTTACCTTCAATCATATTACACGGCTCATTTCTGTCACGAAGTTCCTAATCATGTAGCTTGATCACATTAAGCAGTCAGACAAAAAGACTTCAATTAAATGGCAAAGCTGTTCTGAATTACACTACATGGACCAAAGATGCACTGCAATGGTTAAAAGATGATGACAAAGGCCATGCTTCAGACAACCAAAACCAGGTATCATGTCTTTCCCTCAAATCCCAGCCCTTGCAACTTGCTACCCGGGGACTCTGACAGCCAGTCAATATATAGCTTCAATGAAGAAAGTGCATTGTCAGCAGCACGAGTGTCAGCATGGCAACATCATGCTCTGCTGATGGATCACTCAAAGGCTTCATCCTCCAACAGCACTCAGACATGAAGCTCTGTCATTTGTAGCATACCTATGTTTTCCTAGCAGGCATCAATAAAATGCTTTTGTTGCCTTCTATCCAAAACCTAGATGAGACTTTGCTATTTCACAACCTAACCTCATGCTGGCTCAGGCACCAAACAGCAACAGCAGCCTGACTTGCTAAGCATATAAGATACAAATCTGTGTTTTGGGATAGATTGCAACTGTAAAAATAGATTACATGTTACCCATTACATAACAGTTAAAACTAAGTTTCGTAAGCAAGACATCCAATTTCTTTCCTATTCTGTACATATTAGACTGAGCAGTGCTGTTAAAAATCTAGATCTGATTCAAACATGGGCATAAATTTGAAGAATGCCTATCAGAATGAGTATTTATGGTGTAGCTAATCAGTTTGACAAGATGAAAAAAAAAAAAAAGAGATTGAGCAATTTTGAAAGTATATTTGTGATGTGACAGAGCTCAATGAAATTTTGTCCTGCAGATGACAGATTCCACAAGACGCAACAGGGATGCAACTGTCCCCATCACTGATGTGTCGTATGCTGCACTGAGCTCAGACCACCCATTATAGAAAGACTAACAATGAGGAAGAGAGTTCCGAAAGAAAGGGCAAGCAATCAACAGGCTGAAAGACGCAATTTAGAAGATTAAGAGCAGTATTCCATATAGGTTGAGCAAAAGTGAGATCAAACTTGACAGACACAGGAGAAAGTTACTATCATGAGTAAAAGCAAAATAACTGAAGTAATGAGAAGAAACAGAGGAAGAAGTTTAAACTGAGTATCAGAAAAAAAACCTTCCTGTAGCGAGAAGTAAGGTTGCAAGCTCTCCCATTGCCCAGAGAAGTAGCAACATACCACTATTTAAGTGATAAATGAACACCAAGAATGCATAATAGGACATAGTTTGTAAGCAAATTATTTGAACACTCAAGTAAGTCTGAATTCTACCACTGCCTAATCAAATTTAAGCTAGAATACATTAATTGGATGGCTTACCACTGCTTCAAGACAACACAGCACTGCCTGTTTGTCTGGGAAAGAAAAGTAGTATGGAGCATGTCGGAGTAGCTTTGGTTAGGATTGTACTTTATGGAGGCTTTCCATCTTGTTGTGAGCACACAATCTGATCTCCATTGAGACTCTATTTTGTAAACATTCAGGCAAACAGAAAAACTTTTTTTTCCAATCCAAAAAGAAGCTTCCCAAAGAAGGTGGTTGCACATCTTCATTCTCTTCTTTGGAGTATGAACCATATTACGCATTAATACCAGTCTGTCTCACTTACAGTTCCCCAGGATTAACGTCATTTTCCCCTATGCCCTGCTCATTTTTCATAGGCTGTCAACCTTGAAAGTCCATTTCACTGATATTTCAGTTACCTTTTAATGGAGACATCCAGATCCTTCAGGCAGTCCACAATCGTGCTTCTATGCCGCTGTACTGCATTATGGTCTGTCTGCACAGTTTTCAACAATGACGTCAAAGCTACATATCTGGGATAAGGACATATTATACAGTAATAAATAGTTGACAGTAGGCATTTAATTTCTATGCACAGACACTCACACCCCCCAAAACTTAGTCTTACTTTGCAACAGAACAGGGTTCTCTTGTACTCAGTAATGAATGGAAATCTTCCATGGGACTGCCCAGCCTATCTTCAAATGTGAGTTACCATACTAAACTGTAACATGCCTAACGTCATCCTGCTGCCCGGACAAGCACCTGTCCCAATTCCTGGGCTCCTGTCAGTTGTCCAGTCTTCAAAGATTTTGAAAAGACATGGCAATTAAAGATTAGACCTCTGCAGATCATGCAGTCAGAGTAGCTTGAGTTGCAATTCCCAAGGTTAGAGTCTTCTACCTAGACCATGATTTGCAATCAAAATGCCAAGAGATGGGACTTAATTCTAGCAGTTGCGGCAATTCCATTTCCAGATGGAATTTCATAGTGACCAAAGCACAACGAAACTTCCTTGTTGACAACAGCACTCAATCAGAAAAACCAGTCTTTGCCTAGTTTGACAGATCTCCAATGCCAACTGTGATTTGAGTATCACCACAGTCTAGCTGGGACAAGACAGGAGATTCACAGCTTACTAGAAGAAAAACCACTTGACTAGATTAAGAAATCACAAGTTAAGAATTAGCTCATACACCCAGACTCATCAACTAAGAAGGGCAGGGCCATAGTTAAGATTTTCACAGAGAAAAGAATGCACCAAGAAGGAAGAAAGCTAGACTGTCATACTAACCCCAACAACAGTACTTCCCAGTATGGTCTCCTGGAAAGCTCTACTTGAGCATCATCTTTGTGTAATTGCTTCTCACACATTTTAAACTGGGCGTTGCCAAAATGCACTTCATACAACTTACCTAATATTTTTGTCGTTGTTTAATAAGAAACGGCCTAGGATGTTAATGGCTAACACCTGCAGAAAGAGTTAGGGGGGAGGTCAGTGATCAAAAAAGGCTACTGGTCATCTTCTTCATTTCAACATGATTTTAAAGGCAACATGTCAAAGCTACCATTACGGTTCTTGGCCAAAAGCATAACATAAAGAACCCCAGAAGCTGACTAAGCAGAGGAAAAGCTAAGGCAAACACAAGTTCTCTGCTGCACTCAAGGGAACGCAGTCTGCAGGAAGCTTTGCTTTTTTATTATTGTTATTGAAAAAAAACAACAAAACAAACAAAACCACAAACACCACTTTCTGAAGAGGCTACAGTCTTATCTAGAGCCAACTGTGGAGCTATGCTTGGGTGGAACAACTTTGCTTCATGTCCTCTACACAAATTACTCTAATACAAGTCTAGGGGGAAAAAAAAAAAAAAAAAAAAAAAAGGAGGCCACAAAGGCAACTTACTCTCAGTCCGCTCTCAGATTTTATGTCCATAATAGTCAGCACAGTTTCATAGAGAATGGCATTTCCCACGTTTTTACTTGTTTCTGTATTAGTGGCAACCTGGAGAAAAGAAACAAAATAATACTCTAATGCATCCAAAACAGATACCCCTTTGTGCTGTTCTGTAGAACAGGCAGTGAAACTACCCAATCCCTAGCAAACAAGCATCACACCTATGAAAGTGAATCTCTTGCAGCAAAATTCAACCCAGCGTAGCTGTATCCTCACCAGTGCTGCTGAATTTAAATTATTAAGAAACCAAGAGAAAGTCTAAGCTGCTCATCAACTTTGCAGACCTCACCTGTGCAAGTATATCATTCATTGCTTCACTAGAATCATCATCATTTCGCCCTAAAATTCTTAGTAGTCGCAGGATTCGTACCTATTTGACAAAATAAAGCAAAGAAAATCTCATTGGATGGCAGTGTTTTACATGGGGACCATGAAGTGTCCAGTACACTTCCTGAGGAGCGGCAAAGAAGCAAAACAAGCTGCTGATTCCCATTCCCAAGCAAAATGCTTATCCTTAATAAGAACTTAACCACCAAGAACAGGCTTATGCTGTGTTCATTTTCTTCCCACTAGCCAGAACTGTTAAGGAGTACCCCCACTATCCACTAGGCACAGCCCTGCAAGACCAACACATGTTGCTGCCTCTCCCTTTTGTCACAACTTCCCATAATATAAGGCACTACAACTGCTGTTTAAACTAAGGCAGGTGTCTTTCACTAGGGCAGATGAAGAGCATTTGCACAATCAGCTCTAACAAAGACATAAAATCTAGAAATCAACACAGCTGCCCAGAGGTAACCACCTCATCACACCAAGTCTCAAAATACAGTACTAGAATTAAAGCTATCAGTCACTGCTTGCATCAGTTCTTACCTGCAAAAAGGGGTCACTGATCCCAGACACATCATGCTCTGGTGAATATCCAGACATGATAAGGTTCTTCAGAATACGAACTAATTGGGGAACAAGCTGTGAAGAAGAGAGTTGTCCTATTAGGGTGTTGTTCCTTCCCCCCACCAGCTTTGAAGTACAGGTCCAAGAACAAATCTCATAATTGAAAGCAAGTCAGTTTATGGATTCTTCCACAAAGTCAACCTACACACCTAGAGCTGATGTTATATGAATACCTACATCTTAGCTAGGGCACAACTAGAAACAGTAAGCTGGGACCTGAGCACCATATTGTATCTATAAAGTACTAAATCTACGAGAGTTTGGCAGTTGAGACCTGAGAGGAAATACCAACTTAAATTCCTCTCTTCATGAAAAGGGGATGTGCTGGGACTATTAAAATGGTACAATTCCAGAACTTTGGGGGCTTTACATTAGCTTATGAATCATTTTAGCATGCACCTCCATGGAAGCATCAGGCATAGCGTCCTGGTTTGAGGTAAAACAGGACCAAGCGTTTTGACCTTTTCCAGTACTGTACTGCTACAATTAGAGTAAATTATTAAGAATTCCTTCAAGTGTGACACTGCAGCCACCTTAGCTTCTAGAAAGAAGAGCTCTGTGATCTGCTTGCTCTCCAAAAGTTTCCAAATAGGGCAGAGAATGGTTTTCCCTCCAGCCTTCCCCCAGGGCTCTGCTGTTAGACTACTTCTTCCCTGTAAGTAGCTCCAGGGTCTATTCTCCTCCTCTTCACCCCAAACTTCTCGGCAAGAGCAGCAACACCAAAATGATCCAATTCTTTGCTTCACTACTGTTAGAAGGGTTCTGTATAATAGCAGAGAAACTGATGGAAGCACTGCTACTATGCCAGATTCAGGAGCGCAAAATCGTATCAACTGCGCGGGCTAAAAAACTTTCAGAAGCAGTTCAGATTCCTCAGATGTTGATGGCACTGGTCTCTCAGTAGACATCTACCCATAGGAATAAGTTATCTTTCAAGACTTGCACACAGCTTTGAAGAAACAGCACCTATTTGCAAACATTTGGTTCAACTCCCTCCATCTTAGGCATCTCTAGCGATGTGCTTCCTCAGGACAACTCTGAGGAACTGTAATAGAATTTCTCTGTATCATCTCACACATGCCAAGCAAATAATCAATTTAGGGCAGAACATGGAAGATAAGCCAATCATTAAAGCAGACAAGGTATAACAAACTTACTATTTATCTCCAAAAACCTTCACAGCAGCTATGAGTAACAAAATAGTCTCAGGAATGAAATGGAAGCTCATTTCCAACACATACTATGAAAAACCTTAAGGCTGAAAGACAGAAACTGGACTAATTGTCATTGAACTGTAAGAGAAAAATCACTCCTGGTGGATGACATGGAGAGGTAGATCTCTACAAGCTTTATTCCTTCCACAGAGTTTTTTCTATCCCTCTCAGTGCTGGTATTAAAATAATCCAGACACTGGCTGGATGTGAGGTGGCAAACTAGACAGAGGTCTTATGGCTAGTGGCTACACTAAGTGGATTTTTCATTCCTGAACCATGGCTAGCACCAGGACAGCGTCATTCTTTCTCTCAACTCCACACATGACAGTTACAGCTTATCAAAATGTTCTCTACAAAACCCTTCGCAATGATTCACCCTTAAGACTTACCAAATTTTCCCGTCCTTGAGATGGGCTGCACCTGCATTCATATATGCCTACTATGCCTCAGGGATTGCATTCACACTAAATTTTTACCCAATCAGAGATTGCTTATAGTAAAGTTGCCACTTCTGAAAACATCAAATCAAGATGGTGCTTCAGATTCAGGACACAACAGCTGTATGTGGACATACCAAATGGGCAATGTTTTCTGGACTAAAGTCCTGTACATTTGTAGTACAGTACAAGAAGAAAACCGGCTGAGTTTCCCCATCATCTCTCTTTATTCCTAACTTCACTCTTCAGCAATTACATACTCCTCTGAAAACGTGCATTTCATAAAACACACAAAACAAAAGGAACCATGAATTTCCTATTATCTGCCATAAAGAGGAAACCAAAGGATGCTGCAACATCTACCCTCAAGACAGAGCAACAGACAAGTGGAGTGACCTCCTGGAGCATTCCTGGAACCCTGATTAACATTCTCTTTGCCTTCTAACATGCAAGAGTTATCACGACTGGGGACAGGACAAACAAAGGGAAACATTACAGCCATGGAGATCGGTGGAAGGCCACCTCCTTAAATCTTCTGTTGTCAAATTACACCCAAGAAAAATATCAGCAATGCAGCTGTACTCAGTAGCTCTTTGCAGTACAGTAAGCCGACTTACTGGCAGCTAAGTAACTGTCTCTTCTCCTCCCTTTTGGGAATCACCCAAAGTTACCCTGTGATTCAGGCAAAACACAAAGTCCAGTTTGTGATAAGAAGAAAGCCCAGGGCTACAGTTTGCATAGGTACAAAAAAAATTCCTAAAGCATTCCTCAAATGAGAGGGAGCTTGAGGAAAGCAGGCTTGTGTTTGGAGAAGGCCACAACTGAGTTTCAGGGCTGCCATGGTTATAGAGGTTTAGTGACAAGACAGGACCAGCACACAAAAAGCATTAGATCAGTACATTTGATCTAAGCATGTGGCATCAATCACAAATGTGGCATTAAGAGGCACTGTTTCACAAGAGACAAAAATCTACAGATTCAATGCAAGCATGCACCATCTAGAAGAATTAACTCTTACCTTTTCATTCTAACACACAGCAGGATTCCAAACAGACAATAGGGACAAAACAGACAAAGCAGGCATTAGGGACAGATCAATGTTATACCATTCACAGCATAAACAACTACGAGAAATAACTAGAAAAGAATGTACCTAGTACCTAAATTTTGTGGGCTCAGCTCTTCTCTCTTTTCCCATGACTATCATCTTAACTGAGCAATTAGTAGCAGGGGTGGCTACCTTCAAGATGACCCTAGTCACACTTTCATTCCTGCTCTGACATACAATCAGGGCAAGGAAAGATGCATGTCAAAATGCTAAGATGCATCAAAGGATGTATTGTTTGAAATTCCCAAGGATACAGACAAGCCAAGGAAGAACCATAAACTGGGCATGCAAATAAATAAGCACCTGTAAGATTTTCAGAGGAGCAAACGGCCAGTTCTGCTCTACCAGCTTTGTTCAATTTCTCCTTCTTTGACCAAGAAGTCAGAATGACATAATCAACGAAGTTTTCAGATGCCCTTGTATTGGTAGTCTTTCATATAGCAATAATATTGCACAGCAAATTACAGCAAACACCATAAGGAAGCCTATGCTGGGGGAGTGTGGGAGGAAAAGCAAACATTCCTAACCAGAGGAAGAAGAACGACTTTGACTCTCAAACCCTTAAGTTAAAATGGAAAATGATGTAATATAGCATGCAACAGAGATGAGGTATCTATAGAACTAGAACTTCCATTGGTATTTTTTACTTGAGTTTATAAAATTGTGTGGCTGTGGTTAAGGCAACCAGGTGTTGGTATAAGCCTCAGTTTTTCATTTTTGCCTCTTTGAGTGGAAAAAACCCTAAGGGAACATCAAAGAGGACACTTTAACTTTAGGATGAGTTTCATACTACACAGTATTAAGACTGATGTTTTGCAACTTACGCGCTTATTGAAGGGGATTTGGGCTAGATACACAGAAAATTCCCAAATTTAATGATTTTTTTAAAAAATTTTTTGATAACAAGCAGACAGTATAATTAAATTCTTCACCCACATAGTCTTAAGGATTTTATTAAAAGACACGCACACTGCTTTCACTAGGGAGACTAAGAGGACACATCGGTAAAACCACCAAAAACAAACAAAAAAAACCCGTAACCCACCGCAAAATTAACTCTGCAATATTATCAGTTCACACTTACCTTTCTGAAGTGTGCAAGCATGTCTGGGCTTCTCTCACACATCTCTGTGAGGAGGACAACTGATGTGTGAAGAACACCTAAAGGTGGGGGGGGAGGGGGAGGAAAAAGTATCTACATTTAATATAATTTCATTGGCTCAAGACATGTGACAAAAATCATAAGGAAACAACAGGAAATTAAAAAAAAAAAATCTTCTTGAATCCAACATATCTACCCCAAAATATATTTGCACTTGTAGCTGTGCCCAAAGGAAAGCAGACAGCAATATGTTCATGTCTTAAAGCTGTGACTAAAGGCAAAAGGAGGAGAGAAATTGGACTTTGCCTGCAGAAGCCTGCATACTAAATATACAGTCAGATGGCAACAGACATAGTGGGACTAGATGATCTTTAAGGTCCCTTCCAACCCAAACCATTCTATGATTCCATACAAACATAATACTGTAGAAGGACAATGTGTTAATTGCATTGTAGGTGCTGGGTTCCTCACACTTCCTGATTTTCTCTTCTGATTTGGGTACAATAGCCAACCTTATGTGACCTGAATTAGGCCTTCCTCAGAACTCAGTCTAGAAAAAGACTACAGTAGACTGCTTGGTCAGGTCAGTGTCTGTGCATTGGCAGCCAGCTGCTGTGTGCCCTGTCTTAATGAAACCCAGTCAAAGTGTCCCTGAAAATACTTAGAAAAGGTATGTCATTTACAAACCATTTAACTAGATGTCAATTCTAGATAACTTGTTAGTGAGATGTAACCTTGTAAAGCATGAAACTTCAACAATGAGCATTACTTTGCATCTGCATTCAATTGTAACACAGCGATCCTTCTCAGATGCTAACTTTTTCGGTTACTCATTTTCTGTAACTGTTAAGCATGTGCTGGAGAGCTCCTGACTCAGAAAGACACTAGAATCCTGCTTAATAAGCAATGATTTCTGCAGAGATGATATTTATATTCCACAAACTATGCAGCTTTCTGACCTATTGCAGGTTCTATCCAAAATCTGTTCTGAAGTACAGAAACAAATATCTATAAAGCTTGTGTCACAGCTGCCTTAACACTGACACTGCTTAGTTATCACCAAGATCTCCCAAGAGGCTGCTAAAAGGGTTTCACATATATTCTGCTTCAGAGAAAGCTCAACACAAAGCTCACGACTAAGACTGCTGGAAAGGAGACACTGATTTTTCAGGAGGAAAGCAGAAAGGATGATCTGGTTCCTGAATTCAAGTGAACCTAGATTCAATTCTCTGCTTGGCCAAGACTCGAATAGGAGCATTCCCATCTTTAAAGAAGGAACAGAACAGTTCTCAGCTCTTCAGGGCTGCATAAGACAAAGACAGAGGATCTCACACTACCAAGTTGGATCACGTAGGCATCAGTAACTGACAGAGAGTCTTACAGACCATTGCCTATTTGAAGTAGTGCCTGGTCTAAATGTTCTGATCATCACGTTTTAAATCAAGGTAAACTAGCTGCCCGCACATGAACCACATTCCACATGCAAACTGTCCTGTACCTCAAAGGTTTACAAACACATGCAGCAAAAACAAAGGAAACAGTAGCTTCTCATGAAGCTACTGTGCCCCGTTAGTACTGCTGCACTTACAACTACCCTGTCTTGAGACAGAACTTCTCCCTGTAATGGGTTTCCAGCACTGAAAACATCTACGGTAGAACTCATAGCACACCTACCTATCGTCTTAAGACATATGCTCACTGCAGATGTGGCACAGGACTAAGACTTTGGGAAGTGAACACTAGGCTTGATACAAATTAGTCAAGGTGCTAATACTAGTATTTCTCTTTAAATAATTTTCTAGAAGCACTTGTGCAAGAAAATGCATTAAAACAGAATAATCTCACAAAGGACCATTAAAGTGAGAATCTGGTTTATGATGTAGTTCTGATGAAAAACAGCACTGAAGAAAGACTCCTTCCTGACAGTGATGTACGTATCTCAGTCCTGGGAATGCCCACTAAAATGATGTCAGAGAATCCTATAGCACTATGCTAACAAAAGATACAAAAATTTTAAAAGAGTGCACTTAGAGTCCCTTTAGGCATTGTATTGGATAAAAATCACAAACCTTCCTATTCCACCCACTCTGAAGTGTACCAAAAAACAGTGAAAAAGTGTTCCTTTTGTCACCTATGCCACATAAAAGTCCTGCTGACTAGCAGAGTCATACACTTCCCTTCCTTCTGAATGACATTTGCATTCACTGCATAGAAATGGGAAGAAACAGATACAAATACACCTCAGTAGCTCCTTCCAAACAAAAAGCTTAGGTAGCAAGTGCATCATCCCGCAAAGAATGGCATAGCCTTACAAAGTAAAGTCTTGGATATTACCATGGTTCTTCTCATTCAGCAAGTTTTTGGTGGCTGGCAGGAACATCTCCATGAGTTCAGGCACCTTTCTAATGACATGAACAGCACACAATGCTGCCTGTACAGGAAAAACAGATCTATTAGTACATACTGTAACAAAAACAATACATGTTTCGAAAACATCTAGCACGGTGGGAATTATCACAAATGTCATGATATACAAAGGCCTGGAAAGTTTATGATATATTTTTCCATCTCTGTACTACAAGTGATATTAAACAGCATCACAGAGGAGAGTTCAGTAAAACTACCCTGAGCAGCAGGGGGGAGAAAGTACTGAGCTACAAAGTAACACTCTCACTAGCAATGGTTCATTTTTATGTTATTCACTTCAGAAGTGATATTAAGTGCAAAACAGCTCTGCCTTTAATAGGACTACTTCTGTCTGTCTTCCTGTTGCTAGGAAGGGGATAATGCATTGGAAGCAAATAATGAAATTTTATGGCTCATTTTCTTTCCCCTTGAATATCATTTCCTTCCCCACAAAATAACTTCCTCCTGGAGGTGATGGGTCCTATGAAAAACAAAAGTATACTGCAAAAGAATTGCCTACTTCTTCTAGGGTGCAGAAGCAACAGCAGACACTATGCTTTGCAGCTGCTTGAGAATCAAGTGCACAGAGTGCCTCTTCCCAGAATCCAGCAATACCTCTTAGCATTGCTTTCTCTCCAATCTCTCTAGATCCAGCACAAGACAAAGAAGCAACAACGCATGTCTTCCTAAATCTTACTGCACCCCACCCTCCCCAAGACCTAACAATGAAATAAATTTAAAAGAACAAATGTGATCACACTTTGCAGATGCTACAGCACACTTGCTATGGAAACAAGACAATTTATAATTGTTTGCCCGTTTCAAGCCCTTAACCTTTCTATCTCACATACTACTGTCATTATCAACAGAAGAGATCAAATAGGTTGACATCTTCAGATATCAGCCTCCACTATTAATGGTCAAAGCTTCTCTGGACTTATCTGAGAAGATACAGAAATGAAACTGGTGACTAGAAGTTTGAGGTTAATGTCTGAATGGGCAGGTGTTCACATTACCATCAATAACCTTAAGGTAGAGTGTATCAAAATAGAAACAACTGCCTCACCTGTTGGAGGCGTGTCTTTTAGAGGCTGACACACATTCCTGCTATAGACAGACAGGGAGTTTTTACCTCTGTCTTGTACACTAGGAAATACTCAGCTAGTGTGATCCAAGCCATCTAGTATTCCAGATATCAGCAAGGTATCCGATCAATCTTGAGTTTTAACCCATAACAAAGAATTCAAAGGTTCCCTGAAGTACCTTCTTCCTAAGATAGGAGTTGGAAGTTTTGAGGAGCTTTTCCACCTCTCCTGCAAGGTCTCTGCACATTTCTGAGGAGCCCATGCAACCAAGAGTGCAGAGTGCCAGCCCCTGCACATACTGCGTGCTGTGATTAAGGTCACTGTAAAGGAGAACAAAAAAAAGCCAATCAGCATGCACACAGAGAACCTGAACACACAAGAAGAGGCATCTACATCTAGTGTCATCTAACCAGCTGCACACATGGCCCAGAAGAACTCTCCAGATTCTCAGCATTTGGGAGCATGCATTAGGAGCAATAGCAGCTTTGAGTGCATGTACCACAGGGTTTGCTACTACTTCTACTCAGAATCCTTAGAATTATAAAGGCAAAATACTTGGTTAAAACTATCAGGTGGGCATCTAGGGGTTGAGCCGAGAAGAGGGAAGACCACACAGGATTCCATTAAAACTTCTAAAGTAAAGCCAAAAATGTTGTATTTTGGAACTGTCATGCAGAAGAGAACCTAACATGAGGTACAGTCCTGCAGTGACTTTGTGGGTTGCCCCAGTTTAAACATGTTATACGATAGGCTTTAGGTTCTGCATTTACAAACCAAACACTATATAAACATCTATGTAAAAATATCCTCTCTCTCTCTCTCTCTCGAGGAAAAACCACAAACCCCACTGTTCGCACACCTTGAAAATAATCCATATGTGAATTTTGTTTAGCAATCCTAACTATTCATATGCCTAAGGAAGTTGTGAAAAGCAGTCAATAAGAAGTTAAACCACTTAACAGCAGATGCTATTCATGAGGCCAGCTACCAATGTCACACTAAGTACAAGACAACATAGCTTCCACATGGCAATGCCAACAGCCTTTAAAACTGATTTCTATACTACTTTTCCATCAGACTATTTGGTACTCATGTCGCCACAGTATCCAGGATTCAATGCTGAAGAAAGTAAAAGCTATGGTTCCTGGTTTGGGAGGCGAGGGGAGCTGGGGACTGCGTGATGGGAGAGCAAGGGAAACGAGTGGTATGTAACCAAATGCGCACAACGTGCAGAAAAGCAAGAGGCAGTATTCTGGTTGTAACATCAAGCAGCTATGGCAACATGCAGATGAAAGAACAGATAGCACATGCCACTAAATGGGTTGTTTTTTGTTTACTTCCTTTAACAAATTTTTGGCAGCTATATATAGTTGAGTATAGCAAGTATGTACTTCACGAGGGCGCTCGCATTTTTTGTATCAAAAATCTAGGTCTTGCGATAAAATAATGAAAGACAATGCCATAAATCAAATACCTTAATGTCTAGATAAAAGCAAGACAAAGTGGTAGATACAGAAGCGAAAGGAGAAAGCAATAAACAACCCACTGAGGTGGTGGGAAGCTGTCCACCAGTTTTGCTCAGCTTCAGTCTGACCCATTTCCAGTTCAAAGTCACTATACCCTTACCACACAAATTCATTTTAGCATAAACAATCAAAAGAGGTGTTAACCTAACAGCCTAGTTCTAATGGAAGAGCCTCACAGGTATGACATTTCAATGAAAAATCCTTAGCCAAATATCTCTTCTCTCCTGGACACTAGGTCCAAAGTTAACAGATCCTCACACCTACAGTTTTGTCAAGTTTCTTTCCAAGCACTTTGAGGCCACAGTCTAACTGAAGATCAATACTTTACTTGCTAATATCTGGGAGGCTTATGTTCTAAAAGTAAATAATAATAAAACCAGATGCCATACATAACCAAGCAGGCATTTGGATAAATCAACTAGAACCCAGTTGTTCCATTTCTGCTCCCATCCATCTTGAAAAGGAGTGTTATTAGAAATGCACCAATAATGATCTACTAAACTATAATGTAAAACAGTCACATTTTAACAGTGTTTTGCTGAGAGGAAAAAAGTAAAAAAAAAAAATCCAATCCCCTCTTGTCTGATTTCAGCAAGATGCCAAGCAGACAGCACATCCCAAGTTGCTGCCTTGCTTCCAAGGAAAACTATTCATCAGGACCGTTAGGCCAACCTTAAAAAGAAAGCAGGATACACAGCCTTGATCTTTGAAGTCAGACAACTCTTCAGAGCTTGTCATTAGAAGTCAAGGAAATAAATACAGGACAACATGGCTGCAGCAATATATATGACTGTGACATACAATGGCCAGTCCAGATTATAAAGTTTTAACTGTGTTATAAAAACATCCTGATTCAATTGTATTTAAATGGTGCATGGACTTTTATTGATGCTGCATTACTGCTCACCTGGCTTTTTTCTACTGCAAGCTGGAAGATAACTAATTTACAGAAATGGCAGAGAGTTCTTTACAACAATTGGGAGGTCTTCTGCACTGGATGAGCAGCTTACTGTGGTCATTTCATCTTCCTGATTTTATTTATCTTAACACGACCTTCAGAAACACATACTACCGTTAGTGTTGTTTGCCACATACACCTCTTCAGGACCAATGCAATTTTATACTCTCTTCCCTCTAAGGAAGCTAGACAGGATCATCCAATACAGTACAATACTAGAACAGTCTTGTACAGTCAACAGCATACAACAAATTGAAGATACCGGTTTTCTAACACATGGGAAAAAAACTGAAGTACTCAAATATCACTGTCAGGAGTGTACTTCCAGATCCTGAGACCTCAAAGCATGTGTTGATGGAGAGAGAGGTGGTACCCTTACTTCTTGATGCAATTGGTCATAAGAAGATGGACATCCTGTCTCTCATCCAGCAGCAACATGGCACCTAAATACCCAATGCGCTTGTCTGTGAATTTCTGAGAGGCAATGAGCTTGAGGCACTCCAACTGGAAAAAAAAAAAAAAAAAAAAACACAAAAGGAAAAAAGAAAAAAAAAAAGACAGAATTAGCTTGAACTACTTCTTAGCTAGAAGAGAAACAGTTTGAATTTTGATGTTTACTCATTTAGGTCTCTCAGAATGCATTTCTAAAAGTATATTTTGTTACCATTTTGGTGATGTGGAAACTAAAGAAAGGTTAAATGACCTGCCCAAAGCTCCCAGCAAGCCAGCAGAAGAGTCATTAGCAGCTCCTGCATCTTGAAGTAGCCAGACACTGTTGGCCTTCCATGACCTCAGATATACCAGATATGTAGGTTTACATCAGATCACAAAAGTAAAAGATAACATATTCATATAGACAAGAGATCCACCATTAAAAACAATATAGTCAAGATCTGGAAATCTAGATCATGTGTCATGTTTGATATGCACTGGAAGCTTCTGAAACAAGCTTAAATGGGTCCATCTACCTACCAGCGAGAGGATCAATCCTCTGTAGGTCAAGTTGTCAAAACCAGGCTTTGTTTATTATGATCTGTAACTAACTTGCTAGCTAGGTAAACCTTGATACAGTCAGAGATACTTAAGTTTTTGTGCTGTTCTGTAATCTCTATTTGAACACCTGAAGTTTGACTAAAATCATACGCATTGTAGCCACCACAAGCTTCCCTTCCACCATGTACAAGTGTCAACTGCGTCCAATAGCATAAAGGAGATCCCTAAGATAACATGCATAGCTGCCACCTACACTCAGCAGATTAAGAATTTAATTGCTAACCCATTTTTAAACTTAACACTTTCTTACTGAGAGAAAAAAGAGGGGGGGGGGGGGAAAGAGATATCCACCACAGAGATATTCTGACATTACTATGCACTAAAATATTTTTCTCTAACAGATAACTAATCAAGGATAATCAATCTCTACTTTCCAAGCAGTAAGTAGTAGAAATGGCTTCTCAAAACAGGCAAGAGACCTATCCCTCACAAACACGTCCCATAAGTCTGTTTTACAAATTAGCTGAGGCAGCAAGTAAGCATACGCAATGGATGTAAGGAGGGGTCAGACAAAGCTTGCAACAGATCTATTTCAAAGGAAGTAAAGGGGGCATGCACAGGCGAAAGTATAGGGCATCATGAAAAGTTTTTCATGGTCCCTACCTATAGGGAGCTTGAACAGGGCAACAGACACAGGTGAGATGCAAGAAGCACACACACATCAGGAGGGTAAAGTTGTACAGGATAAGAAAATTAAAGTTGAAGTGCCAGAGAAAGTAAGTGCTATGGCCTAGCATCTCACAACTGCATGGCATCAGAACATACAACTCAACTATGCAAGTTGTCACATACAAACACCCAGCTAATACAGGGTGACAAACTGATAAGAAAAAGCTTGAAAGAAACCAAGTTGAGTTTGCTAGGTTTAAAGGGGATGAAAAATCTACAGTAAAGAAACACCTTTGAACAATAAGATCAGTCATCCACAAGGATAACTGAACTTGCACAAATGGGCAAGATAAACTGGGGATAAGGGACAGAACACTAGATATCGACCTCTTATCTTCTCAGTGCTTTCTGTAACAGAATAATGCACCTCTGAACCAAGTTTCTTCTCCAGTTTACAAGATACTTTCTTATACAACCCTCTGCGAAAATGCAATGTAGAACTGATGACATCAAAGCTACAGTGTAAGAGCCAACAAAGGCAGAAGACAAAGGACTAAAAAAGCAGAAGAAAACTAACGACTGCAACAGATACTGTATAACATATTTCTAGTACTTTTGAATTTGAAAGATATTAGTGAAATTTAGTCTGTGAAAGGCTGATGAGTTCTTGTTTCACTTGTATACAAATACATGCAAACTAGCTTCAGTCACAGCAATACTGAGAGACATGATCAGCTGAAGCTCTTACTCAGTCTAATTAGTGAAAGAAATCTTGATACCATTATATCCATTTCATTCAAAGGAACAATTAAAATCTGCTACATCAGTACTGTAACAGATACATTAGTAAAACCAGATACGATACAGGCCTATAACCAGACTAAACTTACTCAAGTTTTTAACTGACATAGCCGCTCTTCCAACTGGAATTTTTTTTTGCAAGTGGAAATAATGACAGTAATAATAAAGTTATTTGACCATTTTCCCAGGCTGCCTGGTACCTTCCGAACTTGCACAAATGGCCTTCGCACAGGCTCAAGAGACAGCTTGCCATCCAGTGCATCTCAGCATGCACTGGCTAAATATGGTGCTCACACTCACATTTCTGGACAAGATATCCTGGGTCAAAGCTGAGGATCCCTGGCTTGGAAAAAAGTAGATCAACCATTCACTATCTCTGACACCTTCTCTAAATTCTCTTTCATTATTGGTTACCCCATTTGCACTGTTGGCTGAAGACAGATGTCTGCTTACATCTTTTAGAGAGACTGTCTAACACAGCCTGTGGCTCTCTTCTGTTTTTCACCAAAACATATTTCCTGCATATTTATCCTATCACTCAGAAACTTCCTGCCTACAATGCTGGACTGTCTATCTACAAGACTCTGTCACTGGAACAGCATGTTTCTTCAACAGGTCCCCAACTCAAGCAAAGTATACCCCACCTACACAACATTAGCACTTGGAAAGATTCCCTCCAGTTAATAAGCATTGAGGACATGCAAAGATCTGCAACTTACTCACTTGGAGAATACTTGTTAAAATCCCTTCTCAGCCTTGGGCCCTATACCTTCCTGAAAGTGCAGCTGATAAACTACATGAGAACCAAGGCCATCAAATGAAGTACTCTGTTCCCAAAGTAGTCAGCATAGATGCTTCTGTTTGAGACATAGCAACCCCTGCAATAATAGATATTGAATAATCTGGTTTATCCTTCTTCCACTGAAACTGAAGAGGTAATTTACCATTACTGACCAAAGCAGAAAATGAACACGGGATTAAATACTTAAGTAACAAGATAAAATAATCCCAATAAAATTTAAACATGTTCCTAACATAGGTCAAATGTAGAAATTCTACATGATGCTTATCTGTAACATTTTTCATTCTTCTTGCAGCTCTTAGATACTTAAACTTAACTTTTGTAACAGGAGGTTTCTCTCTTGGACCAGGGAGCCTGGCTATATGAAGTGTTAAGAACAGAGTAATACACAAATTCACTTGCTCTTATGCAACAACTCTGTATCGTGTGAGAAGAATCCAACGATGTAGAAGTAAGGTGATGCACTTTATATGCAATAGCACAGGCCAGACTCACTCCCTTACACTAAGACTACTTGGAATTTGATGTCAGTGGTTTGAGTTTACTGTTTCAGTGAGACATGTCAGGACTGGTAAATCAAATCACAAATGGACAGACTCCTAAGAGACGAAGCAACTTTAAGAGATACAACAATTTGACTGACGTTTTATTTAGCTTTATGGAAGGCCTAGGTTAGATTGCTACTAACAGGACACTTACTGACTTCTAAGCAAAACAGATTATGCCGCAAAGACAGAGCAAAGCTCACCCTGAAGAACAAGCAGATCAAGAATTCCCATCTTCCTGTCTCCTTTTTCCACAATTGACCCATGTCAAAAATAGCATGACAAAAATAAGCCAAGAGACGGAAAACTCATTCCAGCATTCTCTAAGTCACCTCACTAAGACGGGGATAAGGAACACTGATTTCTTATTGCTGGGAACAGATCAGCTCTTATCGCCCTAGAATAGATTGCTTTAGAAGAAAAAGAGTATAGAACCTCCTCTGAAGCATCTGGTATTTTGCATCAGAGACAGAACTCCAAAATGTTGTTTTGAACCCATCTAGAAATATCCATATGTACCGGACTGTGGTTTAAGAACTACTGCTCTGCAGAACACGGGTGGTGAGGAGCAGACAGTCTGGCAAAAACAGACTAACCCTAAGTTTCATGACAAAATATTTAAGTCTCTAAACAGCAGATCTCACTAACAAAGTCAAAACTAACTAATGTAGGTTCAGAACACAGGTGAAGACAGACCTCAAAACATTCAAAAAAGCAGACAGCAAAACTGCAGCTACAAATGCTCTGAGCAAGTCAATGTGCCCAAAGCACACAAAGCAAGACTGGCATATGCACGTAGCACAGCAAGCATTGAACCCTGACCTACCTGTCCAAAATGTGCAGGGTATCCCAGCATGTGCATATACAGCAGCTTTGCCACATTTCTGCATCGGTATGTGTTATCTTCCTCTCGGAAGGATGATCGGATAGCGGCACATTCCTTTTGGATCATCTCACGCTCTTCTGCCTGCGTTCTTGCTGTCCGGATGGTCCGGATCAACTCCCGCAGTCTGATGGGGGCTGGCATCCTCTGGGAGAAGAAAGAGATCTGTAAACCTTGTACTGTGCCTAAAGGCTTCATAATGGTCTCATACTTTTGCATATTTTTTTTTCCTTTCTTAACCTACAATTATATAAGTAGAAGAATTAAGAAAATGCAGACTGCTTCAGTAGCATGGTTAAAAGTAAACTTGAAAACCAGAGGAATTCACCGTATGTCACCTTTGCTTTTCCAGAACATTAGAAACATCTATTGTACACAGACTCGGGAGATTTCAGACGCTGAAGTGCAAGTCTCAAAGGAGTGTGTACAAACCATTTTTGCAAATATTACTTGGCCAAGCTGGAAGACTATTTTCACCACTGCAACAAAATACACATCCTTGAAACAAAAGGACAACTCCCCAGCACTTATACAGGAAGTCAGCCAGAAGCATGAAGGTTTCAAAGCTTTTAAAATAAAAGATAGTTTAATTCTATCCATTTCCTACCCTACAGAGGGTACCAACCCTAAGAGAGCTAAATATTTTTCTAAAATCCTACAGAAAGACTCTGATGAATAGCTTGCTTGAGAAACTGCAGAATGAGCAACATAGAACTATTAAAAAAAAAAAAAAAGGAAAACAACTAAAACCATGGATTTAAATGGCATGTAAAATTAAGGCAACTGGGCAGGAGTTAATTATTGCAAGCTAGAGTTCCAATATAGCACATACTAGTTGTTTCCTAAATGTTATCTCGCGTTGCTTTACTCTGCAGTAATTTACTCTCAGTGAAAAGGGAGAAACACCGATTAACTGTGTGGTATCACTGGAGACTTGTTCATTTGCTGCTAATGACACCCTACTACATAACCCAAAAACTTGTTTGCGTAAGCCTAGCCTTAGAGTCTGCCTTCAGAGTTGAAACTCTAAATAAAACTTGTCTACCTAGAAGTTACTCTTCAATCAGGTAGGATACAACCCCTCCCAAATTCTAACACCATTCTAACATCAGCCAACCACTGAACAAAATGAATAGTCTATATTTACAAATGCCCTTGCATAAATAAACAATCAGCAAGCCACACTGTAAGGATTATTTTTCCTCCTCACATCATAACCACAGGAAAACAAGCAGAAACCAGCATTTTGGAAAGCAAAGAATTAGACTCATAATGAGATGATAGCCAAATTATGAGGCTACCTCCTGTTTTCATTTAACTATGTAACACACCAACAGGCAGTTACTACAGACACAGTCCAACCTGAACTACTTCCTAAGAGCAATTGTATCTCACATACACTTCCTGCCTGATAAGGATAGAACAATTCAGAACTGCTCTGATGGAGGACAACATGAAGGGCAAAATCAAAGCAATGATTTTTTTTCCAACATTCAGAACCTCCATCCTTGTGCTGCAAATCCACACTATTTTTTTAAATAAATAAATATTCAGCTTTAAGGTATCTTTGAATTCTTCCCATTAAAAAAAGTTTCGCACCCATCTATATAAAATAATGTTTCCCCGCTCACAGACCACTTCACATGCTTATTCCTTGGGGCTTGAGCTCCCTTCTTGTGCACACACTCGTAGCATTTCAGTGTAATTCCCATGCAATGTATTAGGTTGGCTTTTTTCTCCCCCACAAGAAAGCATTCTCTTACAAACAAGAAATTCTTAGATCAGGTATTTGATTTCTGCCTTGAGCAACTCTAAGATTCTTTTGCATGCTAATACACTGGAAATCTCATCTCATTTTTAAGTTTCAGACATTTCAAGTAAGTGTAAGCAGTAGATATTGCAGGTGCCATGGAACTTTGGACATGAGAACACTTAAATTCAGAAACATTCCAGAACACATTAACATTTACCTATTATCAACTATTCCAAAGCCTATTATAATGCCGACAGACCTTTAATGTGATATACCTTGGGTAATTCTTGATGATTTTCTGTTAAGCATGACTGTTCACATGACATAATATGCATACACCCAAACAATTTAAATTATATGATGAGAGCTTTCTCACTAACAGACTGCATGATCAAATATCTGTTGCCCTGTGTTGATGCACTACAGGGCATAAAGGGGAAATTGCAGAGAACAACAGCAGCCATGACAGGTAAGGCATAAAACTGATCTAACCCAGTATCCTGTCTCAGGATGGGAAGTAGCAGGTGTATAGGGGAAGTAACAGAGAAAGTACATCTCCTCAATACCTTCCCTGCTTCCAAGATTTGCTGCAACTTAAGGGACTTCCTGAACCACAGACAGAATCTTTCTGCATAGCACCTCTCTGCAGATCTACGGATTTATCTAATCACTTTTTGAAAGCATCCAACCTTTTCCCCATTCCTACCTATGGTAATAATTTGCACAGTGTAACTATAAATTACATGAAAAATTATCTTTCGCTTTAAACCTGCTGTCTGACCAAGTAAGGGATACTAAATTAAATTCTTACACCGTGAGAAAGTAAGTGCTCGTCACCCACTAATTGATTTTATGTCATTTATGATTTTACAGCCTTTAATTGTATCTACACCTCAGCCACTTCCCTTTCTAGGCAGTGCAGTCCTACTCTAACCTCTTCCTGTATGGAGCCATTGCACAATTCCTTCATATCTGGACCTCTCAGAATCCCACTCCCCCCTCACTCAAACGAAGAGCAAACCTATGAAAAGCATTCAAGCAATGGGAGCACCATAAGTTTACAAACATGATTTTTTTATTCTTTGCACTTAGAAAGTTAAAAATGTTTAAACTCATTTTGCCTGTTTGCTACTGTTGAGCTGACATTTTTAATTAAGATTCTACATACAGCTCTAAGACTATCGGCTTGAGTGACAACTTATTTAGAGCCTTTCACTGTGTATTTATCTTTATAGTAATTTCTTTTCAGGGTAGGCATTGCTTTGCAGTTATTGACAATGAATTCATTTTACCATCTTATTGCATACTTCCGTAGTAACACAAAATCCTTCCACAGCTTCAGGATGAAACTGTCACCTCACTATTCACTCCTCCACATCGCTTTATGAACACTCTTAATGGCACAGTTTCACAGAGCACCTCTCAATAACCTCCTCCTATTACAAAAGCAGACAAATATTCTATCATTGTCTGATCACTTCTGTTTCTTCCTTAGCTAGTTATTAATTCACAATAAGATGTCCCTTGAAAAACTGTACTATAATGCAGTAAAAACCTTTGGTTAGAGGCTCTGTCAAGATTTCTGAAAAATCCAGTATTTTTACAATCCAGACAACCTTTATCCATTTATTAAGAACTTGTCAAGAACCATGCAGTTCCTGGGTCCTCTCCTGGAGTCCCTTCTAAAAACTGGCATCACACAAACTACCGCCTACTCTTGTTGTAAATTAAAGTGTTGATTAAGATAGTGACAAACTAGATTTACAACTTGAACAATTCTGAGTTCCTTCAGAGACACTGGTGAACTTAATTTTCTATTGGCAATTTATTACTAATTTTACCTATTTGTTCCAAAAGTTGTTCTTGTGACATTTCAGTTTGCAATTATTCCTCTCAGGTTTCAACATGAGAATCTCAGTAAGTTTCTCCATATAAATCATTGATGTAAATATGTGGATTTTTTTTTCCTGTGAATTTGTTTTCTTTACACATTGGTTATCAGTCAGACTTCTAGCGTATGTCTCTGCTATGTACCACATTCCTCCTATACTGGGCAACAAAACAGAGTCCTATCCAGGCACACGGTCTTTAGGTGTCACCAGAACATTTAAAAAAAACAAAAACAAAAAAAAACCCAACACATCTCATCCATACTGAAGTATTGAGAAAATAAATTATGAACACCAGTTGAGAAGAAAGAGGACAGGAAAATAGATGAAGTAGTTTGCTTAGGAACTTAACACAAAAAAGCTTCAAACAAATATTAAGCAGTTCTTCCTTTATACTGGATCTCTCAGACACTTTGTCACATTTGCAAGACATAGTCAGACACAGCTTCCACATTACCACCAGCAAATCACTTCCACACCACCTCATTGTCTCAGTTCCCACCTATACGGCATAGATAATACTGACTGCCCTGGTATTCTGCAGGCATAATAGCTTAAATGCCTCTGTTACTGCAGCGTTGTCCCAAGCAGCAGCAAGGTGAAACAAATATGGTCAGTTTTACTACAACCCACAGAATGGCTTCCCACTACTCCTACTAGAGGGATCTGCAGAATACATACACCTGAAGAGCCATGTGTTGCCCGCAAAAACTTTAAGTGCAGCTCTTAGATCACTGACTACATCAGGTGACAAGCATCGAGATGGCATAGACACAAAGGTCTACTGAGTAAATAACTAAAAAACTGGGAGAAGCCAAGCCAGCAAGCAGGGACTGCTGAGGCAGATACTACTACTTAAATAAATAAAAAAAAACCAGCTGCATGTGCAGCTCAAACATCTGAACGAAGGAGCTGGGGATGCCTGAGCAGTTATTTTTCACATCTTGCCTGTTAATGTCTCCCAGAGCTCTAAGATTAGATTCTTGTGTATCAATTTTCTAGGATTCCGATAGATCACAGAAAAATAGGAAACAAAGATTTTTCCATATACACACTGCCAAGCAATCCATGACTGGAGACTAGACTCACTGAGCACAATGACAAGCTGTAACAGCAAGATCGGCACAAGGTCTCATGTCCTCCATGGATATAGAGCTGGCACTCTAGGAAGTTGCAGCATAGTAAAAGGCACAAAGAATGGAAAAGAGCTTCAGCAAGCCCTAGAAGATGATTTATTGACAGGGATTTATGATTTTCCTGATCATATAAACAAAGTATTGACAACATGGAGCATAACCATAGCATGGCTCTGCCAAGACAGTCAAACAGTTGTGGTATCAAAGTCTTACTGGGACTTGCTATATGGCCATACAGACTTCACTGAGGAAGAAATTAGGGCTATTCATCAATAAACAGATTAATAACGAGAGTTAAAACAAAGAGAATACTAAAGAATTACAAAAGCAAAATATAAACAGGATTAAACAATTTAGAGCTCAGAAAAATTAAAACACTCAAGTGATCACATAATTTTGACTATATAATTTGTCTAGACAGAATCTTGAAATTCACACTATGAACCACGTGAAAGATTAAGAAAAGTCAGCTTCAGGTGACAACTACAAAGCTATCCAATAGCAAACTGCCACAAAAATTTAAATTTTACAGAATTAAATATTACAGAAGTGCCTTCTATTGCACAAGATGACTAACAGAGACAGGAAAACCATATCATCTAGTAATAGCAGACCTGAAGTTTAACTTTAGCTGGCTAAATGCTACTTAGAACTTCCTTCAAAGTAGCAGGTCTTGTTCTTCAGGATCAGTTAACATCTTTCACCAATACAGGCATATGTTTTTCTTTGCACATTAATATAAATAACAAGGCAATTTTTAAAAGTACCTACCTCTTTCCTCATTTTGTTTACAGCAACAGTTTTGCTCTGCCACTTCTTTGCTAACTACAAGCTCTAGAAATAGGGGATGATCCCTGAATAGCTGAAAAGAGCCTACCAGTTAATATCTGGTAGGGTTGAATGCAGAATTCCTCCACTTCATAAAGTCTGCTTCCCTCTTCCCATTTTGAAGGCCTTGCTCGTTAAAGTAATCTACTATCAAGATGAAAGCTTCTGAAAGAGTTCGGTATCTACCTCAGATTAGTTCCAATGGTATAGGTTGCTGATGTCTAACTTCTTTAAAAACCAGACTCCAGCTTTCTTCCTAGTCTCTGGATTGCATGAAAGGTGTTAGCTCAGTGACCCTCCTCTCTCTGCTATTCATTAATTCTTCCCCTGAACCAATAAAGAAGGCATTCTTCCTTTATGCAACTCATTCCTAGTAAACTATCCAAAAGTGAAAAAATAATTAATCAAGAAAATAAAAATCATAATGTATTAAAATAATTTCATTTTCATCTAAATTATGCTTCTAAATCACTATTTGCTGCCCTTTTATAGTCTTCTCCTAGTTAAGCTTGTCATGTTTCAAAGTTAAAAATATTTAAATATAGAACCCTACTAAAAGTCTCTTAGAATACAATTATATTCAAATATGACTGTTCACCAAATAGCCTTTTATTTACAAGAACCACCTAATAGTACCAAACCCCACACATAAAATGCTTAAGTGCCTCAGCCAGCTATATTCCTCTATCAGGAATTACAGTGTAAAGACAAAACAACTTACTATTCTTAAATGTGTAACTGAGTTGAGACCCTTCCCTCTGGAAACTATGCAGAAATGTTAGCTTACGTCTAAAAGAAAAAAAAAAATTAAAACCACTCTTACAATATATTAATGAAATAAGTAAATTATTTTTAAAAAGTTGCTCAAGAACTGGTTTAGGACAAATTATCAGACATGTTTTAAAATTCCATTATTATTTAGCCTTGAATTCTGGAAACATTAAGACATAAAACCCATCAAAACTCATGGAATCATTCACAGACAGGCTTTACTGTTTGGGGAACTGCCTGAATTTTCAATTCAAGCAAGATACACACCCAGTTACAGCTTTTCCTGTAAACAGTACTTCTGAACTTGGTTCATCCTAGAAAGCCACCTAAGACTGAAGAAGCATACATTTCCAAACACATCTGAAATATACAACTTAAGTTGCTCCACCTCAACGCATGCAGAAGTCATCACATTCCTCAAGAAAAAGAAACTTTTGGGAACTTACACAATTAAAGCCTGACCCACCTCCCAACTGAAATCAGTAGCACAACTCCCCTGCTTGGTTCAGTATAACTGAATCAAGCCTCCTGTACATAAAAGCAGAATATATGTCTGGACTACATGAAAGGAATAACTGCAATGGTTAATCACAAAGTGCTGATGGCCTCAACTCCATACTACTATCAATGGGCTTCACACTTCTATCAGATACTGAAAAAAAAAAGAGACATATTGCCAGTAAAAATAGAAATATACACTGGAAATAGAGATAAAACTGTAAACAAAAGCAGAAATATTGGTATGTACTCTAATATTATCAATATTTATACAGAAGACAATAAACACCAAATCAAAGAGCACCATCATCATCAAGAAGGGCAAAGAAGGGCAAAGGCAACACAAAAGAGTTGGGAGAAAAAGCAACCAACCATACAACATTCCAAATGGAAAAATAATCCCTCTTGAGAAAAAGCTATTTAATACAACGGAGAACTAGAAAGTAGAAAGTAAGTAACATCAGAAAAATCAAAAAGAAATTAAGGCAGCAGTGGGCTTCAAAATACAGTATCATAATAAAAGGCATCAGTCTTACACTTTGCAGCATACAAAGACAGCAGGGCAGGGGGAGCGGGAAGAGGTCAAGTAAGGAAAAAAATGCCCCAAAACAAGAGCTAAAAAATAGTCTCAGAAGAAGTGATGGTCCCGTTTCCAGCTACATTCAAAAACCAAGAAATATAGCACAAGAGTATCCAAGAGGCAAGCCACCATGCTGCTCAGAAGCTGAGAGGAGGACGAGAGACAAGACAGTGACAGAGATGTTACACTGTTCTTCTTAAAGGCCCTCAGTCTGAACAGATCGTATGAGCTAGCCAAACTGAATGCAGCCCTACCCCTCTTTTCTTTGCTTCCTGTGGCTACAGTCCAACAACAGGATTCAGTGAGACTAGGTACGTATTTTTGCTGAGGTTCCCATTCCTGCACAGCAGTACATATACAGCAAACCCAACAACTCCTGAACTGGCTCCAAAAGATGCACTGAGCTTTCAACCATTGCAAATATTAACCTTAACATCTGCCAAAGAAGAAAATAAGTATTTGCCTTTTTTTTTTTTTTAAGCAGCTAACAAATGAAGTATTGGAAGAAGAGTTAGCACATCTACATAGCTGAACAGCACGACAGATGAGATCAGAATTCCAGATTTCCTGGCTTCTGTTTCTATACTTCAATCACTGCTGACCTACATTACCTTTGTATTTCTCACCTGCTTCTAGTTTCCTAACTATTTTGATCTGTAAGGTAATCTGGTTATTTTACTTCCTGTTCACTTTCCTGCAGTTACAATTTAACAACAATAAAAAATTAGCTACTACTTTGTGACAAAATACCCTACACCTTTCTTTACCTTGGTTAATGCCAGATAAAAGACAAGATGCCGCATTTTTACATTCATTAATATAAACTTTACAATATACCAGGTAACTTCAGCTATGTCCTAGGACGTTCTAATCTTAGATTTTACCTATAGCACCTCTGCCAAACAGGAGAAAAGGCTAATACTGTTACTTGTGATATGAGCGGATTCACTTGTACTCATGATACTGTAACTCTGTTTTTCGAGTTACAGCCTCATCGTATATTCACTTATTAACTCCAAAACTGTCATCCAATGAAGTAATACTGCTAACCAAGGCGGACCAGACCCTTTTCCTCAGAGAATAGCTGAGTATCATCTAGAATAAATTAACATCACTTTCAGTCAGAAGAGTTTGCCCTGTTACTAAAAAATATAAATAAATTAACCCATCTCCTGAAGTTATATACATTGTCAACTCAAAAATAAGAACAAAAATTCATGCTAAAGAGGCACAAGAAGCTCTACTGAATGAGTGCTTTTAATTTTAGAAGCAGTTAAGATTTTTATGAGCCCTTACACTTTGAACAGTGACTTTCCAAATCTGAACTGCATTAACCAGTGCAATCTGTCTGCATGCCTAAGAAGACAACTTCAGTTTCTTTGCTGCTGTTTACAACCTTTTCACACTATTGTCTGACAAACTTACTAATCTCATTCTAGTTTACAATTACGTCAATGCAAAAGTCTGTATGCAAAGGAGCTATCAAGAATCAGAACATTTTTGTATCCCTTACACTCTCGCCAGGACACTGCAACAAAGGTACAGCAGGACCCCTCCATTCCTGTCATATCACCTTTAGGAAAAAAATATAATCAGCAGTCACAGGAACAACAACAACAAAACAAAAAAAAAAAAGAAGACAAGAATGCTTTTTTTTTTTTTTTCCAAAAAAGGAGGAAATCTGAAAGTTACTTTATACACTGAAGACACAAAAGCTGGATCCCTTCACAAAACAACCATCCCAGACTTCCCTTTCCCTTCTCGACTCACAGGAATTTAAATACCTCCTCCTCCTTCTGCCACCATGGAAGGATCAAGGGGTTCACACTGAACCCCTCAGAAAAAACACAAAATCTCTTGCCTTCGTTGAGCTCTCAGGTACCCAGTAAAGTTTTCAAATCCTGTGCCAAATACCAGAGTGCTCATGAGCAGGCAAAAGAAAGAATTTGGCAATAGAACAGGACATGCAAATAAACAAAGGAAAAAAATAACAAGTGTAGTTTACAGAAGCAGCAGGGGGAAACACAGGCATACAAAACCCAGCTGTGCACTATCACATAGAACCAGAACAGGAAAAAGAGAAAAAGAAAATTTAACAACACAAAAATCTCTGCTATTTTAAATGTAAGGTGCTATGGCTACTATGGAGGGGAAAATACATATGTATTTTACTTCCTTAAAGCCAGTATGGGCCAAACACATTGTCTGGTCATGCACATGAAATGTCACCCTCCCAAAGGTGTTCCACTGGGATTCCATACTGTTCCATTAACATTTTAAGCATCAGAAACTAAAACACATCACTAAGCATTTTTAAGCATCGTTTACAATGTAATAAAACACACAACTGTTCTATCTGCAAACTTTAAAAACAATGTCGACTATAAAGAAACTTATAATTTGTCTTATAGGTCATGAGAGAAGAGAGAACTCAACCAACCTTGAAGAAGGGACTTGAAACTGTTTTTACAGATTGATTCTCAAACAGTAGTTTACCACTAACACAAACCCACACTTGCAGTTCATTGCAAATGCCTTTGGCCAGAGATCATAGATTTTTGCTTCCATTAAAATCCATGCAACCATAAAACAACACGCAAATACTGTAAGTATTAGAGAGACGCTAACTGTAATGCTCTGAGCAGTTGTGCAGCACAAGCAATATAAAAACCAAAGGAAGGATGGATGCAAATGCCCAAGCGACTCCTTAGACGCCAAGGGCCTCCAGCACGGACAGTCACACGACATTTCGTACTGACAGAACTTCTGCAGGTCTGCGCTTTCCACTTCCAAAAACGCCATGCGAGATCACCCGAGTCCCAGTAACAGGGGTGAGGGGAGCAGAGAGTCCTGCCAGCAACGCCTTTCCAGCGAGTAAAAGCCGAAGCAGGTAAAAAGCGCTGCCCTGTGCCTCGGGAGGCAGCAGGCCAGCCCAGGAGCGTGGGGCCAGAGTCCGAGGCGGGTCCGGGCCGCCGGGCAGAGGCCGGGGACACAGGCCGCGGCCGGGGGCCGAACGCGGCCGGCGGCCCGCGAGAAGTCGCCCCCGGCGGAGGCCGCGGGAGGGCATCGCCGGCCTCCGCCGGCAGACAAGCCCACGGCGCTAGGCGAGGCCGCAGCCCGGCCGCGGGTAGAGGCAGTGAAGGCACACGGGGGCCCTGGGTGGTCGGGACCTCGCTGGCCGCGGCAGCGGAGACCCGGCCTAGCCAACGGCGTAGGGAAGGGAGCGGGGGAGCGGCGAAGGCCCGGCGCGGAGGCGGGCTGGGGCGCCAGGCACCGCGGCCCCACTCACCGGGCCGGTCCCTGCAGCGGAGGAAGCGGCAGCGGCAGGAGCCAGGCATTCAAAATGGCGGCGGCGCGGCCGCAGCACCGATACCGCAGGCGGAGGGATCCGCGCTCCGGCACGCTCCCCTCGGCCTCTCAGCCTCCGCCGGCCGCGGGCGGTGGGCACGGCCGAGGCAACCTCAGCGAGGACAGCAGCGGGACGGCGCGGCACCGGCGGCGGCGAAGAGGAAAAGGCCGCTCGCACTACTTTTCCCGGCGGAAGCACCCGCGATACCGGCCTGGAGGGGCGCGGTGCGTCTGCACCGTGGCAGTCACTGATGACGTCACGGGCGGGGCGGTCCCCCGCGGCGAGCGCTCTCCCGTGGCGAGGCCGGGCGGGTCGCGCCGCCCGCAACCAGGGTTCCGCGGCGCGGGGCGGCCGGCGGCGGGGCCCGGCTGGCGGTTTCCCGCGCTGCTTAAGTGCTGAGCAGTGACCCCGGGGGACGGCATCATGCTTCCCTGACATCAGAGGCGCAGCCCCGCGCCTTTAACGCGGCGGCAGGCACAGCGCAGAGCCTCCCATGTCGAAACTGGGGGAGTGGGGGAGGTTATTCGCTGTGGCGGGATGGACCGTGCGCTGACGGCAGCGCCCAGGGAACGACACGGTGGGCGCGGCGCCGTCGGGCCCGGCCGGGCGTGGCTGGTTGCCACGACAACCGGTGCTGCGGGAGCCCCCCGACGTCAGCTCCGCCGCGGCGGCGTCACGCTCCCCACTCCCACCTCCCCCCGCCGACGGGTGAGGCACTTCCGCCGCGCGGGGGTATCGCGTCATCGCCGTGCGCCGCGGCGCGGGGAGGGGTCGGGCCGGAGGCGGCCGCGGGCGGCGCCGGGGCCGATGGGGGTCGCGGAGGAGGAGCCGGGTGATGGCGGGTGAGCCGCGGCCGGCGGGGGGGCACCGGGCGGGCCGGCGGTGGCGGAGCGCGGCGGCGGCGCCTCGGGGGCGGCGGGGCGCGGCGCGGCGCGGCGAGGCCCGGCTGGGGCTCTGGGGCCGGCCGCCGGGCTCGGGCGCCCTCCGTCCCCCGGGCCGCCGGCTGGAGCTGGGGATCGTCGCCTTGTTTGTTCTCAGGGCCGGGGCTCGGGGTTCCCTCTGTCACTGAGGACCGGGGGGGCTCCTGCCGTTCCCGGGGCTCGTAGCGGCTCGGTGGCAGGGCCGGGACTCACGGCTCCCTCTGTTCCCGGTGCAGGTGAGGCGGTGGCCGGCAGCGGGGATCCGGGAGCCGGCGTGTGGCAGCCCCTGCGGGTGCCCCCATGAACGAGCGTCGTGGCCGGGGCTGCCGGGACACCGTGGGGCACCATGAGAGCGGGCCACGAGCGGAGCCAGGAGTGCCTCCCGCCAAAGAAGCGGGAACTTCCCTCCGCCAGCACCGGCACCGAGGCGGGACGGGCGGGGGGTGCCCAGGCCTCGGGCGAGGGCCCGGAGTGGGCCCGGACAGCTGGGCCGGGTCCTGCGGCTCTGCGCTATGGCCCTGGCGAGGCCACGGAAGCAGTGGCAGGGCTGACGGTGGACCAATATGGGATGCTCTACAAAGTGGCGGTGCCACCGGCCACCTTCTCTCCCACGGGTCTGCACCCTGTGGTGAATGTGAGCCCCCTGCCCCCTGCCTTCAATGTGACCTCGCCAATAATCCAGCACCCGGGGGTGCCCTACCCTCCCATCCACTACGCGCAGATCCCTCCAACGTCCTTACAGTTCATCGGCTCGCATTACACAGTGCCCTATGCTGTCCCTCCTGGCTTTCTGCCTAGTCCTCTTCTGTCTCCTTCCACCAACCTCACCGCCTCTCATGTCCCTCACTTTGTGCCATACACCTCTGTCTTCACGGAAGAAGCCGCTCCTTCCCCCCAGACTACCTCTCCTACCCACACCTTCAACAAATCTGCTTCAGCAATCTCTCCTTCTGGCCAGATGCAGCACCATGCTGGGACCCAGCCATTAGATATTGCGCCAGGTAGAATTCCTGTTTATTATCAGATGTCCCGCCTCCCACCAGGGTATTCAGCATATGAGACACCTACACCAGGTGGAAGCCCAGAGTCTCCTCAGCAAGAGAGTCAGCTGAGTTCAGAGGTAGCTGCTGCCAATGGTGGACAGAGACATCTGGAGCATAACGTGGTGAGGAGGACCAGCGAGGCTGTGGACTCCACCGGCAGTAAAGCTGAAGACTGTCTGCCAGGGGCTGCAGCAGGATGTGTGGTTGATGGACAGTTCCTTTCAGGTTACCAGACGTTGGGAACAGAGGTCTCTGTGCCAGCTCACAGAAGCACCCCAGACGCTGATCTGGAGGTTCAGAGGGTGGTGGGGGTGTTGGCATCTCAGGATTATCATGTTCTGGCAGCCCAGAGGAAAGATGACCCAAGCCCTTTAAACCTTTGCCATAATATCCCTGATCAGCAGGGGGAGTCAAAGGATGTGCTGAGGAACACAGTGGAAAGGGCTGCTGCTGAGAAAAGCCAGTCCAGGAGTCCATATGTAATGTCCCCTGAAGAGCCGGTTAGACAAAGACAATTAACCAAAGGAATGGTGATAGCCAACGGCAAGCCAGTCCTGGTTCCCGTTGGATCTGAGCCCATCAGGTCTTCCACTTCAGAAACCCTGGTGAGGCGGAGCCCAGATGCACAGGCTCAAGGAAGCATGCTTGAAAAGGACCTGGCCCAGCTGCAGCCACCCAGTTCCTCACACTTGCCCTCTCACTTCATGAAAGGAGCCATCATCCAGCTGGCTACAGGAGAGCTGAAGCGGGTGGAGGACCTGCAGACTCAAGACTTTGTTCGCAGTGCGGAGGTGAGCGGGGGCCTGAAGATCGACTCCAGCACCGTGGTGGATATTCAGGAAAGCCAGTGGCCTGGGCTTGTCACACTGCATTTTGTGGTTGGGGAGCAACAAAGTAAAGTGAGCATTGATGTGCCCCCAGAGCATCCCTTCTTTGTGTATGGCCAGGGTTGGTCCTCCTGTAGCCCAGGGCGGACTGCTCAGCTCTTTGCTCTGCCCTGCCACAGGCTGCAAGTGGGTGATGTCTGCATATCAATCAGTTTACAGAGCATGAATGGCAACTCTGCTTCTCAGGCTAACTACCCTCTCACAGATCAGTTGATATCTACTAGGGAGAGATCTGAAAGAACAGCTCAGGGGTCCAGAGAACCGTCTGACAGAGCTGCTGAAAGGAAGAGCCACGCGGATAGGGACAGCGCAGCCCAGAGCTCTCATGCAGAACCCTCTCAGCCTGAGACTGGCAGTCAGCACAGCTGGACAGCCCCAGGCTTCCAAAGATACAGCATGCAGGCAGAGGACCCTCGGCCCTCTCTGCTCCGTCCCTCTTTCATTCCCCAGGAGGTCAAGCTGTCTATTGAAGGGCGTTCTAATGCAGGGAAATGATCCCTCTGAGGCTGTGAGCTAGGGCATCCCCTGTAGGTGATCCTCACCATCAGGTGGAGAAATTGCACAGACTTTGTGACAGGTTCACCAGCAAGGCTGCTTTCTGCCCTGCAGGACTGGATTTAGTCCATCCAGTTCAGTGGCTGACCAGTTCCTCTTGGGGAATCAAGAGGGCTCCAGTGCCTCAGGGAGCAGCAACAGGCTAGCTGGGGTAGAGAACAGGGATGTGCTCATGAGCTTACGATGAGAGCATTCCAGAGGTTGGAGGCTGGGGCTTTCTCACACCTCCCTGAATAACTGATTCCCTGCAGGGCAGGGTCTAAGCATTCAGGATAGGTGGGGAGATGAGAACAGCAGACATGGCTTAAGGTAGCAGATAAAATTGCTGAAGATTTTATTCCTCCTTTCTCACGATGGGGAGAGATGGGTCCCCACTGGAGTTTAGGGGGCTCTACTCCCAGTATCCCTTTTCTTCACACATGCACTTTAAAAGGACCGTTCACCAATGGAGCTCTTGAGGGCAGGACAGAGATGCTTCTCTGGTGGTTGTGTTTAATGTCTCTTCCACTGAATCCAACTGCTCTTTCTTCTTGCAAAGAATGTACAGATTTGAATGAATCACAGAAATTCAAGAGGAAGGACCAAAAGGATGGCTTTGGGTGTAGCTGATTAGGGAACTTGAGCACTTGGGATGGAACACGAGCTGGGATGGGAGACGTCAGTTTCCTGCTATAAAATACATTTAATTGTTTGCCACCAAATCAAATCTTTCTTCCCGTGTTAATAACTTTAAAAAAAAAAAAATCTCTTGGGCTTATAGTTTTTGTGGAGGCTTAGCCTATGGGTGAACGTGGTTGGGGTTTTTCATTTGGTTGGATTTTGGGTTTTGGTGTTTTGGGTTTTTTTTAAAGCTGGAGTAAAATATATTCAACATTCTCTAGGGAAGGATGGAAACATATCCTTTTTCTATGAGAAGAATTGAGACTATTTTGTAATGAAATCAGAAGAAGACTTTCCAGATGGCTAATTCTTCCCTGCAGGCAGTTTCCTGAATAAGCTCTAGACAAGAGACAAGTGTTTGTGCATGTGCAGGCAAGGTACAAAGTTTCTGCTAAGTACAGTTCTATGATTAATGTAGGGACTCTAAAAATATGACAGCATCGTAGGGCATTTTGGGGTGGTTTTATGTTAGTTTTTCTGGTGCATCTCTTTGGAGTTCCTCTGTAGAACAACATGGTAAAATCAAGAATAGTCTTTTTCATGGTGAGATTTAATACAAATGTATATTAATACCTCGTTATGGTAATAACACTCCATTCAAGTGAAGGCTCCTGTAGTTACACTAATTTGCCCTCTCTGATGGTGTGTTATGACACCAGCTCTGACTGCTCAGCTAGAATAGAAAATCATCACTATTATGTTGAGGATAAGAGTCTTCACTGACTTGACTTAGGTTAAGTATTCTTTGAATTAAGGTGCCCATCTCTGTGCTAGGACCAGGCTTTTCAGAGGGTTTCTTTTCAGTGTGCAGGTCCCCGCTAGAGTCCTGATGCTGCTCCTGATGTTCAGCATACTCCCTTCCTGAAGTTTTCTGTCGGGCATGTCTGACTGCTAGGGCACTGCTTCTCTCTTTCCCTGAATGGCTTGTGTGTCAGCACCTCTCCTTGGCATAGCCGTCCTTCCGTCAGCTTGCAGTGGTGGTGTCTCAGGGCTGTTCTGCACACTTTCTGGGAATGTGTCCTGTAACTAGTTGGTTTCAGTTGACTGTGTGATGGAGGGGTGCTCTGCCTGGGTATTAGGCAAATTAGAGAGTCTCCAGAATGTCCTTTCCCTCCAGGCCATCAGTCCTGTTTTCCTAGCTAGCCATTTCTGTTGCCTTTGAAATGCCTGCACCAGGAGGACAGTTTCTTTTTAGGCTGTAGGTGAGATATGCGCTACTCATGCCTTCAGTGTTTGTGCCTCATGGGGGTTTCTCCAGAATGAGGATGCTGCCTGTATCACATGTAGCTTCCCCCAAACGTCATACTGCTTCCAATCTCATCAGCTGCATTTGAAATGTATGAAGTCATGGTGATGCTGTCATGTGACGATTCTGCCGCCTCAGATGCAGCACCTGTGGGAACAGATGCTGTTTTCATGGCACCATTTGTCCGTAAAACGTACTGTCTAGGCCCAGGTGCCTGGCCTCATCACCTTGTGTGTTTCACAGTTGCTATTCATTGGACTCTCCTACACAAAGACCTCGATTAATGTTGGTTAGTACTTAACGCTCAGGATATCCAGGGTGTCTGTGGCCAAAGGCAGAAGGCAGAGGAGCCCAGGTTCTCTTGCCTGTTCTTTGCATGGTGCATGCAGAGGAATTCAGAGCTGTGGCAGGCAACTAAGAAAGGGATCTTGCATACGTATGGTGTGTGAATGTAGGTGGGCTGGTTGCACGCATAGAGGGAACCTCTGAGCAGCTGAAGGGTGCAGAGCCCCTCGTGCATCTTTGAACACAGGAATCTCTGTCTCCTGGAGAGAGGGTTTGGAGAGCCTGCCTTATCTCATGTGTGTTACTGTAACTACTACTCCTAGATCTCAGCCACACTGATGTATGAGGCAAGATGCTGTGTGGCTAAAATAGCTTTGTACTGTAGGCAGCTGAAGGGCTGTGAAGGTGCTCACCCTGGACTTTGGCTAGCTGCGCATCTGTTGAGTGCGGTTGTGAGCTCTGTGGAACAGGCCAGGGTGAATTTGACCTCAGTGCTTCTACCAAGACTCCCTGTCAGCCCCACTGTTGTGCATGTTTCAGCTGCCAGCTCTTCTATGGAAGCAACAGTTTGGGGCACATCTCATGGCGGGGCATTGAGATGAAGAATCTGGGCATCTGGCTGCTTGCCCCAAAGGTGGTGGGCAGGAGGGGGCCACTGGCAGCCCTCTAGCCCAGCTGCGCAGTACTTGTAATCACTGGAATCTGTCCTTACTGGGTTGGGCTGTGTTGCTCAGCACCTGTGGTGGTTGCTGTGTTGAGCGTTGAGCCTCTCCTGAGATAGGGAATGTGTGAGACAAGCTCTGCTGTAAGCAGAAAAGCTATGAATAAGCCCATTTCTTAGGTTTACAAGGAAAGGAGGAGATAAAGCCAGGAAGACATTGTGGAATGAGATGGTTATCTGGGCTTTTCTGCTGGCAGAGATGTGACAGGCTTCTCAGAGAAATATACTGTTTTCCTGCTGCTATTGTAAAGGGGAGGAGAGCTGTGGTCTGTCCTACCCGGAGGAGGAGGAGGCCGCCGCCTGGCCTTGGTCTTATCCAGCTCACACTCTGTGGCAAGAGTCTGTAGGATGCAATAATGGGTGTCTGTAGCCATCTGTCCCATCTCGTGAAACATTCCTTGGGTCAGCTGCCCAGCAGAGGCCAGGCCTGTTTCTAGGCTATGCGTACACTGTTGCTCCAGGAACGTGAGACTTGCTCCAAGCGACAAGTGCTCATCACTACCAGACTATGCAGAGGAAGCTCTGTCTGGAAAGAAGGAAAGCTGCAGAGGCCCCTCTGCCTCCCCTTTCCAGCAGGTGCACAAGTATAATGCACTTTTCACATTAAGTGTCCCCGCTCCCCCTATCCCCACTCCACACTTGAAGTCACTTTCCCCCGTAGAGAACTAACAATCCTTGTTACTCAGAAAATATTGTAAAAGAAACTACAGCAGCTTGAGTAGCCCAAATGCTAGTTCCTGCCCACAGCAGTACATGTGCCTTTCCCTAGCGTCACTCACAACTGCTCTTTGTCTTTCAGGCTGTCCTAGGGCCTGAAACTTTGCAGAAGCTGCTAAGATGGCTACGAATGCACATTCTGTGCATGGGTGTGTTCCATGTATGGCTTAAAATGGTCAAGGCCCTTCCACGGTCTTCACATCTGTCCATGGAGGACAGGACTTGCCCCTAACGTCCTTCTAGGCTGCTGCCACCCCACCCCGCAAATGCACCCCTGCACATTCTAGTTGTTTTCCGCTTTCATGGCACCTTAGCGCCAGGGGAGGGTCTGCCCATGCAAAGCAGAGAAACAAACGTGTCGCACTGGGGGAACCGGCTGGGCTGCGCTGAGGCAAGGAGGTCTTTGTAGATAAGTGCTGATCCCTCAACTATAATCCCAGTTATGTAATGGCTGTATTAACATGTAACCGACCGCATTGTATCTAAAGCCTTAGAACTAGTCAGGTGCTCCCCTCCGACCTTGTTCCTGCCCCTTTCCTCCTACCTGATCTTTAACAAAGCATTAATAATTCTAAGGATAATCTCTATTTTGTTGTGCTTTTTTTGTAACTGTTTTAAATAAATCAATTTGTACTGTATATTTGTACTTTTGGTGAGATCTTTTTTCCTGTTTTACCATTTTAAGTCTGTACTTGGCTACACACAGATTGTATTTTTATTGTTAATGCTCTTATGAATATTGCATTTAACTTGTTGACTCTGTAAACACAGTATATATCTATATATATATCTATATATAAACCAATAGCTTTTCCTTTGGTGTTTGAGAGTTTTTGCTCGTCTGTAGCATCAGTTATGGTGAGGATGTGGCTTCTCTGGTCTTATAGAGTGATCTGGAGACTTGTGACAAGGGCAAGGTAAACGCTGTCTGACAGGTGGATTATAAGCCACAATTCAGTGTTCAAATACTTTTGCTTTTATGAGGCCTCTCTCTTGAATCCCTTGGAATAATGGTCAGGTGCCAGTGATGCTGCAGGGAGAGTTTCAGCTACAGTTTGCAGAGTGAAGTTACATCTCTGCTGGCCAAGCAAAACAGACAAGATAGAGCAATAGCAAATATTGTGAGAAGTAAACTCTGTCGGTTTGAGCATGAACATGGACAGAGGTAAGAATAAAAGTGAGAGATCAGTTCAGAGAATAAAGGAGGATATGAACAAAGGAACGTGGAACTGAACAGACCCTTTCCAGATCTGGTGCCTTTTCCCAAAATAAGAGGCAAGGATGCCTCCTGGATGTCAGTTCTATGTGATAAATGATATGTTGAAACAGCTTCTGTAAGGTGAGGAAACAACATGTTACAGCGGCACATGGAGGAAATTGTAGCATTGAAAAGATTAAATGCTTTTTGTAGCAAGCGTCCACAAGACTGTAAGGTTAGTTCATTATCATGAAAAAAATGCAACATTATGCACTTTGAAAGCAACTATTGTAAGCATTAACTACAGCTTTAAGGGACTTCAATCAAAAGTTTTTCAAACTGAAAAAAGAGGGAAAAATCAGGTTTCTAAGTAGTCTAGCTGAAAGGTTTTGCTTCTTGGTGTAACTTTACTCTTCTGATCTCAAGAGGGGTCTTGTAGTCACCATTTCTGACTTACTGCAGAGAAACAGCCATCAGAGAGAAGATGGTAGCTCCCAATGTATTTAGACCACCATGTAACTGTACTGCAGACCTTAAGAGGAAATGCTATGAAAGCAGTAGGAGTCTTCAGGCTACAAAACATAGATGTGGCACACCGGTGTTTGGTGGGCTGGCGTTTGGAAACCACAAAGCTACAGCATGCATTTTTAGATGCTCATTCTTTAAGAAACCAAATAATGGAGACTGTACCACCCCTTTGCCCCACTATGAGTCCTTCTGTGCTAACGTTTTGCCTTTTCCAGTCTAAACATGCCTAGATTTAATTTCCCTAGTTGCATCATTTCATAATGATTTCTATTAGCAATAGGGACCTTTTCATATAGGTACAGACTATGATCACATTTTACCTTGTCTACCTCTTGAATAAACTAAAGAAGGCTTAAATTCCCTACCCTCTGGCAGGTTTTTCCGGACTCAGCTATTGTAGTTTTCCATTGCTCCTCCCCAGCTCACCCCTTTTCCACATTCCTCTCATTGGTTTTGCTGCTGAGCGTGGAAGCAAAAGCAACTTTCTTTCCTACCTGTGTGTTTCTGTTTACTAATGGTCCCCCCCTCACCCCAAAGAGTTATCTGCAGTGACTACTGAAAGTCACTGTTGGTCACAGAGGAATTTACTATGAGAATGAGTAACTTGAGCGTGATCCATGGTACTAGATGAGCAGTGTTGCATTTAGCTGTGTTAAAATGGTTGAACAAGCTCAGCTTGCTTACTATGAAGTCACAGAGTCACAGGATAGTTGAGGTGGGAAGGGACCACCAGAGGTCATCTGGTCCAACCTGCCCTGCTCTAGCAGGGCCACCTACAGCCAGCTGCCCAGGACCATGTCTTTTGAATATCTCCAGGGTGGGAGACTCCACAACTTCCCTGGGTAACCTCTGCCAGTGCTTCGTCACTCTCTCAGTGAAAAAGTGTTCCCTGATGTTCAGAGGGTTGCCTGTGTTTCCGTTTGTGCCTATTGCCTCTTGTCCTGTCACAGGGCACGACTGAAAACAGCCTGCCTCCATTTTCTTTACACTCTCCCCTCAGGTATTTATAAACATGGATAAGATCCCCACCTTCCCTCTCAAGCCTTCTCTAGGCTGAACAGTCCCAGCTCTCTCAGCCTTTCCTCATAGGAGAGATGCTCCAGTCTCTTCACTGTCTTGGTGGCCCTTTGCTAGATGCTCTCCAGTATGTGCCTCTCGCACTGGGGACCCCAGAACTGGACACAGTACTCCAGGTGTGCCTCACCAGTGCTGAATAAAGGGGAAAGCAAATCCATGCAGTACTAGAGAACTGACCTACACCTTATTGTTTACCATTCAATCAACTCGTTCACTTGCCAACCTGAAATGCTGTTTAAGTGAAAATTAACTTGTGAGTAAACCAGCAAACTCATCTGCTGTTTGCTTACCTCAGTCAGCCTTTCTGTTAGTGTTTATATGGGGTATTTTAGAACAGGAACTCAGTTTACTCTTACTTTTTCCATGGATGCTACTGCAAATAAGCACATAATGATAGTTAGGAGAAAGGGTGTGCACAGCCATGTCCAGGGAGATGACATCCTCCTTTGCTTCCTTTTTATGGGCACAAACTGCAAGGGATTTACTCCTGGAGGAGTTATGTACTGTCAAAGTCCTCAGCTCCATAATTCATGCTGCAGTAAACAAGATCCCTTTTTAGTGAGGTAGGCTTTCACCTACAGCAGAACTGCAGCAGCCCAAACCCATCTATGGAGCAAGGTTCAAGAATAGGACAAAGCACAAAAGGTAAAGAAGAGGACTAAATAAACGTGAACATTAATTTATTTTCCCTCTGTTCACAGGCCGTGACTTGGCCCCCAGAACAGACTGTATCCTCAGAATCTGCTCCCACCAGGCCTACTTTGGCAGACATTTCTCAGCTCTGTTCTCATCCTGTGTTCAGAAGAAAACCAGAACCATCTGTCAGGGAGAGTCAGCCAGGGACCCACAGCAGCCTCCTGAGTGTAGAAGCCTGCTAGTGCACCTGTGGCAGGTGCAGCAGAGGCGGCACAGTCCTTGGCTGTAGCTCAATGCAGTGCACTGTTGCTCTGCTCCTCAAAGGTCATTTTGCCCAGCAGCTGGCTCTCCAGCTCCACGTTGCTCACTGGCAACTGGAAAAAGTTCATTTCAGCTGCCAAAGCGGCCATGGCAGAGGGGTCCTGGCCAAACTGCGCCCGGAGCATCATGTCCATTTTCTCCAGGCGCCGCTTGAGCCTCTTGGCCTCGCGCTCCCGGATGAGCCGGGCCTGTCGTTTCTCTGGGGTTTCGTTTGCGCGTTTCAGTCGCATGGCTTCCCGGTCTCTCTGCAGCCGCCGCGCCCGCTGCTCATCTGTCTCTTGCATGCGCTGCAGGCGCTTAGCTTCCCGATCCCGCATACGCCTCACTTCCCGTTCTTCAGGTGTCTCATTGTCCCGCCGGCTCTTCTTGGCCGTGCGCTCCCGCTCCAGACGCTGCAGCCGCACTTCCAAGGGCTCGTTCTGCCGACGAAGTGCCCACTTTCGCATGCCAGGTGTCTGTGCCTCCAGCAGCTTACGATAAGCAGCACAATTGTTGCATACTAGGAGGATGCCTGCAGGGTACACAGGGGTGTGAAAGGCAATGTCTTTCCCCTCGACACTGGAGGGACCCTCGCTCTGTGGTGCCGGCAGGCGATCTGCACTGAGCACCTCTGGCAGCTTCTCACTGGAAAGCAGAAAGAGCAGAGAGTCAGAGACTTGGTGCTGACGGAAGAGTCCCCATCTCAGACTGTCCAGGGGGCTACAATGAACAGTGCTCCTACTACAGCCCGTGACAGAGGCCTCTGCTAAACCATTCCTGCCCACAGACATGTCTGAATATCTAAAATGAAGAAACATCATATCTGGGGGTAGGAAGTGGGTTAGCCCAGAGCAGTATGTGGGTTGGAAGAGCACAAGAGCAGGAATTAGCCAGCAAGCTGCTCTTCCCCATCATCTCTGGATTTCTCCTTTCAGCCCTACTTCACTGGTCAGCAGATAATCTTCCACCAGGCAGGACACAAACAAGGAGCATTTTTGTTTCTGCCTGTAGTCCTGCTCTGGAAATGATGAACCCACCTGGGCAGTACAGACCTACTCTGATGGATTTCTGGGGAAGAGCAGCAGTTGATTGATCTCCAGTGACTGGAGACCCCAGTGCTTTCTGCACAGTTCTAGTTCTTTACAGAGCTAAGGAACACTCTTTTAGCAGCACAGCCCATGGAGGTCTTAGCAGGTCATGCAGCGCTGCAGGCAGGAAGGGATTGAGGGAATCTCACTCACTAAGGGTGTTCACAACTCTCCTACAGGCCTTAGTGGGTCCAGAGCCATGACTTCTGTGTCATTTAAGGCAATCCACCTAATATTTAATGCAGGTACCCTGGCCCACTCGCCAGCCAGAGTGACCCTGACCTGTTGAATGTGACGTGGCTGGTGAAGCGTGCTCCACACACTGCACAGTTTGACAGCTGGTCCTCTGAATGGATCAGGAGATGTCGCCCAAGGGATCCTGGTGAGCTGAGGGCTCTGCCACATACAGGACACATGTAGCTCTTGGCACTCACCACAGCTGCAGTGTGCTGCAAAACAACCACTAGGGTGTTAGTTACAAATTGCCCAGCTCCATGCCCAGTCTGAGGCATGCTCAACAGATAAGGCAAACCATTCAGTTCGGCCTTGTGGAAGGGGAACGCTTTACCACTAAACCTCTGCCTGACAGGTCCTAGACCAAGCTGAAGGCATTTGTGGTGCCACAGGTCAAAAGGCAAGGAGGAAACCTTTCTACAGCTCCACTGCAGTGCAAGAGAAACAATTGAGGCCAAAACACTTGGATTGTAAGACCTGACCCTTATTTTCAGAAATGCATCTGAGGACCTGCTGTTGCTGGACAAAGCATGACTGGACTAACAGCAGGCAAGATGCTGGTGAGGAAGCACTTAGATGGACACAGCTGGTGCAGGTAAGTGGCCAGTTCTATTCTGCTTCATTCCTTCTTTTACAGACTTTGATGTGCTGTGAAAAGAGCACTAACAATAAAACCTGTGAGATTTCAGCACAGATTTCCTGCAATATTGGAATCGTTTCAGAGGAAGAACAGCTGTTTTCATGGGTAGGAACTGTGATAAAGGTACAAAATAAAGAACCGAGTGATTAGGAAGGTTTCTCATCTTAGTGAATGATGTAAAAATTGCTTCCACGTTTAATCTGAAGGAACTGCCTGGTCTTAGCCTGCAACTACTTGCAGAGACTGCCTTGGGATAGAGTTGTGTTTTCCAGATCTGCAGATTGGTGCCTTGCTGATTCTTTCCCTAGGAGACCCTGTGGACACAGTTTACTGCTGTAAACTTCAACCACATCCTAGCTAGAAGCTCAGTTCAGTGACTACAAAGACCAGAACAAAACCACTCCGTGCTTTGGGTTATTTCTGGATTCAGGGCTTAAGGCCACAGATATCCCACAGTTTGGAATCATCCCCTACCTGGTATACGTGAGCAATGAGCTGCTCTCTGCTTCCGCACTCCAGCTGGCAGAGAGGGCACTGTGACAGTCCCAGCATAGGGTCAGCATTCAAACTCTCAGGCACCTACAGGGAGGAAAAACCACTTGGGGTAAGGCACACAGATCCCACACACACAGCCACCCCACCCTCCCTTAACAGCTAGTCAACACTGCAGGCAGGCCTTGACCAGATCAAATCCTGTCCCACTAGGGCTGGTTTGTGTTCTTGCAGTCTGAAACTTCCTTTATGTAGACTCTGAGCAAAACTGTTGTCTCGGGGAGAATAAGCAGAGGCCTCATAGCCTCCACTCATACCCAGGCTCTTGCCAGCGCAGTGGCTCTGGTAGGCAAGGCCTGCTCTGTAGCAGAACAGAAGGGGAAGTCAGTCAGAGAAAGGCACTAGAACTGAAGGAAGGGGGCACACTCTGCACAATCATCTTGGCCCAGCCAGGAGAATGGCAGTTTGTGCCTGCTGTCTCCTATTCCTGGCAGCCCAAGAGCTCTTCGTACCCTTTCCTCCTGCCAGGAGATGTTATTTGGAAGAGGTGGGAGGGAGAAAAAGATAAGAACCATAGTGGGGAGAGGAGGTGTTTAGATGGTACCCCTCCCTCTCCCTGGGAGGCTGAGTGCAGAGCCAGTAAACACTTGCCTCGTTTTCTCTCATCGGTGGGGTTCCAGCCACAGGTTGTTCTGCATTCTCTAATTCTTTCTTCACTTTCACCATTGAGCCATCCTCCTCAGACGTATGGGAAGAAGCTTCATCCTGGGTAGTTTCCTCGTCATCACTGCCACCTGGAACATGCAGAACAGTTATTCCAAGTGTTGGGACCCTGAGGGCACTCATAGGCCTTAACTGTCCTGACCAGCATCACCTGGGGCCTCTACCCACCCCCTCTGACCAGGGGCTCCATTTAAACTTAGGCTGGGGCACTTCAGTCCCTGAAGTGTTCTGTAGAGTCCCTGGACCTGGCTTGTTACCCTGCTTTGCTTGACAATTACTGGATTGTCAGCTGGACCTGCTGCTGTTACCACCCTGCTCTGCTAAGTTGGGACTGCATCCCAGTGGTGAGGTCATTGCCCAATCTGTGCTGTGGTGGTCCTTGGCTTTGGGCTTGCCTTCCCTTAGGGAGAAGCCCTGCTCTTGCTGTTTGCTGACACTAAGTCCTGCACAGGAGCCAAGGGCTAACCCAGCGGAGGAGATGGGTAAGATGGTCCTCAGAGGACCCCCACAAGCTGTGCAGCACCTAGCCTCGCCCTCTGTCAGAGTCTCCCCAGTCCACTACCTTGCCATTATCGGTAGGGGCAGAACTCACTGCTGCTGGAGTCAGGGTCTTGCAGTGGATGAATGGCTGGCCTTTCGTCCCCAAGAGCTCCAGGAAAGTTGTTTTTCATCATGGCTTGGCGGGCTTGCTCCTCCAGCCCTGCAAAGACTTGCTCCCCTGGCAGCCACAAGGACAAAGAGTCAGACTGGTGCCATTCCATCGCTTTCACCACCAAGGCTTGCCAAAAACACAACGTGTGGGGCTGCTCACCTGCACTGCGCAGAACCTCTGAAGTCACCTCTCAGAAAGCATTTAAGTAATCTCTGCTTGCCTGCCCTGCAACACCAGCCTCTCGTACCTGCTGATGTGAGTCCAGTCCCTGTGTCTAGAGCAGTCTTGCTAGCAAAAATGTCCAGGATCAGGCTGCTCTCGGCATATTCTTTATATGCCACTCCAGCCACAAAAAAACCCAAACTGTGAGATCCCATGTATCTGCCACATGCAGCCAGGTGGCTTTCTCTGCTACCAAGCTATCTGCCAATAGATCTATAGCACAGCTCTAGGCTGGGGGAAGTCACTTGGGAATTATGACACTATCCCCAATGAGGCATAGTGCTATATGGCTCTTCTAAATCATTAAGTCCTATTCCCTGCTGTAACAGGCAACTTGCACAAAAATAGTACCCCTGAGTGCCTGGCACTTCACCCGCTCTCCACAGTGATACTAAAAGCAGGGGTTGTCCTTGAAATGCTCTGTCACCACCTTCTGTCCCAGGAGGACCGAGGACAAGCTGCCCTTCAGGAAGGTGTTTGTGCTCAGAGCTGGTGTTCTCCTGCTTCCATGATGGATACCTTGCTTCACTACCTTGCCTTGCCCAGGAGTGGCTCTGGCTAAAATAAATCTGTGACGCTTCATATGCTTAAAACAGAAAACTAAGCAAACAAACCCAGAAAGCTGAGTTGCTTGTTTAGGATAGCTTACAGTCTGTTTGTTGAAAGACACTGATTACTAGTACCTCAACTCAATAGGAGATGGCAAACACATTGAAAGAAGGCGATTATTTGTGCTTTTCTGAAAGAAAACTTCCTACAGCAATCCCTGCTAAGAAGAACTTTTGGTTTCCAAGAATAACAATAAAAGGCAACCATTATTTTTCATATTAAATCAAACAAATTACTTTGTTCCAGGTGTAGTCATGATTTACGTCTCTCAGTGGATGAGCTAGAAGTGCTTGGGACAAGGTGCTGAAATTCCCAGCAGGCTAGCTTTTGGGTTAAATTTATCAACTGATTTGTAAGTTCTCAAGAACCACTCAAAGCATAAATGTGAAAATGCTAAGGAAGATGCAGTGCATTTTTCACATAAAACAAAAGTCAAAACATAGCTTTCAGAAGAAAATTGTACCTTTTAGTATAGGGCCACAACTGGCATCAGTATAACCAGGGAATTGAATTCTTGACCCATTGAGAGAGCACCAGTCCTGTTACAAGGACGGGTACATTCCCACATGCTAAACTTCAGCCAGCTTTGCCCCATATTCATACTCACACTGCCTTTCTGGTGCTTACCTCGCATTTTCCGGCAGTGCTTTAAAATGCAGTAATTTATGGAAGATTTCAAAGACCTTCAGAAGTTTCACGGAGACTGTGGGAGAAGAGTTTTAGTTCCCAACATCCCCATGGAGGTTTCCAAAAGCATTTGAAGGCATTTATCATTCTGTTTCAGAAATGTGAGAAAGGTTTCTGTAGAGAAGACTTGAGAACACAATCCATGTGGGCTGAAGAGAGGTGCTGAGGAGCACCCTCAGTCTATTTGTCACTGGAAGTAGCAGGTACCATCACGATTGCTGTGTACATGTACCCCCAATCAGAAGCCATTTCAGCACTGAATGGTTTTCATAACCTGGAGTGCTGCTTTTATGTCTGGACCACAACCTCACATTGGTGGGACTGAGATACAGACTGCATGAGCAGCAGACATGACAGAATTACAATTGCCTCTCCAAGAAGCAGATATCCACAAACCACCAGGATAAAAGCCCAGAGACCAAAAAAGCATTGCAAGACAAAGAAAAAGCATGGCAAAATGAGGAACCTGCAGAACACAGGACAGATGTAAAACTATGGTGAGAGACATGCTACCTGTGACAGAGTTACAAAACAGGATCCCCAAACACCACTGCAACTGCTAGTGGAAGCAATTACATATTTGTTTTCTTCCTCCTTTCCCCTTCCAGATGGCTTACGTTTCCACTGAGCACCAGCCTGGAGTTTAATGGCAGGTAGGTTCCTGCTCAGATATGCAGACACTCTGCAGGACTTTAAAAGCTGTGATCTTTGCATGAGCTGACTGAGGAGAGAACTCCTACCAGTAACACTAACATCAATCACAACAACTAAGAGAGCAATCATGTCTACCAGTGGCCTTTCTGTACAACATACCCAGAACCAAGTTAGCATCGATTCAGCGCAGTGCAGAGAACTATCAACTTACAGCCAGAAACACAAACTGTTAACCAAACCAGTGCTGTTAGCAGAAGACATCTTGTGCATTCTCAACTAGCCTGTATCTAAAAAGGCATCATATATTTGGGAAAGGCAAACTTTTAAAAACACTAGCTTATACAGAATTTATTATGTATTAAACTAAAATTGTCTCCAAAAGAACTTCGAGAAGAGTGTCCTGTTCATCTACCGATGGACTAAGCCCTACTTTGATGAAGCTTTAGAGCTTTAATGTTTGATAGGTACAGGGTTATACTTTCATTGTTTCTGCACGCACACGCTCACATACAGACACTTACACCCCCACCTCCACCCCACTTTGAATACACTTCCATTCATTTGGAAAGGGAGTAAGACAGGCAACAGCTTTTGGATCACTGCTATCAGTAAAGGATGTTATGCTCAATAGTGAATTCACAGACTCTTCTCCAGAAGTTTCTTTATTAAATACAAAAAGGGCTGCAGGCTGACCACAACACCAAAACAAGTCACTGTATTTGTTTTACAAACAGCTAGAGATGTAGGACAGTGAAAGATCATACAAATGCCTTTGCTTTGCATTCCAGTTCTCCTCTCCATAATCTTGTAAATGAGTGGGATGCCAGGTGAGCAGCTGTGGAGGTAGGGGGCAGCCCTGTGGTACTGTGCAACAGGGGCAGTTATGACTGCTAGGATCTGGTGGTGTATCAACTTGGTTGCCAGAATTTATTTTTTTTTTCTGAGCCCTTCCCTTCTTGAACTGTATGAATGAAGGATAACTCTCAGGTGTTCTGGAAAATAAACATACAAACAAACAACCCCCACCCCAAAATCCACAAAACAAAATAAAAAGGCACTGCATCATTCCCCTGTCTTCCTTCCTAAACAGAAAGGTCTCTCAGAGATGAGCCACTTTATTCCCTCCTTGTACATCAATTTAAAGTCCCTGTTCATGTAGGTCTTCTCTGTGTTCCTTTCCTGGACCTGAAATCTGCAAGTCTTTCCACCACTGTGGATCTAGTCCACCTGCCCCATCGCTATTCTGGGTTGTCCACACTGCTGTAGTGGTTACTGAAATGAAAAACAACACAATTGAAAGAGTTAACAACGGCAGTCCACAGAGCCCTTTAAGAACCAAGGATTTTGATGCAAGTAACATTTCTGCTCGGTTTTGAATGCTGGGTGCTATTTCTTGCAAGATACTTTCTCTTCAAATTGGGAATATTATAGACAGAAGAACTGAAGGAACACTGAAGAGCAGAGAATGTGCACATGTCAGAGGGAGAGGGAAGGAAATAGAGGATTAATGGGATATTGGGACCATGATAGATAGAGCTAAGAAGTGGGAATTAATTTGACTAACAAAAGCTGTTCTCAAGAGTTCTAAAATAAGCATCACTTGCAAAGGGTACAAGCAATAGAAAGAAAAGCAGCTCATGGGACAGCAAGGAGAAAATAAAAGCGCACGCTAACACCTGCAGCAAATTTTTGGCAAGCACAAGAACAGTGAGTAGCCCATAACTGATGGAGTGACAGTGCAGCAATGGATGGGCTTGAATGCAAGTCAGAGGAATTGCTTAGAGAGATTTTATACTTTAGACTGGGGGAGAAAACAAAGACCAAATTGAACCAATTAACATATCTCCAAAGGAAAAGTGTAACTGCATTGCATTTTTCAATTAAATGTGGAATGGGCAATGCAATAAGTATATTCCAGTATTACAGTTTAATTTGTTACCACTGTCAGGTGTGTTTTTCATGCATCATGTGGCAAAACAAAATTAAATTATTAAGAGCCAGTTATGTGCTGCAGCCCTGCCAAAGGGGAAATGATACAATTAAAACTGTAGAAGGACTGGCCATTATGCACAATGAGACTTTTGTGATAACAGTAATTTTTATCATTGTTTCTGTATCATTTTCAATTTCCTTATACGTCAACTTCCATTTAAAACTGTTTTGACTTGTAACCACACAACTTCCCAGCCGGTTGCTCTGCATGCCAAACAAAGTGATTCTGTGCTAAGCAAGGACAGCAAACCATGTTGTTGTGAGAGCAAGGTTAAATGAGGGCCAAGCCAAGCCTGGAAATAATCCTGGAAAGAGGTGGCACCAAGCAAGCCAGGGAGAGGAGATCTGCAGCTGTTGCTTGCCCTAGCAAATCCGAGAAAGAAGGTAACGTCGAGTGGCCATGCAAGGAAGAAGTAGGCACCATCCTCCCACAAATTTGTCCAGTTAGATATTCACAGTGGTATTTATGCAAATCCAGAAAGCACTTCCCCAGTCCCGTAGCCTGCCAAATCAGACCCCAGCTGCAGACAACTGCGTAAAAAGCTGCATACCTGCTGTCCCTTTTTTTCCTCTCCACCCAACCACTTCAGTCCCTGTGAAGTAGTCCCAGTAACGTGTCTGCTATGTCTCAGCCTGACTCCTCATTCTGCTGGCTCACCCAGTTCTTGGAGCTGATGCTCTCTCCGATTATCCTCGTCAGTGCACTGCATGGCTTTTCTGGGCCCTCCAGATACACAGCAGGCTAGGTAGACAGAGAAGTCCCAACGATTTGGTGGTGTTCATCATAAGACAGACAAGATTTTCCATCCCAAGGTGGAGACATCACCATTGACATGTTTCTTCTATCTTTCGGTCCCTTTATTTTCTTGTGGTCCTACTTGCTGCTCCTGATGGCTCCTGTTGAATAGTTGCTCTGTAGCAATGTACTGCATGTAAAGGAGGTGAACAGGTCCCAGCATTCCTCTCTATGGCATACTAGATGCCATAACCTCAACCTCATGCCCGCTGGTAGCATGTTTGTCAAATAGCTTTCCCTGAGACCAAAACTGGAGATACAATCACTTGTATTGCAGATAAAAAAAAGCAATGTTCACTGTGAAAATAGTGCACAACTGAACTCTGTAATATGTATAGTTTTGTATATAATAGTACAAGCTTCTGAAGAACATAACCCTTACACAGTAGAGTGCAGAAAACAGCCCACCTAAACACCATGGAAACTCTACCTGCACCATTAGAGCTGTTGTACCCCTTGGTTTCCATACATGAGAGACCATGACTCTACATCAGGGGAGATGTGTAAATGCATGCCTTATATAAGTCTGATCTAAACAGCAGCAGTAATATCTGGGCACTCTCAGAAGCAAAAGTGTGTGGACACAAGATGTGTTACTGGCATCATAGGACAAAACACAGGACATATCAAATTTATCCAAGGAAGATGATTCTGAAGTCATTAATGTACCATCAGGCAAATCAAAGCTATATTCTGCCCACTGTTGAACCCAGCACCCAGAAGCAGGAATTGAAGAGCACAAGTCAGTGCAGATGCCAAAAGCCACGCCTCAAGACTCTTATGCTGGCCACTAAGGAAAGCTTTGTCAGCTCTCCCATGTCTAGCTCTAGCAGCCAATGGGGCTTTCAAGTCCCAGACAGAGGTAATTCTCCCCAGCACACTCACTGAGTGTGCAAAGTGTTAGGCTATATCACAGTGTATTTTCCCCTAGTACAGAGAACAGCATGCATAGATTCCTGTTGCCGTACCCATACAAAAAGGCAGCACAGAGCAACACACAGAGACATGCAAGCCAGCAGCATCAGCAAAGTGAGGCAGTGTTAGGGCTGCAGCATTCAGCGCTCTGTCACATACTCCTGACAGCTACTACAGCTTAGCAATACCTAGGGCCCTCTCACCAGCCTTGCTTTCATCTATCTACAGAAGTGGAAATTTGTTTTCCTCTTTCCAGCCCAAATTCCAAATGTGTCTCCAGCCACAAAGCTGGGTACGAACAAGGTCATAGCTTCAGTCCCCTCAACTTCCCTCTGCTGCAATCAGTCAACAAAAGCCATACATGTGCAGTTTCCCCTTTGCAGCCAAACATCCATACATGTCTCCCAGCTCCACTAACATCTTGCTGTAGCCTGCCCACAAGAAGTGCTGATGTACAGCATCTTCAGCCCTTTCACTATCAAACAAATGCCAGGGTCCTGACAATGCTGGAGAAAGATTTGTCCTATCAGCTCAGTTCAAGAATGATCTGACAGATAGCATTTATCTGTCCAGTAAATTACTTAGCCACTGCCTATTCCCTGCAAGGAAAGAGCAAATGGCTTTATTTACATTATCTGGCAGGAAACTGAGGTACAGTGAGCTTAAGTAACATGTCCAAGGCCAGTCAGTTGAGTCTGTGGTACTGCAAAGACCAGAACCCAGGACTTCCTGGCTTTCAGCCACACACACTCAAACCACCTTGCCTAGAACTTCCTTTGCTACTGAAGATGGGCCACAGCCTCGAAGTCACATTTCTTAGTATACTAACTTGCACTTGTGACAGTGTGAATGCAAAGCACAGCTACAGGCCCTGCACATACACACCTACCTTTACAGCATGAGTTGTTTGTTCAAGCCTATCCCTGTCCTGCCATGCCAGGGCACAGCCAGCTCCCCTGATGCACAGAGCTCAGTTTCTCTTCTTACAGTCCCTAAGACAAAATGTGAATAACCACCATTCCCCCACAAACTGTACCTTTTCACCATTCCCCTCCTCCCCGTCTCACTCCACAACAATTCCGCTAGGGCAAGGATCCCACAATGCTGTGTAACATAATACTCACAGTGAACTTTGTTAGGAGTGGTCTGTTTCCGACGGGACATGTTTCCCTGACCTGGGACCACAGTGTTCGTTCCCTCAGCAGAGGGCTCACCTGAGAAGAGAAGAGCCTGTCACACACACCACTGGAACCTTCTGAGCCTCTGGCCAAATGCAGCTGGCTGTCTCAGGGCCATTCCCCACCCTTCTGCGTATGTGGCTCGTGGGACATCCCCACAGCCATATTCAGTGCCAGCATCCAACACGATCCACAAGCATTTCACAAACCACCATGTACAGGCAGTCCCACCTAGTTCTCAAGCCAAGTTATAAACAATCCTGTCCCCCACACTTAAAAAGCTAAGAATGCCCCACTTTAACAGTGACTGCAATCTCAGTCCAAACACCCTTCTCCCTCCTGTCCATTCCCACGGCTGATAGGGCAAGAGCCTAATCAAACCTGCAGACCCTGCCCTATCTTTGGCCCCCCACCCACAGACAAACTGAGGGGACATAAGACTTCACCATGCCCAGAAGGCTGGCATCAGCCACCGGATAACCCAGCTCAGGCAGACAAGGGAAGTGGCTGCCCTACGGTCACAGCTCCAGACACGGTGGCAGCAGTTGACAGGACAGTGTGGGGCGAGCCCACGGACAAATCTCACCCCAGACAGATGCCCCTCAAAGGGGCTGACCTCACCGCTCTCGCAAACAGGCACAGGGAGAGGGAAACAGCAGGGCTGCTGTGCCCTCCCTGCTGCCAGGATGCCCCTGGGCAGGCAGGGCCAGAGACAGGCAAGGGGGGGGCACACAGCCTGCCTTCACGTGGGGAGGGACCAAGACGTCCCACCTCACACGGAGAGGGACGCACCCCCCTTGTCCCTCACAGGTGGGGCCACACCGACCCCCTCCAACTTTGCAAGGGGCGAAACATCGACTCCTCATCCTCAGACTGACAGCGCAAGGAATCAACCCCAACAGTCCCCTCAGGCACAGACAGACAACAGGAGGAACTGTACCCGTTTTCCCCGACAGACAGACAGACACAGGGATCTCATCAGCCTCCCACCAACAGATGGACACAGGGATCCCGTCAGCCTCCTCAGTCAGACGGACACAGGGATCCCATCAGCCTCCCACCAACAGATGGGACACAGAGATCCCGTCAGCGTCCTCAGACAGAGGGATCCAGCCGGCAGTCCCAGCACACGGGAGGCGGCAGGAGGGATTCAGCCCGCAAGCGGAGGGACACACGGACAAACGGACCCCGCTCCCCTGGCAAAGCGACGGACGGAGGAACCCAGCCCGGGCCCCCGAGGATGCCGATGGACGACCGAGGGACCCAGCCCCACAGCCCGGACAGACAGACCGGACCGGCCCCCGGCAGGCAGAGGGACCGACGCTGCCGCCCCTCAGGCGGACGGAGAGATGCGGCCCGCCCCTCGCGGGCGGACGGCCCCGGCCCGCGGCCCAGCCCGCCTTACCCGGTCCCGCTGCAGGCGCCGCGGAGCCCCGCAGACAGACAAAGGGCCGCCGGACAGACAGACGGGCAAGATGGCGGCGCCGCCAGAGCGCGCGGCGCGGGCACGGGCATGGGCGCGGGCACGGGCACGGGCACAGCCCCGGGAAGCCCCCGGCACGGCACGGCACGGCCCCGGCAGCCCCCGGCCCGGCGGCGGCAGTGCCCCCGCTGCCTGTCAGAGGCCTCTCCTTCTCACCCCCGGTGCCAGTTTTTCATTCTCTAAAGCATCTCACCTGTTTTTCATGGATCCGACCCAGCCAGCAGCTCCTGGCCGCCCGGAGGAGGTCATCCGTGCCAGCTGCCGGTCTCCCGCACCCCGGCGGGCAGCCCGAGAAGCGGCGCTGAGCCCCGGCTCCCTCCGCCGGCAGCGGCCTCTTCCCACACCCGGGTCGGGAAGGGGCTGCCCCTCTACTACCCGAGCTCACTAGAATCTCGCTTACCCTGCAAGGTCAAAAAAAAAAAAAACAAATTACGATTTTACTATTAATTTAAAAGCCGCCACGTGCGTTATGAACTCATGCATCCGTTTACAAATGACACCCCCTGCCCCGCATCATAGAGCGGGGGACCTCTGGGCTGCTTCCCCCCGCGGGCCATCGTCCACCCCGGAGCAGTCGCCTCCGTAGGGGCCTGCGGGCACCGCCTGGCACCCGCCCCCGGGCCGGCTTACCCTCGGGGGCTGCGCCGCCCCGGGGAAACGCAGCGACGGGACTGCAGCCGCCGGCACCGGGCTCAGCCTTAGCCCGACCCTCCCTCACGAAGGCGCCACGGCTGCCTGGCCCTCAGAGAACCGGAGACCCCTCCGCCCGCCCGCGACCCGACGCGGTATCTTCAACCAAGCGGCTCCCGTCGCCCGTAGAGGCGGGGCTGACAGCAGGGGGAAGCCGCAGGCGGAACGGTGTACTGCCGGAACCTCCGCGTTGGGGGACGGGTACCGGCGGGCGCTTATCGGGAGCACAACGTCGCACTCACTCCAAAAGGATCCCTCCGCTCGGTCATTTAGTCCCTCAGCGCCGCTCGTCCTCGTTTGTGTCGCCGCCGCTGCTTCTTTCCCGGGACGCCGCAGCATCGGTGTGGCAGGAAATTCTTGCGGCCTTGGCACCGTAGTTGCCGGAACAGCTGGGTCGTGTCCCGGGTAAGGAGTAGGGAATGCCGGATCCGTGGATTCCTCCGCACGCACTGAGGTGGTGTGGCTGAGGGCCCGCCATTTTGGGTGCCCGAAGCTTGTGTGGAGGGGTGGCCGGTGAGTGGGGTTGTGGCTGTGGTGGCCGAGCTGGGGAAGATGGGCAGCGCTCGGTGGCCGAGAGGGTGCTGGTAGTGAGGGGGACGCCTTGCCCCAAGTGCCGGCTGGCTGGGCTGAGGGCAGGCCCGGGGTCTGCCCCGCCCGCGCTGTGGGACGTTCCTTCGGCGCCACCTCGCTGGGGGCGGCAGCGGGGAGTCAGAGGAGTCTCTCCCCCTCAGCCCCGGCAGGGTGCAGCTGCGCCGGCAAAGCGAACCCAGGGTCTCCTGCGCTGCCTGCGCCCTTCTCTGATCTAGCCCTGGCCATTGGGCAACCAGGCGGCGAGTGTCGCCGGCTGACTAATGTACCTGGAAACCGCCCTAGCAACAGACTAATTGCTGTACGAGTAAAGGTTAATTTCGGTCTGGTCAGAGTAGCCCCCAGAGATGGGAAGGCAAGGTACAGGGAAGGAAGAATTGGATTAGCCGTTCTGCAGCAGCGTGGCTGAGAGCCTCATGCGGGGGAGTAGGGGCAACAAAACTTTTTAGAATGACAGCAGGATGGTTGCGAAAGAATGGCTGGGAACTGACTCCTGCTTAATGGCTGTATTTTGAACTAGTCTATTAAAAAAGGTTGTTGTTAATCAGAATAGTTACTTAATAGGTACTGTTACAGAGACATTGCAGCTTGCACTTGAGACTATTTCTTACAGCACCATGAAGTTATTTTAATGTTGCAGGAGTATATAACTGTACAGAAGAGCAAAACTTGCTTTTATGACGTCAGGGTTATATCATGCATATATATTTCTATAGCATTGGTTTTTGAGCTTGGTTGGTTCTGCGCATCATTGAAATAACTGTGTTGATATGTGAATAGATGCGCTAAATAAACTGGATATACTCTAGATAGTAATAAATCTTATATAAACCACTAGTTATACACAAAATGCTATCACTATCCAAAAGTCTGCTCCAGTGTGTCCTTCAGGTACAAGCCAAGGTCTTTCTATGTGATAGCTATTAAGGAAGGATCTTTTGGTGAACAGTTCTTGACATAACAAAATGCCACAATAAAGTGTCTTCTGCGTTAGTTTTGTGTAGGACTAATGAGTTGAACTGGCTCACGAGAGGCTGGAGAAGTGCCAGAGCATATGTTCAGGAAGCAAGAAGAGTGTGGGGAATATGCAATGGCAACTTTTTCCTTTTGATGACAGGGCTGTTGCAACCTTAGTTTGTACAGTCCTTGGGTTAATCATACAGCCATTTTATAACTTGGATATTCATAGGACAGAGGTTGGCTTGATTCTTGCAGTTGACTTTTATGTTTCTTTAAAAATGTGGTTTTGTCAGTGAAGTAACAGAGAGGGATTTGACTATGGTAGTTGTTGCAGATGGCATCTTGAGGCATTGGTTTACTTCCGTCACCTTTCAAAGTAAGGGAATGAAAGCACGTCTTCTAGCAGCTATGCTGTTTATTGTGAAATGTGAGGGGTTTTTCCACTTGGGCTTTTTAGAAATCTTGGGCTGAATGGAACCTCAAAATACCATCTTGGTAAGCTCAGCTTACTGAACTGAGGCACAATCACATTTTCCTAGACCACTGCTGGTAGATATTTGTCTAACATTCTTAAAACTTTAATGTACTCTGGTGTTTACATCAGTGGTTAGTGTCACTTGTCTAGATTAAATAGACCCAGGCCTTTAACTTCTTGTTTTAGGGTATATTTTCTAACCCTGTTACTATTTATGGAGTAGTTCCAGTTTTTGGTCATCTTGCATCTGTTTCTGGGGTCGAGATTCAGTCTGTCAGATTGGGAATATCCAGAAAGTTTTTATTCCCTGTTGACCTTGGTTAGGTGCAGGGTTGTAAAGTGGGAAAGGGAATGATGAGTGCTGTAGGTCCAGTCATTTGCAAATAACCAGATTCAGGAATAACAGGCCTGTACCTGTTTGTTTGGAGAAATCATGGCTTTTTTCCCCAAGTAAAACAGTGACTGGTGTCCTTCTGGTGTGACCAACAGCTCCTGGTTCCAATGACCTTCCCTTCTTCTCCCACAGAAAGCATTTATCATGTTGGGCTCTGGGTTCAAGGCTGAGCGCTTGCGAGTCAACCTGCGCCTTGTCATCAATCGCCTCAAACTGCTGGAGAAAAAGAAGAGTGAGTATTTGAGGGGGCAGGTGTGACTTGGGATGCTTTTGGGGCTCAGGAGACATGAGGAGAAGATTTTTTTTCTGGAGTCAGGGTACTTTCATGGGCCCAGTAGGGAGCAGCCTTTTGCTCTTCCTTGTTGGACCCAGGCCTTGCGGTCTGCCTGGTGTGCGAGTACCCAGAGGAGCAGGCTGGCCACAATATGGCCTCTGTCCGCCTTCCTGGCAGGTGTCGGAGCCCAACTTATGGGGTGGTAGCTGTGGGCCATGTCTGGAGGGACATGCCAGTTTGCCCCTGAGGGCCTTTCCTGGGCCTTCTGTGCCCACAGCATAGTGGGGAACTTCAGTGGGTGCTGTGGGAGGCTCTCCCCACCTCTCCTGTCCTCCCCTGGCCAGACACAGATAAGATCCATGGTTCTGATTTACTCTGCAGGGAAGTTGAAGGTACGGGAGTGTTTCTAGCAGCTAAAAGCCCATTGGCCTTTCTCCCATGAGTTAGTGTGCTAGGACCTAGACCCAGGGTTCAGTGTCTTGCACTGCAGAGGCTCGATGGAGGAGAGAGAGAAACTCATGATGGCTTTGTGTGTGGTGGGAACTGTGAGTGAGTATGGAGGCAGCAGCCCCTGCCAGCACAGTGACTGGCCTTGGGGATATGTGCTGTAGCTGAGTTGGCCCAGAAGGCAAGGAAGGAGATTGCAGATTATCTGGCAGCCGGAAAAGATGAGCGTGCCAGGATTCGTGTGGAGCACATCATCCGTGAAGATTACCTTGTGGAGGCCATGGAGATCCTGGAGCTGTACTGCGATCTGCTGTTAGCCCGCTTTGGCTTGATTCAGTCCATGAAGTAAGCTCTGGCCCGGAGGGTATGCTGTGGGAGAGGGTCCAGGCCCCCTGGGCTCGGGGAGGGGTACTGTTGGGCGCAGGCCTGGGATACAGAAGGGCACCTGTTTGTCTCAGTGTCCTAGGGCTTCCAGGGACCTCTTCTGCCCCAGGCAGGGAAGACTCTGGAGCCCAGCATGGAGGATGGGGGCTTTCAGGCTAAGCAGATTGAGGGCAGCAAAGACTAGGTGCTTGGTGTGGAGATAGGATTGTCTTCTGTTTTCCTTAGGGAACTGGACTCTGGCCTGGCAGAAGCAGTATCTACACTGATTTGGGCTGCACCACGACTCCAGTCGGAAGTGGCTGAGTTGAAGATTGTGAGTAGGGTTGTTTGAGGGGTGTTACACGTGCAGGGTGGGGGTGACAATGCCAGAAGCTGGTTGGTGGAAGCCTTTGTACGGGACTCTGTCATGGCAGAGGATGTGTTTTTAGGGGCTCTGCAGATGGAGACCCTAGTACAGGTGTCCCTGGAGCATCAGGAATGGCTAAGGCTGCTCAGTTGGGGCACTCTGGCAGAAATGAGGGCAATCTGGGGGGTGGGCAGCTGTAGGGGCTACAGCAGATGTACAGTGTGTGGTGGGGGAAGGCAAGAGTGTGTGCATTCCCAGAGTTTCTCTCCTGCTGCAGGTTGCTGACCAGCTGTGTGCCAAGTACAGCAAGGAGTATGGGAAGCTGTGCCGAACAAACCAGATTGGGACTGTCAATGACAGGGTAATGAGCTGGTGAAACAGCTGCAGCCATCTGGAGCCAGCAGAACAGACAGGCCTGCTGTGGCTTTCTGCTTCTTTTTTCTGTGGCCAGTGGCTGAGGCCTGTGGCTCACTGCAGAGTAGGGTGGGCCAGCTGTGCTGCTGGGGGGCCTGCCTGCGCTGGAGCATGGCAACATTGTGCTGAGGTGCCTGGCAGGCAGGGCCCTGCTATGCTGGCTCTGGATGGAGAGGAGCGGAGCACATGGAGCCCTAGTCTGTGGTTGCCAGCAGCCTCTTCTGCAGCAGTGCTGTACTCGGAGGAAAGGCCTGCTCAAGGCTGCAGTGTGCTCCCTGCAGCAGGTGGCCCTGGCTGCAATAGAGGTTTGCTGTGCTGCCCTGCTCCAGTCCTGCTGAGTGTCTCTGCACCCTTGTGTTCCAGCTGATGCACAAGCTGAGTGTGGAGGCACCACCCAAGATTCTGGTGGAGAGATACCTCATCGAGATTGCCAAGAACTACAATGTGCCCTATGAGCCTGACTCAGTGGTGATGGTGAGTGAGGCATCTGCAAGTCTGGAGCTCCCTTCTGTGTTCCAGTGGCTGAAATGTCCCACTAGTGTTGTGCAGGCTTTCAGAGGACAGGGCTATGGCATTGCAGCAAATTTGGTGGTAATTCTGCCTTAGTATTTTCTAGACAGCCTTAGCATAGCAGGATCCCTGCTCCTTCCCACAGCCCTACGGCATGTAGCTGTCGTTATGCCATAGTCTGGGTTCCCTTTCTGATTCCTGTTAATATCACTATGTAGCTGTTGTCTGTTCTGTCCTTGTTGGGTTGTCCCATCTTGTCCAGTGACAAATGCTGCATCTAATGCTGTTCAGAGAGCTGTGGTCAGAAGAGAGACCTGTTGGTGAGCAGAATTCTTCCACCCTGTCCAGGCTGAAGCTCCTGCAGGTGGAGAGGCAGATCTTATCGATGTGGGATTCACAGATGATGTGAAGAAGGGTGGCCATGGAGGTGGAGGAGGTGGTGGATTTACAGCACCGCTTGTTGGTCATGATGGAATAGTACCCATGCCAGTGATGATGCCTATGCCCATGCCAACACCAAATCCCCCCTTTTCCTGTCCGCCTCCAAAGGGACCGGTAAGTGCCTTTGCTTTGAGCGTTCCCTTTTTCTGTGGAAGACTCCGATTGTGGTGCTTAGCCCTGTGCCTGCTGATTGGGAAGTGTCTGTACCTGATAGCTTGATGTGTCAAAAGGCCATCGTGTTGCTGTGAGACTGCATGGGATGGAAATTGTTGGCAGTGCAGCTGAAGCTTCATGTTGCTTCTTGACCGTGGAGGTTCCTACCCCTGTTCTCCAGCAGCCCTCTTTGCCTTCAGGGAACAGAGGAGTCCAGACTTAACTCCTGAGACAGTCCTCTGACTGTCAGGCTTTTGACCAGGGGTTGGAGCTGCACTTTGAAGTTGCTAGGCTGGTAGTGTGCCGAGATTCAGTCAAGGAAGTCAGGTGAGTGTTGTGGGGTGGGAAGAGCACAGAACAATGCGGAAGTGCCCTACCTTTAGACCTGCAAGGGGAGGGGACGGGACCAGGCCAATGGCTCTTGGAGATGATTTGTTGCAAGTGTGGAAGGTGGGAGCTGAAAAGGGCACCGTTCTCTGAATTCAGTTACTTACAGTGTATCTGTGTAGACTGGAGAGTGGCAAACAGTGGGATGGCTTGGAGTCTGAATGTGATCCCAGCAATGCTGCAGTGTTTTTTGTGGAAAATCTAAGCCCAGTATTGTCAGCTGGCTGAAGGTCCGGGCGTAAATATTCTGAGGACTTGTGCCCAAGTCTAGGTCTTCAAGACACAGTTGTGTTACAAGTAAGGGTAATAGAAACCCTTGAGTGAGCCAGAGAGCTCTGTCCTCTTTTGTGATACTGCACTCAGGAGAAATGACTTAGGTGTGCTTAAGGCAGGGTATTATCCTTTTTCTCCTGGTACTTCTAATGCCTTGAAAGATGAAGTGTTTAGTCATGCTGGTTCTTTAGAATAACCCACAGTGCTGTTGCTCCAAGTGACTACGTCTGACTTAATACTTGAGAGTCTTTTCCTAGTAAGTATAAACTGTATCACATTGGATACTTGCCTGTATTGATCTTGGACTACTGCTTTCTCTGACTCCCATAGCAGCCTTAGGTGTATTGTGTCCCACGGTTGCTCTCCCAGGTGAGTAGTCTGATGCATGACTGTGATCTCTCTGTACAGGAGAACTTCAATGGCCTACCAGTGGGGACCTACCAGCTTTTCCCTAACATCCATCCACCACCAATTCCGGCAACCCCACCAACATATGAGTCCGTAAGTGGCTGAGCTGAATCACTATTGTAGGCAGCAGAGGGAACCTCAGAAAGAGTGCAGGGGTAGCCATGGAAAAGGCAAATGTTTGTTAAGCACATTGCTATCAACCTTTGGAGCTTTTGGGGTAGTGCTTGGCATTGCTTACGGGGATGGTGAATCACTGAGTGCATGTGATGGGAGAATGACTTGTGAGAAGTTCCTCATTCTGCTGTGTGTTTTGGCTGCAAAGGAAAGCCAAGATCTGTTTTACTGCATTGTTAAAATGGTGGTAAACAGTTAACAAGTAGAATCCACAAATTCTGGAATTTTTTGCAATGTGAAGCGTTTATCACCTTCAGTCTGTTTAATTATGGCTTTTGATGTAGTTCAGAGTTAGCCTGGATGAACATTTTGGCTGACCCAGGTGACGTATGTTTAAACACTCTTCCTTTCCCAGATTTTTCTCTCTCCTTGGGGACAACAGAGGAGGGGCTGGAGTCTTCCCTTTCTATGCTTGTCTATGTTTTTGCTGCTGCAGTTACAATCATGCCTGTTATTTTGCTGTCAGTGACATGCTTCTTATTTCTGCAGTATCCTGAGTAGGGATGAGTGTAGCCAAGCACCTGTGTGTGCTAACACCTTCTACTAGCTGCATAGCAGGCTTGGAGTCCAGGAGATGGAGGCACAGATGCAGCAGTTGTTAGCTGGGTAGAGATAAATGACACTGACTGCAGCCCACAGGGAATGAGGAGTTATACCAGCACAACTGACCATGCCGTGGGCCTTTGTCCCAACTGGACCAAGACCTGAGATGGGGTCATTTCATACCTTGCTACTGGTTACGAGGACCTGTCTATTGTTTATGACAGAAAGGAAACAGTAGCCGTGATTACGTGCATGATTACATGCCCGCGATTACGGGCAGTCTTCTCCCACTTATGTCCTTGATAAATATTTTAGGCCTGCTAGCGTATATGCTCTGTTTATCCAGTTCCAGAATATGGCCAGTGAAGCTGCTTCAATTGACAGGGAGGGAGGGGAAAGTCGAAGCACTGCCTCCTTTTCTTGGGAAGAGAGGTAGATTCTTCCAAATGTGCTGGAAGCTGGTGTTGTCTGCCTTCTTGAGGAGGGGTGGGGTATGCATTGCTTGGCATGCATATGCTGTTGCCCATGAACAGTGCCTACATGCCTGTCTGATTCTGTGCCTGGTAGGAGAGCGCTGTAGTAACTGAGACTCTTTTCCAGATTGACGAGCCTAACGCTGACAAGGACACTGCTGCGCCGGCAGCTGGTGAGTATGTCAAGAAGTATGGGAAACCTAGGGTGGTATGGGGCTGAAGTTAGCTTGGAATCCCAGTGTCTCCAGGAGGAACCTTTCCATATAGGGAACAATGTGTAGAACTCGACACATTGTTTGAGTTTGAAGAGGACTCTGATGGAAATGGAGAGTGTACTCTCAAAACAGGGAGGATCCAGACTTCCACTGGGAAGCTCAAGAACTAGAGTTTGACTTCAGAGTCAGTACTGGGTCTTCAGCTTAAGCTTTCTCATCAGACCATGTATAGGGTGTTGCAGGATAAAATGAGAAAGCAACAGCTCTAAGTGATAATATGTTTTTACACAGCATAAATAATACTATTCTGCAGCAACAGAATGAGAGAAGTAGGGACTAAGAGGGTAGATAGGTTTGTATTAATGTCAGTGTTGAGGCTGCACACAGCAGAACAGGACTAGTAGAGATGGCTGTTATCCCTTGGTCCATCTGCCTAAAGGCTTATGAGATGCTTCATGCATCGTAATTGGATCATAACAAAATTCTGCTGCCTTGTACAGTGTGATTCTGCTCTGTGTTTTGAAAGCACTTGTTATCTCTAGCACTTGATAAGGGTGTAGAGGGTTTTTAGAGTAAGTAGACCCTTGCTAGCTCCAGCAAGGATTTCTAATGATCTAATGGAGTCCTCTGGGGAGTGTTGGTGATGCGTCCTGAAGAAGATAGGCCCATGGGTGTACTGGATCTGGCTGTATGCTTCAATTTAACAGCTGGGTGACAGCATGCGATACCTGCACGTGTCTTTAAGAAGTGTTGGAACAAGAGAACCAGGACTTTGAATCCCCATGATGCAGTCCAGCCAGTATAGGCTTGTAGGAGCTTCAGCCCACCTGCAGCTCGCTGTGGACAGTAGAGGGGGAGCTCCTGCTGTCTGGTGCAGCCATAGGATAGAGTCACCAGTCTGGATCTGCCATGACTGCAGCCCCTTGCAGCCGCATAAACCTGAAACCTTGTGGGTTTTCCCCATTGAGTCTATATGCAGCTGGAGGTGCGTGACCACTGATCCAGTTCAGAAAAATACACTGGTACTGCCTTTTTGGTAGAACGACCTTTCTTTTGTGTGGCTCTGTTTGGCCTGGTGAGAGCATGATGATGGTGAGATGAAATGATATTTCTCTTATTCTAAATAGGGCCTGGGCCCAAGTCAGAAGCTTCTCCTAAACCAAGACCTGGAGCTCCTAATACTTTTGATAATTTTGTGCTGCCTGAACTACCATCTGTGCCAGATACACTACCAATGGCATCTGCCGGTGCCAACTCTTCTGCCTCTGAAGACATTGACTTTGATGATCTTTCTCGGAGATTTGAGGAGCTAAAGAAGAAAACATAAAACTGACTGGGCTGTAACTCCAATGTGAGGGGCAGCAGCTGCGATAGCTGCTTCTCTCTGAAACACTCCCCTTGAAATTGGTTTCCTGTATTAACCTCAAACGAATGCGCTCTTCTTTTTGAGCTCTCTTCCTGCTGTACTTAAACCAAATGCTGCCTCATTCCTGATCTTTGTTGCTCCAGGAGGTGAACTGTGGGGAATCTTGCGAGACTGGAGCAGGGAACGGCCCCTGTCAGTGTGGGTAGCTGTAGAGGAAAGCTGTGCATCACGTTCCAGGTGCCGTTCCTGACAGAGAAGGGAGGTGAAGGCTGAAATGGGATGGCGCTTTCTCTGCCCTGGTGGTCTTGAGGGTGGCATCATCCACAAGCTGCCCCTTTCTGCTCGATGGCCTGTGTGGTGAGGGTGATTAAGTCCTTTTGGTAAGACTTCTAACTAATTGGGGTGGAAGCCGGGAATACGATCATGAGGAGATGTGGCATTGCACTTCTGCCATCTCCCTGGCTCCAGCTCTATCTGGTTGCAGTTTGCCTGATGTCCTCTTGCTCCCACCGGACTCTCGAGGAGCCCACTGTGGGCTTTGCCACATTCCCGGTGGGGGTCTGCTCACAGGAGGTGGCACTGTATGCTTTCCCATTTGGCAGCACGTTCTGCCTGAACCCGCCGGCAGGGCTAGCAGAGCGATGCAGCATCTGGTGGGCTGTGCCAGCTCCTTTCTCACGGGGCACTGACTGCGTGCAGAGAGCTGAGGTCAAGGGGGCTCCGAGGGGACAGGTGGCAGTAACTTTGCTTACCCCTGAGCAGGGGCTGGGAGATCCCTGGCCTCTGCGCTGCTCCTGTGCACCTGAGGGGCTGCTGAGCCTGACCTGCTCTCTTCCGTGTAATGTATCTGTACATAACACTTTCACACAACTTTTCTTTGAAGTTTTTGTTGATTTATATCTTCCAGGTTCGTTCCTAATAAAGTGTAGGCTCATGAGCAGCTGTGTCTGTGTAGGCCGGGCAATGATTCGGGGGTTGCACAGCAATAGGACCCTCTTTGCTCCTGGTGCGTGGCCGTGGCAGTGCCCTGCGTGGGGACAACGCTGCTGCCGCGGTGTCCGTCTCGTCGCCCCCCGCCCCGCGGTCCCTGCCGTCCCGTAGCCGGCGGTGACTCACTGTGACCCGCAGCGGAGCCGGGGTCGCCAGTGGCCGGGGTCCCCCTCGGGCACCGCCCCTCGTTCGCCCGTGGGCGGAGTCAGGGCGGTCTCCCTCCAGGCCCCGCCCCTTACTGTTCGTACCCCGGTGTGGCCGCCCGCCCCGAGTCCTGCTGCCCCTTCATTGGCTGGGAGGGCGCGGCCTCCGCCAATCATCGGGTCAGGCTCGCGGAAGTGCGCGTCCACGTGTCGAGCTGGGCAGATGGCGGCGCCGCTGCGCGTGAGCGCCCGGCGGGCCCCGGGGTGGTCTGGGGATCCTGGGGGTGGCGGGAGGGGCCGGGACCGGCCAGGCGGGGCGTGCTCGGGGCATCCCGAGGGTGGTCGGGCTTGGCCGGGGTCGGCTGAGGCTGGAACGGGCAGTGCCGCGGGGCGGGGCGGGATGCCGGGCTGGGATGGTGTGCTGGCTGGGCGGGGTGCCGGTGCCGGGATGGGATGCAGGTGCCGGGATGGGATGCCGGTGCCGGGAAGGGGTGCGGGCGCGGAGCTGACGCCCTCGCGCAGGGGCGGCTGGGGGCGCTGGCGGCGGCGCTGGGCGGCTGCGGGCTGTTGCTGGGCTCGGCGCTGGCGGCGGGCGACGAACGGCTCTACGCGACGGCGGTGATGCCCGCGCTCCGCGCCCTCCCCCCCGAGGTCGCCCACGGCCTGGCGCTGCGCGCCGCCGCCTTCGGGCTGCTACCGCCCGCCTGTCCTGATGGCCCCGCGCTGGTACGTCTCTGTGGCGGGGGAGAGCGGGGGTGGGTTGGCCAGGGTGGCCAGGGCGGGGGATGATGGCCGGAGGGCAGCCAGGGCGGGGGGAGTGGCGTGGGGATCGCAGGGCCCGGTGGGTGGTCAGGAGGCCGGGTCTCGGGGTGACCTCAGATCTCTCGCAGTCCATGGGGGGAGATGAGCTCTGCCTGCTGGTGGAGGTGCCCAGCAGGGCTCCTGCGGCAGCCCGGTGTGCAGGGGATGGCCCTGGCAGGAGCCATGGGTCCCCTGGGGCAGGCAGCTGACGAGGACACCCTGCAGGGCAGAGGAGATGGAGGGGAGGGGGCTGGGGCTGCTCCAAGGGGGGCTGGAGCAAGGCCCCGGCTGTGGGTCCTGGTGTCGGTGGGCTCTGGTCCTGCTGGCTCCAGTGTGTGACCCAGCCCCTGCTCCGCAGGAGGTGCGAGTCCTCGGCCAGCGGTTCCGCAATCCGGTGGGCCTGGCGGCTGGCTTCGACAAGCAGGGCGAGGCTGTGGATGGGCTGTACAAGATGGGTTTTGGCTTTGTGGAAGTAGGGACTGTCACGCCCAAGCCCCAGGAGGGGAACCCCAGGCCCAGGGTCTTCCGGCTGGTGGAGGATGAGGCGGTCATCAACAGGTGGGATCCGAGGGTGGGCGCTCTGCGGTGTCCTACAGACTGCCTGCCCAGAGGGAGGGGATTTATTTGGGTGGTCCCGGATCTGTGGTCTGTGCTGTGGTGGCTCTTGGGTTGGATGTGCTGAGCAGAGCTGCAGAGACCGTATGTCTCCCTCATGTTTCTCCTGTGTCCTGCTCAGGGCTTGCTTGTGGACACCAGCCCAGCCCTGAACCTTGTCTGTTCTCGTGTAGGTATGGATTCAACAGCCATGGCCACGCTGCAGTGGAGCGCAGGCTGCGGGCCCGCCAGGAGACGCAGCTCAGGCTCACTGGTGGTGAGACAAGCTTATAAGCCTTTGCTTTTGGTGTCTGTAGTGTGGGTTTGGGAGTCTCCAAGGTAGCTGTAGGCTGGGAAATGTGTGTAAGGCCAGTGACCAGGCATGGGAAGGCCCTAGCCAGAGCGAGCTGTGGACAGCAGGAACCCTCTTGGGGCTGTAGCCTCTCCCCCTTGGGACTGTGACCAGGCACCTTTCTGCTGCCATTTTCTCTGTGACAGAGGTTGTGCTTGCTGCTTTGGGCAGGATGTGTCTGCTGAGACTAGCCAAAGCCAGTAGGGCCCCAGCTGGGCAGTTTCTGAGGGCAGCCTCTGCCAGGTGGCCAGACTGGAGGCTGCAGTGCTGGGAGGTGCTCACCAGGGCAGCTGTGGTGATGCTCCTGTGGCTGCAGGACAGTCCCAGGCCCACCCTTGTGAAACACGTGGGCTGTGTACCCCTGTCTTGATTTTAGCTGGTCCTGAGGCCTCCTTTGTCATGCACTCTGGCCCCTTACATGGTGGTTGGTCCTGCTGCCCTGTTAAGCTGTGTCTGTGTTCCAGCGGGAATGCCCCTTGGAGTCAACTTGGGCAAGAACAAGAGCTCTACTGATGCTGCAGCTGACTATGTGGCTGGGGTCCGGACACTGGGCCCTTTGGCTGACTACCTGGTTGTGAATGTGTCCAGCCCAAACACCCCAGGGCTGCGGGACCTGCAGGGCAAGGCTGAATTGCGGGACCTGCTGACCAAGGTGGGTGATCCTCACAGCCAGCCCAGACCACACCTCCAGCACTGGATGCATCCCATCCCCTGACAGCGCCTGCTCTGCTCCAGCAAGTGGGTTTGCCCCAGCACAGGGAGGAGCATGGTGGCTCCTCGGAGTGGTGGGCAGAGCCACCAAGATGTCCCCTGATCTGCTGCTGGCATGGGGTTCACCAGGGCGCTGTACTCGAGCAAAGGGCATGTGACCAGTGAGGCATTGCCCTCCACTCTGCTTTTGCAAGGGGGCAGCCAGCCACCCACTCCACAGCGTCAGGAGTCGCTGTGGTCCTGTGCAGGTCATGTGCCCCAGGCCCTGTGCTGTACGGTGCCCATCCCATCGGTGGTGCCATGTAGGGAGAGCAGGGCCTGTCCCTCTGCTGCCTGTGGCAGTGGGTGCATGCATCTCCTTCGTCTGGGGGAGGAGGTGTTCCCCCACCACATGCTGCTTTGTGCTCCTCTGTGCCCCCCATGCAGGTGCTGGCAGAGAGGGATGCGCTGCCCTGCAAGTGCAAGCCAGCTGTGCTGGTGAAGATTGCCCCTGACCTCACTGCGCAGGACAAGCAGGATGTCGCTAGCGTGGTCTGCGAGGTGAGAAGGCAGGAAAGGGAGGCTGACAAGAAGCTGGGCTGGTGTGCCTCCTGCCTCACCTCGCACAGCGCAGGGGCAGGACTGGGGTGCTCCTGGCAAGTCACCTGTCTGAAGGGACAGCTCTCTGGTTGCCATAGGGACAATGTCCTGGGTAGCTCTGAGTCCACGAGGGCCTCTGTGCATCACCCGGACCTCGGGGATGGTCCAGGCAGTGAGGGGCAGCTGCTTTGTCCTTGGGCACATTGCTGGGGCACTTGCCGGGGGAATCCTGGCCTGGCCCGGCCCAGAAGTCCAGGGATGAGAGTGGGGGGCTGCTCGTGGCAGCTGTGTCCTCATGCTGCTGCCTCCCTCAGCTAGGTGTGGATGGGCTGATTGTCAGCAACACCACCGTGAGCCGCCCCAGCAGCCTTCAGAGCAGGCAGCGCACAGAGCCCGGGGGCCTCAGTGGGAAGCCCCTGCGGGAGCTGTCTACACAGACCATCAGGGAGCTGTACTCCCTCACCCAAGGTAGGGGCAGAGCAGGGCTTGGGGGTGCCTGCTGGCATTGCCCGTGCTGTCCTCACTCTGTGCCTGCCCACAGGTCGGGTGACCATCATCGGGGTGGGTGGGGTGAGCAGCGGGCATGATGCCCTGGAGAAGATCCGTGCTGGAGCCTCGCTTGTGCAGATGTACACAGCACTCGTGTACCATGGGCCGCCGGTGGTGGGGGCAGTGAAGCGGGAACTGGAGGAGCTGCTGAGGTGAGTGAGGGGCCAGGCACCTCCCCCAGGGAGTCCCTGGGCCCAGGGTGGCTCTGGGCAGCCACATGCTGATATACGAGGAGTGGTACCATGGGGCTGCGCTGCAGTGCCAGGCCAGCCCAGCCGTCACATGCTATCCCTGGTTAGGGAGCAGGGGTTCAAGAACGTCATGGAGGCAGTTGGAGCAGATCACCGGTGCTGACACGCTGCGGAACCAAGGTCTAGCCAGGAGGAGCCGTGGCACAGATCTGACACTTCCAGTGCTGGGCAGGCTGGGACTGAGCCGAGGCCCCGGTCCCAGCCCCTCAGAAGGGTTGGTGATGGGTGAAACGGGCTGCATTGGTGGGGAGCAGGGGAGGGGGCCTCCACACTGGTGCGCCTGTCCAGGGCCATATTTTGGCTTTCCTGTGGGTTGGGTTCATCAGCAGAAACCAGTGCTGTGTAAGACTCTGCTGGGCGGTGAGGAAGGCCTCTGAGGGGACAGCCATGCAGGCTGTAGGCAGTCCTGCGCCCTGGCTCCTGCTACAGTACTTCCCTGTGGAGGTCACATACATTCCCTGGTGTTACCGCGCAGAGCTGCGGTCCAAGCTGTGTACTGGGTGTCCTTTCTGCCAGGGACCCCGCAGCCTGATGTGCCTGCTCTGGCCGGCGCTTGGTCCTCCTGCACTGCAGCCTCTGCAAGAGGGTCTGCCCTTCTCCCCTCTCCCCACGGTCCTGTAACAAACCTGCCAGCCCTGCGTCCTGCCCGAGTGTCAATAAATGTTTGGCTCACCTGATCCTGTGTGCTGCTCTGGGGACACCCTTTTGGTCAGAGGGACACTTGGCTCTCTTCGGCCAAGTGGGATCAGCTCTCTTCATGTTGTTCCCACTCAGTGCATCTTTTCCCAGTGGTAGAAGCTGCAGGGTAGCTGGGCTCTGGGATGGATCCTCGCAAAGTTCAGCTGGGCTTCTCTCACAGAGACCTCTGCCTGAGGCTGGGCCCTTGGGAGGTGCTGGGCACCATTTCTTCCCTTTGCTGCCAGTACATACATGTTTGGAGACAGCTGTGGTTATGCGCTGTCACTTGTTATGGAAAGGCCCTGTTTGTTCACACATCTGGAGGCTGTTGGTTTTGTCTTTGGGCGTTGACTGCTGCTTTACCCTGGACTCCCTGTGGTTGTCTCAGTCCTTTCTTGAGCAAAACATCTTGACCTGGACACGGTGTTCCCTCTGCAGCCTCTTGCAATCCAGCCGGCAGAGCAGGATTGCGTCACAGCACTTCACCAAACCTGTTTACAGGAAGAGCGGGGCTGCTGACGCCGTTCTCGGTGGCCCTCGGCTCACATCAGGGCTGTCACCCAGCTGCTCTCCTGCTTCCACAGCCCTCTGCACCAGCCTCTTCGTTTCCTAGATTCTCTGCTTCAGACAGGTGGTGCTTACTGCTGCTCTAACAGGGATGTGACCTGGTCTGTTGGCTAAGGTTTTGATGTGCTTTCTCTGGAGAGGGCCTGGGAGGTGCTTGCTCTCCCAGTCTGAAGGTGGCTGTCATGCCTGTGGGATCATGAGTTTTAGTTGCACCTTGTCACATGGCACTCTTGTCTGTGCTCTGCAGCTGACTTGTGAGTGTGGCTTGGAGACATTTAGTGCATTGCACTGCCATGGCAGTTGCTGGCGGTGGTGGCCTTGAGCATGGCCCTGCACTGCCATAGCCCAGCGTGTGGGCTGTGGTCCGTGCCCCACGGGCAGCCTGGGGCAGCTTCCCACACCTTCCTGCAGGCAGTCCCTTTGAGCTAACCTTGAGGCTGCTGAGTGGACACCAAAGCACAATCACATCTTTTTTCCCCCTGCCAGGGCATGGCAGTCTCCTATGGAGGGACAAGCCTGCTGCAGTGGGACAGTGCTATCTAAGCCTGCTATCATCAAATGCCACAGCACCTTTCTAAGTGCTGGTGTGGTTCATGGATCAGAGCTGTCAAGCCATGATGCATCCTGTGCTGGACTCTAGCCTTCTGTGCTTCAAGTGTGGTTGCATGAGTATGACTGGTGCTGGGCCAGAGTTGTCAAACCCTGCATTGTATAGGGGAACAGGCACCCCATGACATGGGAAGAAGCTTGCACAGGATGGGAAAGCCCTCTTCTGGAGTGTCTGGGGGCAGACACAGATGTTCCTCCTGAGCCTGAAGGACTGGAGTGTGTGAGGGGCAGGAGGGATGCTGGTGAGACCCCCAGCAGGCCAGGCTTCGATGGCTCAGTGCTGGGGCTGGCCCCACACACTCTAGATGGTTTTGGGATGGCCTCACTGCAACTGGCACCCTGGTGTAGGTAAGAGTGTGGGTGCCTGTCCCTTCCCCTCCATGTTGCCCCTTGGTTGTGCTCCTGCTGGAAGCAGACTCCACTTGTCAGAGCCAGCAGATGTGCTCTGCCCTGCACCCTTGCTGCTGGCTGGCCACATCCAGCTGGGCACTGGCCAGTGATTGCTGCTACGAGTTCCCGTAAGGCTGGGCTGGGCCCTGGCCTTTGCTGACAAACAGCCTGCACCAGAGGGGCCAGGGGCTGCCAGGACATGGGGCTGGAGCCTGCTGGATGGGAAGGGGTGGGTGTTTGTGGGAAGAGGTCAGCCTGGCCGCAGTCCCGGGAGCCTGCCGTGAGCTAACATGAGACATGCTGCACCCCTCAGCCAGCTGGGCTGGTGCTGCCCAGGGCAGTGGTGGCCCTGAGCTCCACTGCGCCCCAGCTTTATGGGGTGGCTGTCAGGGTGCACCCCAGCTGTGGGCAGAGCCAGGCACAGGATGGGATGGCACTCTGCTCCCAGTGCTGGCAGGTGAAACCAAGCCACAGGGCGGCTGCCTGCACCCTGTGGGGCTGCCGGGTGCCCCCACAGGGACTGCTCTAGGTGGGGGCACAGGGCAGTTTTGCAGGGGCAGGAGCTGGCTCTGCTTTCTGTGAACCTCAGCTGGTGTCACAGTGCCAGGGCACCAGCGTCTGCAGCCGGATCCCTCCCCGCATATTTGTAGCTGCAAAATCCCGGAAACTCTTGGCACACTGGCTTCCTACGGGGGCTTGGCAGGCTTCCCGGGAGCCTCTGCCAGGCCGGCTGTGGGCCAGGTGGGGCTTTTTGTGCTCCTCCTGCTGGGAAAGGTGCTGGCTGCGTACAGCAGGGTCAGGAGGTCTGGAGCATATGGGGCTGCAACAGGACGAGGGAGGTGGCAATAAAAGGGATCGGGAGGGAGTCCTGAGCAGCATCAACCTGCAGAAGGAGGCTGCTGTGAGGAGAGGGAGCTAGAAGCATGGGGTGAGCAACGTTGGTGTGTCCCTGCACATCCTTGGTGCTGTGTCTGTCCTGCTTGCCTGGCTGAGGACCTGGCCCTGCTGTGGGCTGTGACAGGACCTGTGTTGGGACTGAGGTGCTCTGGGGCCCAACACTGCAGCCTTGTCCTCCACAACAGCAGGGTCTAGGTATGACCCAGGTGACTTCTGCAGGTTGTGTCTCTGCTGAGTGTGCCCTCTCTTCCCTGCAGACCTGCAGCGCTGCTGATTGCTGGCCTGGCCTGGACTGTGCTGGAGACTGCAACTGCCACTGGTACCTTCCAGGGCAAGGGTGGGAGCACCGGGGCTCGGATGAAGCCAGGGGCAGCTTGGCAGGGAGCAGGCATGGGGTAGGGAAGACAGGACTGGGGAGGGACCTGCTGGAAGTCAGGGAAGCTGAGCATCCTGTGTCTGCAGAGTGGAGCTGTGCAAAGCCTGCGGAGATTGAACATGGCTATGTGGAGCACCTGATCAAGTACCGCTGCGACCCGTACTACCAGCTGCGCGGCTCTGGTGATGGTGAGGCATGCAGCATGGGCACAGCTCCCAGGAATGGGGCTTGTCCCTGGCTCCAGGGGATGCATGGGGCCACCTAAAGCCAGATGATACAATGCCCCCCCACCCCCCTTTCTGGGGGGTATAAGTAGCTACTCCTGCTCCCCCAAGCCCTGGGGAGGTACAAGTATCTCCTCGCCTCCCTGGCTGTGGGGTCCTTCCCCCCACCCTTGCAGGGCAGGTGTGCTGACTCTGGTTTCCCTCTAAAGGCACGTACAAGTGTGATGAGGATCACGCGTGGGTGAGCCCTGAAGCTGGCAAGGAGGCGCCTGTCTGCGAGCCAGGTGAGAGCAGAGCAGCAGGGGCTGGGGCTGTGAGGGGCAGGGCAGGTGGGGGGCTGGAGGGACTGCTCACAACCCCCATTTTCAGTGCTGCTCCCTGGGGCTGCTGTGGGTCAGGAGGCATCTGGCACCTGTGCGCCTCAGAGGGCTCACCGGGGCCCTGCTCTGCCCTATACAGTGTGCGGGAAGCCGAAGAACCCTCCCAGGCAGATGCAGCGCATCATCGGGGGCCTGCTGGCTAGGAAGGGCAGCTTCCCTTGGCAGGGCCGGCTGGTGACCCGCCACAACCTCACCGTGGGGGCCACGCTCATTGGTGACTCGTGGCTGCTGACCACGGGCCAGAATGTCTACCTGAACCACAGTGAGAACGCCAAGCCGGAGGAGATTGCCCCTACACTGCAGCTCTTCCTGGGCAGCCAGAAGCAGCCTGCCTTGGGCATCGAGCGTGTGGTGCTGCACCCTGGCTACCCAGAGGCTGTAGATCTGGCCCTGCTGAAGCTCAAGCAGAAGGTGCACCTCGGAGAGGAGGTGATGCCCATCTGCCTGCCCCAGAAGAACTATGTGCGCCCAGGGCGGGTGGGTTACGTCTCAGGCTGGGGCCGTGGTGCCACCTTTGCCTTTTCCGACATGCTGAAGTACGTGATGCTACCAGTGGCAGAGAGCGAGAAGTGCAGGCAGTACTACGAGGCACGGAATAAGTCCCACTGGGTCCAGCCCATCCTCAGCAATGACACCTTCTGCGTGGGCATGAGTGAATTGCGGGAGGATACATGCTATGGGGATGCTGGCGGCGCCTTTGCTGTGCAGGACCCCGATGATGACACCTGGTATGTGGCTGGAATCCTCAGCTATGACAAGACCTGCACGGCCTCCAAGTATGGCGTATACGTGGATGTGCAGCATGTCCTGGCCTGGGTCAAGGAGACGATGGCAGCCGGCTGAGGTGGGGCCGTGGTGGAATAAAACTGCCCCACACCTGGCTGCAGGCTCTGTCTGTCTATCTGTGCGCGGCACCGCGGGGGCATGCACGTGCGTCTGTGTGTGGGGGTGAGCGTGTGCCTGTGCCTGCCCCTCGGGGCAGGGGGGGTGGGTTGCCTGTGGAGTCCACGCAGGGCTTCCCGTGGGGTGGGGGGTGGCTGGGGGGCCTTGTCTGCAGGGCCTGCCTGGGGCTCTGTGGGGTTCTCCCGCCCCTCCCCCGTGTGGGTGTCTGTGAGGTCCTCCTCCACCCTTGTGTGTGTCGGGGTGTCTGTGGGGTTCCGCCCCATCCCTCCCGTGTGTGGGGGTGTCTGTGGGGGTTTTTCCGCCCCGGCTCCCGTGTGGGGTTTTTCCTCCCACCGTGTGGGGGTGGATATCTGTGGGGTTCTCCTGCTCCGTCCCCGTGCGTGTGTCGGTGTCCCTGGGTAACCTCTCCGCCTCCCCCGCCGCCTCCGCTCTCTTCCGGCCGCGCCCTCTACAGTCGGAAGTCCTCCCGTGGTCACACGCAGTGTCCCCAAGCCGGAAGTCCGCCGAAGGACCGCTGGCGCGTCTTGTCTAGCGGTGGTTGGACTCTATGGTGATTGCCGCTCCTACAGGCGCTGTCCGCTATGTCTATGGTGCAAGTGGGCTAGAGTGGCTCCTCTCGCGGAGCACTGTGGGGCGGCCATGGCGGCGCTCAGGGAGCTGGTTTACAGTCGCTGAGGCAACTGCAAGCAGGCGTGGGGGTTGTAGGACCGGGGCGGGGGCGGCGGGGCCGAAGCAGCGCTCTGGCGCACGACCCTCCCTCTGATTTGTGACCCGCAGGCCCCATGGGTCCCCGCCGCGGCCCGGGCACCCGGCCCTGCCTGGCGTGATAGCAGTCGTCGGCGATCGCTATGGCCGAGGCGAGCGAGGAGTCGCTGCACCGGCTGGCGGGGACGAGCCCGGACGCCGAGGCCGGCGGGCTGGTCCTGCGGAGGCGGAGCGCTGCCGCCGAGCAGCACGTCTTCAAGGCGCCGGCACCACGGGCCTCCTTGCTGGGCCTGGACGTGTTGGCGGCCCAGAAGCGGCGGGAACGCGAGGAGGAGGCGGCCGGTGGAAAGCGGTCCCGGGTGTCTTCCTACAAGGACTGGGAAGAGGGCCGTGACGAGACGTGCAGCCCGGAGGAGGACGAGGAGGAGGAGGAGACCGATCGGAGCAGCCGGAGCACTCGCAAGGACAGGTGGGGTCTGCGTGGGGGTTCCCGGTGCTGGCAGTGGCACAGTGTGCTTCACAGCCGTTGGATCCCCACCGGGGGCAAAGGAGCATGAGCATGCGGCGTGAGCACTGTCAGTGTCTGCCAGGGCTGCGCCCTGTAACAGACAGGCCCATAACCTCCTGTGTGGTGGGGAGGTCTGGGGTTCTCCTCGGGGGAGGACTGTGGGGCACCTCTGTAGATCTGAGAAGGTCTGGGAATAGCTCTTTCACTGGTGCCTTCCCTAAGGTGTTATTGGCAGGAGCGCTTTTAGATGCTGTTAGGCCTGCAAACACCAGCCATTGTAGTTGTGAGACTGTCTCCTTCCTGATGCCTGGAGGCAGTGGCCTGCTTGGAAGTGCACTTGTCTGAGCAGATCATCAGCAGACTTGGTGGGCTGTTAGCAAAGGACAGAGAGAGTACTTTTAACCATAAGCTTCTGCTGTAGCAGGGGTTAGAACTAGAGTTGTATGAGACAGGTCAAAGCCCAGTTATTCCTCAGCACTTTTGAGTTTTTCTTTTCTCTCTGTTCTGCTTTTCCAGGCATTACCGTTCTGTCCATGTGGAAACACCTTCCTACACAGGGGGTGTCAGTGAGGAGTTTTGGGAACGCAGCCGGCAGCGGGAAAGGGAGCGTCGGGAACATGGTGTCTTTGCCTCCTCCAAGGAGGAGAAGGAACGAAAGAAGGAACGCAGTAGGGATCGGGACCACGATCATAAACGGGACCGCGGTAACTGCTCAAAGACCTTTGTGACTCTTCCTGCTTAGGGTTTGGGCTTGTCCCTCAGTCTGTTTGTAGTCCTTAGTTAATGTTCGTAGTGTTTTCTGAAGCAGACTTGGGAAACCCGTTTGTGCACTGGGTACCTGATCTTACTTTCTTTTTGCAGAGGAGCGGGACAGAAGTCGCCACAGCAGCAGATCAGAGAGAGATGGCTCATCGGAGCGGAGCAGCAGGAGGAGCGAACCAGAGAGTCCCAGACATCGGCCCAAAGGTAGGAATGGAACCTGGTGGAGTTCTTGTGCGAGACCTAACAGGAAGGGGCTTGTTCTTTTTTTCTTGTTTCCTGCTGTTTTTGTCAGCACAAGCATGGGCAGAAAAGCTTGCATCTTTTAACACTTGTGGTTAGAACAAGCACAAAACTCTTAGCTCGACCTGGGTCTGGGAGCAGTCTGGCAGCTGTGTGTGTGTGAAAATCTGGCTGCTGTCTGTGCAGTGGGGTCTCTTCTAGATCTATGTGATAGAAATGTGGTGCTTTGGCAATTTTCCTTGGAATTGATGGGTTGGCCCGTTCTCTTAAAGTGAGGGCAAATGGGTACCCTCTCTGCATGCTCCTTGCTAGATGGTGTAAGGTGGCTCCAGGTGCCTGGGGTCACTGTTTGAACATCAAGTGTCAAAACCCATCTTCTCTACTAGATGCAGCCACGCCGTCTCGCTCCAGCTGGGAGGAAGATGATACTGGCTACAGCAGTGCCCGCCGCTCACAGTGGGAATCTCCCTCACCCATGCCTTCTTATCGAGACTCAGAGCGTAGCCACCGGGTATCATCACTGCGGGACACGGACCGGAGAGACCGGGATAGGTATCGGTGCCTGTGACTGTGACTATGAGCTGTTGAGCTGCAGAAAGGGGAGGGCATGTATAAGAGTAGCGCCTGGCTGTGGGCACCAGTTACTTCCTCATGCTGTTTTTTCAGGTCTGTGAGGAGCAGGTACTCGGATAAGACACCATTGCCCACCCCATCATACAAATACAATGAGTGGGCTGATGACCGGAGACACCTGGGGGCCACGCCACGGCTGTCCAGAGGGAGAGGTGAGGCGCCTGGCCTGAGCTGCCTAGGCTGGGCAACAGGGGAGTCCACTTCCCCTTTGCAGCACAAGGTCGGGCTTTAGGGTTTCCCCTGGAGTGGCCTGACTGACCAGCTCACCCTCTCCAGGGCGGCATGCAGACGGGGAGGAGGGCATTGCCTTTGAGACGGAGGAGGAGCGGCAGCAGTGGGAGGACGACCAGCGGGTGAGAGCCCCAAGGCGGGCGAGGAGCGGGACGCCCAGTGGACAGCGGGCTCGGGGCTGCTGGGCTGGGCGGGCCGCGGGGCCGCCGCTGGCCAGCGGGAGCAGCGGGGCCGGGGGGAGGCCGGCGGGCTCCCCCCGGCGGCCAGACCGTGAGCTGCGGGAGGGCCCGGCCCGGCCCGGTCTGGGGAAGAGCTCAGGGCCGCACCTCTCCCCTCTCAGCAAGCTGACCGGGACTGGTACATGATGGATGAGGGCTATGACGAGTTTCACAACCCCTTGGCCTACTCTTCCGAGGAGTACGTGAAGAAGCGGGAGCAGCACTTGCACAAACAGAGACAGAAGCGCATCTCAGCACAGCGGCGGCAGATCAATGAGGTAGGGGCGAGATGCGGGGTCGGCTGCTCTGAACGTGTGGGCCCTGCTTGTTTTGCTGCCCCTTGAGAGACCCGCTTGCTGGCAGTGAAGGCCGAGCCCTTGCTCTCGGGTGGAGAAGGACAGTCTGTGTCCTGGCCCAAACTGAAACTGAATGAGGGCTCACAGGGAAATTTGTTAAGTTCCTTCCAGAAAGTGCAGCCATGCATAGGGCAGAATTTGCAATCAGAGTGACTGCGGTGTCCAGGGCAGCAGAATTGCAGAAGGCTATGCTCCTGCTATTCTAGGGTATAAGTTACATTACTAGGGTTGTCTACTGTTGGCCCAGTGGACGCTGGGGGCTGCTCCCCTCAGCACATGAGTGCGATTATGTCCAGGCTTCCTGGTGTATTGAGTATGGCAGGGGCCTTGTGGACAATGTCTGTCCTGCGTTTCCTTGGAGACAGTCCTGTTGGCCATGTGCTTCATATGTCCAGTCTGTGTTTCCTATACCCTGCTGCTTCCAGTTACTGTTTCTTCCCTAGTGCTTATTTTCAGGCTACCTAGGCTGGAACCATCAGTTTCACCCTGTTGTCAGTGTGGAGCCCAGACCTGAGCCCAGTGTTCTGGCGTGATCTCTTGGGCTTTCTGTGGGGCTTCTGTGTGTTTTCTGATAGATTGTTTCCTGCAGGATAATGAGCGCTGGGAGACAAATCGCATGCTGACCAGTGGCGTTGTTCATCGGATTGAAGTGGACGAAGATTTTGAGGAGGATAACTCTGCTAAAGTGCATCTGTTGGTGCACAACCTAGTGCCCCCTTTCCTAGATGGAAGGATTGTCTTCACCAAGCAGGTAGAGACTGTGGCTGAAGGCACTGATGGCAGGGAGCCCTGCAAGTGTGAATTCTCTGTACTGAAGCAATACCTCTTTCCTCTAGCCAGAGCCAGTCATCCCTGTCAAGGATGCCACCTCAGATTTGGCCATCATAGCCCGGAAAGGCAGCCAATTGGTGCGCAAGCACAGGGAGCAAAAGGAGCGTAAGAGGGTATGCTGTGGCCTTTTGGCTTACTGTACACGTTATGTAGTGCTTCACAGCCTTTGTTTGGACTTTGCAGAATACAGGCTTTGATGGCAACGGTGATATTCATATTTTTATGACATGGGGTATTCTGGCAGCCCAGCTCATTGCATTGTCTCATAAGCAGCTGCTGTGATGTGACTTCCTCAGGCACTGCCTGGGACATGAATCACTGTGCACTTGTGCAGAGGAGTCTGATCCAAAGGACGTTTGGATCATGGGAGAAGAGAGCAGATGGAAGAGTGCAAGGTAGCTTAGAGACAGTCAGCAATCAGTATGGCAGCAAGATACATCTTGTCATGTCTCAGGAGAAGAGTTGAGGGAAGGAGTATGCAGTAAGGTAGCATATTAGGTTTTGGGACTGTTTTCTAGGGACTTTCTCTAAAGCTTACGTGATAGCTGTGGGGAAAGCACAGATGTGTTGGTTGTAAATTCAAACTGAGCTGGATTTGAGGTGCATATACTATGAGTGGAATGGAGATGGAAGCTAAACTGATATCAGAGGTGAGAGCAAACAGCAAGGTGGGAGAGAGGCCTGTGAGCACCTGTCAAGAGCCAGAAGATTCTCTGTTTCAGATTTGTGTTTAAGTTCAAATTTAATGGAACGGTCAGTAACTGGAACCATTTTCTTAGAAGGCGGTTGGTCAGCCTGTGCCTGAAGTCTCTGTATCCAGACCAGTGTCTAAAAGCTCTGCTTCAGTTCACTTGGAAGAGGGGGACTTGATATAGGAATGGGGTGTGTGTTCTGAATTGCAGCATTGGCAAATTGTGGGGCTAATATTCTTTCCTAGTCTTTTGAATAGGATTGGAGAAGTATGATTTGTCAGTGCTTGCTGTGGCAAAGTTATGCTGCTCTCTGTCCTTCTAGGCTCAGCATAAGCACTGGGAGCTGGCAGGCACAAAACTGGGAGACATTATGGGGATCAAGAAAGAAGAGGAGAAGGATGAGATGGTGACAGAAGATGGCAAAGTGGATTACAAGTAGGAGCTTGCTTTGTATTACTCCTGCTTAGCCAGTACGGGGGCTGTAGGCATAGCAAAGTGTGTGGAGAGGCAGTTTCAGGACTTCTGGTGTTTCTTCAGGACTGAGCAGAAGTTTGCCGAACACATGAAGGAAAAAAGTGAAGCAAGCAGTGAATTCGCCAAGAAGAAGTCAATCCTGGAGCAGAGACAATATCTGCCCATTTTTGCTGTACAGCAGGAGCTGCTCTCCATCCTCAGGTATGGCTGCTAGGGAGCTCGTCATAGAGCATCCCCAGGGTATTGGCTTACATCTCAGGAACCCAAGTGAGAAATTCTCCTAGGTACACGGCCCATTTGGAAGCTGTACCTTCAGGAAGCAAAGCCCACTGCTTTGTGTGGTTGGTGGCAGCTCTCCTGCCTGAGTAGGGTGACGCTTGGGTGGCAAGCCAGGGCTGTGAATGCAAAAGCCCTTCTTTGTGGTATATGAAGGAATAATTTTTCCCGTTCTTCAGAGACAACAGCATCGTGATTGTGGTGGGGGAGACGGGGAGTGGGAAGACGACTCAGCTGACACAGTACCTCCATGAGGATGGTTACACAGACTATGGCATGATTGGCTGCACCCAGCCCCGCAGAGTGGCAGCCATGTCAGTTGCCAAGCGGGTCAGTGAAGAGATGGGGGTGCGACTGGGAGAGGAGGTGAGTCTGGCAGTGGGTGCAGGGGTACAGCCTGATGACAGTGAACGCATGGGGCTGTTGGAAGACTTGCTGGTGTCTCTGCCCTCCCAGGTGGGCTATGCCATCCGCTTTGAGGACTGCACATCTGAGAAGACGGTGATCAAATACATGACAGATGGGATCCTTCTTCGTGAGTCACTGCGAGAGGCTGACCTGGACAACTACAGTGCTATCATCATGGATGAGGCACATGAGCGCTCACTCAATACTGACGTGCTCTTTGGCTTGCTTCGGGAGGTGTGTGTGAGCCTGGACTAGAGGACAGCAGCATAGGGCACATGAGCTGGTCTTAAAGCAGAGTATTGGCAGGGACAGCTCTTCTCTACCAGGTCTGGGAGAGGGACGCAGAGCTGCCACATCTCTGTACTTGCCGCTCCAACATCCTGGTCTCTGGTTCTGGGGGGTTAGATCTCTCCTAGTGCCTAAGTGCTGCCAGAGGCTTGCTGGCGAACTGTCAGAAACTCTAGGTACAGAGATCTTTGCTGACTTAAGGCTTCCTGGACTGAGGTCAGCATGTCTTTTTGACTGCACAGACCATGTAGCATCTGTGTTTCCTGGCATTAGTGGCCAGTGCCTCTAGAGTATAGCAGAAGCTCTGTCCTGTGCTGTTGTCTCCGCAGCCTGCAGCCATGCACAAATGCCCCTTCCTTATTGTTCCTTTCATCCGCTTTTTAGGTGGTGGCCCGACGCTCAGATCTGAAGCTTGTTGTCACCTCGGCCACCATGGACGCAGATAAATTTGCCTCCTTCTTTGGCAATGTTCCTATTTTCCACATTCCTGGACGCACTTTCCCTGTTGATATTCTTTTCAGCAAGGTATGGTCAGCATTGTGGAGGGAAGTTGTGTTGTGACGGGAGGAAGTTGTGACTTGGGTGCACTGTACTCTGTGGTGGACAGGAAGGATAGAGGAGGACTAGCCATGCTATGATACAGTCTTGCACACAGGACGGGGCAGGTGAGATTATTGGCGTCTGTAACCTGGGCTGTGCCTTTCAGACCCCTCAAGAGGATTACGTGGAGGCTGCAGTGAAACAAGCCCTGCAGGTCCATTTGTCTGGTGCTCCCGGAGACATCCTCGTCTTCATGCCTGGCCAGGAGGACATAGAGGTGAGCTGGAAGGACAGGCACTGTCCTACCCTCTTTTTATTTTAATCTTATGTTTACACCCCTCTTTCTGTCTAGGTGACCTCAGAGCAAATTGTGGAGCACCTTGAGGAGCTGGAGAAGGCGCCTGCTCTTGCTGTACTGCCTATCTATTCTCAGCTACCATCGGACTTGCAGGCCAAGATCTTCCAGAAGGTGCTGATGTGTGCTCTGTGATAGGAGTGGGGACAGGTGAAACTAGTGCAGGGAAGACTACTGAGCATGAGTAAGAGGTTCAAACATGCCTTTTGTATTGCATGTGGAGAGTGAGAGAAAGCATGTACCCCCCCTCAACTTCCCAAGACTCACCCTTGTCCTTCTGGGTTGCTGCTCTGCACTGTTCCTCAGCGGTGCAGAGGCCCTTGCCCAGGGATTTGACTGATGTGCAGTATGCTTGCAGGCTCCGGATGGGGTCAGGAAGTGCATTGTTGCCACTAACATTGCAGAGACCTCACTGACAGTGGATGGCATCATGTTTGTGATTGACTCTGGCTACTGCAAGTTGAAGGTAAGCCAAGATTTCCTGTTCTGTTATGTCTGTGATCTCTGGGGTTGGGTTGAGAGAGTTCTGTGGTGGTGACCCAGACTTCCTTTTACTTCAGTCTGTTGTTCTTATGCTCTGCAGGTTTTCAACCCCCGTATAGGCATGGATGCACTGCAGATCTACCCCATCAGTCAAGCCAATGCCAATCAGAGAGCAGGCCGAGCTGGCCGAACAGGCCCAGGCCATTGCTTCAGGTAGGCATGTCACTGGTGTTCTGTCATATCTGCAGCTTGGTATCAGGTTATATATATTTTTTTCTCACTGGAGTTGTTCATTATCTTGAACTTCTGGGGGGATGAGGGCAGTAGGCAGGCCTTGAGGCCTTCTTTTTTGGACCCAGTGCCTCTGCAGAGGAAAGGATATGCTCCAGTTTCTTCCCTTGCTCATCTTCACTTGTGGCTGTTCTGCCTGTGATGCTGTCAGGATAACAGCCAAGCCAAAGGGAGCTTTCTCAAGGCTTTGCTTTGAGACTGGTCTGCACCCAGGGAAGGACTGTGCTTGAGAGGGGTGTACACCGTACTGCAGCCCAGGCACCCTTATGTGCTGGGGAGGTCACACTTTGGCCAGGGTAGAAGTTTGTCCCTGGGGTCCTGCTGGATGGCCTGGCTGAGTTCAGAGTTGCTGCCTCCCGTGAGATGCCTGGCTGGGTTGGGCAACAGCTGGTGAGTCAATAAGGAATACAGTGGCCTGAATGGGAGGATCATGCTCTTGGCATCTGTTTCCCAGGCTCTACACCCAGAGTGCCTACAAGAATGAGCTGCTGACAACCACGGTGCCCGAGATCCAGCGCACCAACCTTGCCAATGTAGTGCTTTTGCTCAAGTCCCTGGGAGTGCAGGACCTGCTGCAGTTCCACTTCATGGATCCACCCCCAGAGGACAACATGCTGAATTCCATGTACCAACTGTGGATCCTGGGAGCCCTGGATAACACAGGTATTGGGTGCTGGGGCAAGCTGTCAGCCCATGGGACTGGGACCTGCCCAGCTGCTGACCCCTGTGCTGTTCCTACAGGTGGTCTGACCTCAACAGGACGTCTCATGGTGGAGTTCCCACTGGATCCTGCACTCTCCAAAATGCTCATTGTCTCCTGTGACATGGGTTGCAGCTCTGAGATCTTGCTCATTGTCTCCATGTTGTCTGTGCCTGCCATCTTTTATCGGCCTAAGGTACCTGTTTGCTCTTTCAGCAGTTTGGGGCCTTCCCCTGACCTTTGACTAACCTGTGTTCTTTGCTTGCCCTTCAGGGACGAGAGGAGGAGAGTGACCAAGTGCGGGAGAAATTTGCTGTTCCAGAGAGTGATCACTTGACTTATCTGAATGTCTATCTGCAGTGGAAGAACAACAGCTATTCTACACTGTGGTGCAACCAGCACTTCATCCACGCCAAGGCCATGCGGAAGGTGAGGCTGTGGCAATGAGGTTGGGGGAGGGAGCCTTATGCAGGAGAGGGATCTGACTGCCACACACCTTTGTAGGTGCGGGAGGTGCGTGCCCAGCTTAAGGACATTATGGTGCAGCAGCGGATGAGCTTAGCATCCTGTGGTACTGACTGGGATGTTGTCAGGAAGTGCATCTGTGCTGCATATTTCCATCAAGCTGCAAAGCTGAAGGTGAGAGGTGTATGTGCTAGTCTGGGGGCTGAGAGGCCCTGTCTGGGAACAGATGGACTAACCACACTTCTCTTTGCAGGGCATTGGGGAGTATGTGAACATCCGCACAGGCATGCCCTGCCACCTGCACCCCACGAGCTCTCTGTTTGGCATGGGCTACACACCAGACTACATTGTGTATCATGAGTTGGTCATGACCACCAAGGTGAGCTTGAGCTGAGGGCTAGCAAGAAGGGTGAGGAGTGCTCTGAGGGAGATGGGAGGGCTTTACTGTGATACTAGGATCTATCAGAAGGGCAGTTCTCAGCCTTTCTCATCTATACCAACTGGGCGTGTCTGTGTCATCTGCAGAGTCCTGTTTGTCCCTTTCCCAATACTTTTTCCTGCCCTATGTGGGACATGTTTGAACCTCTTTGCGGTGTCACCAAGTCCAGCCCATACCAGCTTCTGAGGCCAGGAGGAATTGTCTGGAAGTGGTATAGTCCCAGCCTGAGAAGTGCCATCATCAAGTGAGGGAGGGAGGGAGCTGCCATGGCCCTAGAAATAGTGCCCAGCCCCTGAGAGTGCCATCCTGCTACCCTGGTCTTTCCTTCTGTCCATGCAGGAATACATGCAGTGTGTCACTGCTGTGGATGGAGAGTGGCTGGCAGAGCTGGGCCCCATGTTCTACAGTATCAAACATGCTGGCAAGTCACGTCAGGTGAGTCTCCTATCCAGGACGAGCTGGCAGACAACAGGCCCACTGCATGCCTGGTCTAGTGCAGCGTGTGTGTTTTGACATGGAGGGAACAGGCCTGTGGGCCTGCAGAGAGTCTGCTGCTGGCCAGCCCTCTGCCTGTCCCTGACCTGTTCCTGTCTTGCTCCAGGAGAACCGCCGCCGTGCCAAGGAGGAAGTGTCTGCCATGGAGGAAGAGATGGCTTTGGCTGAGGAGCAGCTGCGTGCCCGTCGGGAGGAGCAGGAGCGCCGTAACCCACTGGGCAGTGCAAGGTAGGTGCTGACCCTGCCTGGCCATGGGTTGCCTACTTACGAGCAGGAGTAGTGAGCTGTGTGGAGGATCCCAAGTTCCCCATGGGTGTTCTGGTACAGGGAAAGGTTGCATATTCCACTAATCACCCTTGTCCTCTCCTGGCAGATCTACTAAAATCTACACCCCTGGGCGGAAGGAGCAGGGGGAGCCCCTGACGCCACGACGCACCCCAGCCCGCTTTGGCCTCTAAGAAGGCAGTGCCTGTTGCTTTGAGGCTTAAAGACTTCCAGGAGCAGCTGAGCCTTAGGAGAGTGCCCAGCTCCTCTGATCACTGTACTGTGTGAGGTGCTCTACAGCTTGTGGCCCAGGAAGGCTTTGGTGCTTGGCACTAATTTTGCTACAGAACAGAAATAATTTTATTTGTTTAAAGGTTGTCAGTCTAATCCTTGCTTTGTTTTGCACTGCTTCTTATCCTGGAGGTGAACGTTGGGTGGAGGCAGCCCTGCAGAATCGTGCAGGGCTGGTACTGTCAAGTTGTTGCCCTGTAGAGCCTGGGACAAGGCACAGAATTACACTGACTTAGAGGGTAAAGACAACCTGTCCCCGGCCCAGCCCTGGCCCATACTACTGCAAAGGCAGTTCTCCCACAACCTGTGCCCAGGGCAGGCAGCTGGTGCCCAGCTGTCCCTGTACACACAAGACCATAGGCCCAGCCCTATTTCAGACCAGGCTGTGCCAGGAATTCAGCTCACCTTCATCTGCCCACACTTGTGGTGCTGCTCATGTGTTCTGGCCGTGAGGTAAGTGTTTTCCTCCTGCATCCTGCCCAGTGTGTCTTGAAGATGCCTGGCGGAAAGGCAGGGGAGATAAGGTGATGCAGTGGTGCAGAGACAATCCTGGTCTGCTAGTCTTGCAGGAGCTTGGGTAGTCCAGCAGTTGTCCATCTGTCCCATACACCCCTGCCAGCAGCAGTAACTGCTGTGCATGGAGAGCTCAGCCCCGCTCCCCATGTTCCCACTTACTCCTTTTCACCTGTCAGCTCTGTGGTCTGCTTGATTTGCTGCTGGATCTTGTGCCCTAGTTTCTCATTTGACTGCCTGAAAACAAGGTGTGAGCTGAGTGAGTTGGTGTGAGGAGAAGGCAGCCACTAGCTCCTCTCTATTCCAGTAAGGCTTCTCACTCACATCTGCTCCTTCACATACTGCCTGATGTTGACCAGCACCAGCTCCCTCTCCTTGCGTCGCTTGCTGCTGTCAGAACATGCCAGAGCATGGGAAGAGCGCAGGGTTTCTACCTGGAAAGAATGACCACCCATGGCACGTGTGAACCAGCATGTGACTGCTCTTCCCAGCCTCTATGAGCCCAGGACTGAAGGCAGTTGGAGAAACCAGGCTGTCCTGGGGCTGAGCAGAGGGTCTGGACATGCCTGTGCTGTAGGAGAGCTGCTCTGAAGAAGAACTGTTACCTCAGCACTACTGGCCGTGAACTTCTGTCATAACATGGTAGTTCCATGCTGAGGTGCTTCTTTTAGCAACGGAGAACAAGATAACTCAGCCCTGCTGCTGCCAGACCCACAGCCTCCTCCCTTGGTGGCCTGGGATCTGCAGTATGCTGTCCCTTGTCCTGTCCTCTCCACCTCTCCCCTGCCTGTGGGCCAGGATCTGTCATTCCCTGGTGCTAGGGGCCCAGCCTATGCTCCTGCCCTTGGGCTGTGTGGCTCCCTGGTTTTATCCTGCACCTGCTCTTTGGCCTTGCTGAGCTCTTCCTTGAGGAAAGCCAGCTCCACCTGGCAAACAACCAGCTCCTCTTCTCGTGTAGCCAGAGCTCGCTTGCTGTCCTGGTGCAGCTGCTGCCAGTGTTGGGCTCTACTGCTTAGCTCCTGCAGCCTCTCCTGGAGGGAGTGGGCCTGCCGGTGGCACAGAGAGACAGTGAGAGAGACAGGCTGAACACAGATTCCTGGTGCCCTGTGGGAAGGCTTGGGACATGCTTACCTCCTGCTTGCTCTGCTCCTGGGACTCCTGCAGCTTCCTTAGCTCCCAGTGGAGCTGCTGCCTATGCTCCTCGTAGGCTGCAATCTTCTCCTCCTGCTTGGCTTTCTCTTGCTGGGCTTGGGCCAGCTCTGCCTGCAGGGTGGCCATGTCCTGCACCTGCATGCAAAGTTGTGGGGCAGGGAGGGTGGTTGGCCAAGCCGTGGACAGGCTGGGGCTTCCCCCAGGGGCTAGTGTTGCCCAGAAACAGGAAAGGGCTCTGGCACCCGAGGGCTGCATGGTGGCTGGCTGTATCTTGGGGCTGTCCTGTCCCTGCCCTCACCTGTTGCAGCAGCTCTGCCAGGTGCTTTCTGTTGGAGGTCACTTCTTGTTGCAGGTCTTGAATGGTCTCCTTGGCTCTGCTAAGCTGCTGCAGACTTTGCTGCTTCTGGATGTGGGTGGCTCCCAGCTCCTCCTGCAGCTGAGCCAGACTGTGCCGCAGGCCCTGGCTCTGTTCCTCCTGTGCCCTCAGCTGCAGAGAAGGCAAAGCATTAGCGGGTGCTGCATTGCTGTGCTAGTGCTGCTTCCTGCCAGAGCGAGGCCTGTGCCCTCTCTCCTGCTGCTGGTCCCAGCTCGCTTCCCACTCCTGCAGCACAGGCTTTGCTGCAGGGCTTTATTCTCTCTCTTGAGGGTGTTCATCCACTCCTTTACCTGCTGCAGCTCTTGCTAGAGCTTTTTCTTCCCATCCTGCTGACAGTACAGCTCCCCTTGCAGCACCCATGGCGTGGTAGCCTGCTCCTGGCACTGAACAGGCCCTGGCTTATCCATGGGGGCAGGGGAGACTGGGGCCAGGCTGATGGAGGGACCCCCACAGCAGGTCTTGCCCACTACCTACCTGCTCCCTCAGGGCTTGCAGCTGTTCCTGGCTTCTCTCTAACTTCTCTTTGGCATGGGTCGCAGCGTGCATGTGTTGCAGTGCCTGCTCCAGGGTCACCTGCTGTTTCCACTGCCACTGGCTCAGCTCTGCCTGGAGCTGCGCTGCCAGCTCCCTGGGGGCAAGGGCACAGTCTGAGCTGTGGCAGCCCTATGCTGCTCTCCCTTGATGGAGCGGGCACAGGCACAACCCTGGTTGGGCTCTGGCTGTGCCAGGGACAGCCAGCCTCGGGGCCTGCCTACCTGCTTTGGGCCTGCTCAGCTTTGCTGCTGGCTGCTTGCTTCTGCAGTGCTTGCAGCTCAGCCTCCGCCTCGCAGTTGGCCTCATGTGGCATGCCCTTCCCCAAGCACGGGCATGGTTGCTCCTCTGCGTGCTGCAGGATGCTCGGGGCTGGCAGCTGCTGTGTTGATGCCTGGGCTGCTTGAGACAGTGGGGGCTGGCTGGCATTGTCTTCCCCCCACCCTGTCCCCCCTGTGCTCAGCCCTGCAGCGCAGTTTTGGGACACTTGCTCTTGTGGCTCCTATGCCCCCCTGGCTGCTTCTCCCCAGGCTTGGGCAGTTGCATCTCCACCTTCCCAGAACTGCACAGGGAAACAGTCTGCCCTGTAACTCAGCAACTAATGATGCCCCAAAAACACAGGGAGGCTGTGGTGCCCACAGGGCCTTGCCATCTCCCCATTGTTGCACCAGGATGGACTGAGTGCTGCCGTAGCGCATGGACATGCAGTAACTGATGGGGAGGCACTGCCTGCTGCCTCCTAAGGTGCTTCCCTGCTTCATCCTCCAGCCGTGTGTGCACTGACCCTTATGGGTGCCAAGTGCCTCCTTGCTGCTGCTCTCTGCCATCAGGGTCTCCCCACTGGAAACAGCAAGAGCGTTGAACCCCAGGGATCTGGCTGCAGGCTCCAGCCCTCACAGGTCCCAGCCCTGTGGCCCTGGATGCCTGCCCTCCTCGCCCACCCCACCTTCCTCAGCACTGCTCCGCTCAGCCGCCCTCCCCAGCTGCGTGTCCTGTGCCTGGTACTGGTGCTCCTCAGCTGCCCACTTCTGCCTGCAGTGCATCATATCTGCGTCTACCGCCACCTGTGTGAGGAGCACAGCCATGTGCTGTCTGCCAGCTCCTGCCTGGCCCCACGCACTGGTGCTGTGGCTGCTGGGCTGCCAGCACTGACCTGCTCGAGCAGCTCTGTGCGTTCTTCCTTCAGGATATTGTAGGTGGTGTCGGCATGGCTGTGGGCAGCCGCGTAGGACGTGATCTCTGTCTGCACTGCTTCATCCTTCTGGTCGTGTGGAGAGGTGCATCACTGGCCTGTGGGTACCCAGCAGGGCACAGGACCCCCCTGGATTGCCCTGTACCCCTGCTATAAAAAGGCTGGGGCTGGAGAAGCAGCTAGTTTGGGACAACCCCCAGGCAATGGACTATTGAGAAGGGCCTGGGGCAGAAGAATGTGGTCTGCACTAGGTGGGAGGCAGGATGGCTGCTGGCTCCTGGCCCTCTCAGGTGCAGCCCCCCCATCCCCACCCCCAGCCCCCCCAATGCCCTCCCTGTTGTGGCAGTGTCTGCTGGACACCTAACAGCCCTGGAAAGGCATCCCTGTGGTCCCTGATCTGTGACAGGGCATGAGCATGTGAGGAGAGGAGTGAGCCCAGCTCGCTGGTGAGGCTGTGAGCTGCAGCAGTGCCACCAGCCCTGGGGATGGTGCCCAGGGTGTCAGTGGGGCCACTGGGGGCTGCGGTCTTCCAGCTGTGCTCAGCTGGGTGGACTGGGCCAGGTCAGCCATGTCTGCCCTGTGGCTGGGCTGGCTGGGCTGCTACATTCAGGGTGCAGCGCTAAGTCCTTGCCCCACATGTGGCTGGCAGGATATCCCCTGCCCCCCTGGTGGGGGGACTGGTCACCAGCTATTTGCACAGGCAGGGAGGTTGGGCAGGCATGGTGCCTAGCCTGTGATGGGATGGCTGTGGGGGACACATGGCCAAGGGTGGGGGACTTATGCAGCCTGGGCTGTGACCATCATGCCTGGCAGCAGTACCTTGCCCATCGCTGCTTGGTACTGCTGGATCAGAAAGACCAAGTCCTGGTGCTTCTGCTCCACTGCACACTCGTGCTGCTGCAGCTGGACCAGCCGCTTGCGGTTCATGCCCCTGAAGAAGTCCAGGTGCAGCTGCAGTATTGAGGCCAGCACCTGTGCTGGCTCCAGCTCCTGCTGCTCTGTGTCCTGGCATGGTTGGGGCTCCCCTTGCTGTGGCTCCAGCACCGATGCTTGCTTTTGGCCCTAGGACACAGCATGAGCAGCATTTGTCTGGCTCACTGCTGCGTCCAGCCCATCTTGCAGCTCCTGCTAGGCACTGGGGCAGGATGACAACGCTGGCAGTCCAGATTTTGGTCAGAGAGCAGCAACGGAGTGTATAGATGACTGGTGGGGTGCAGACCTCTCCCCCCGCCCCAGGCAGCACCACCCTGTGTGTGTATTCTGACAGTCCCCCTGGGCTCATGAACAGCCAAGCCCCCAACGCTGCTGGCACTCAGCACTGCAGTGATGCCAGCGTGAGCTGTGGCTGCTGTGGGAAATGGTGGCAGTGGGGCCAGTGCAGCTGCAGCAGGACTGGACGTCCCTGACCCCTTGTGCTTTCCCCAGCCTTAGGGGATGAGCTGCCTGGTGGCACAGGTGAGGGCTGGCCAGGGCCTCCTACACCACCCGGCCACCAGCCTGTGGCTACACAACCAGTGCCTGGGGTGGGAGTGGGGTCGACACTGCTCACGTGGTGCTGCCAGGTCTCTGTCTCCTGCTGAAGCTGTTGGATGGAGCTGCTCAGCTCTGACGTTGCCTCCTCCGCTCCTGGCAGCCCTCCACAGGGACCCTCAGGCTGGCCCAGAGGCACAGGCACCTCCCTGGATGTACCACATTTTGGACATTCTCTCACTGCTAGAGGGACCACAACATGGGACAGGCGTTTCCCACCGGCCCCAGATAACCCTTGGTCCCAGGGAGGGGGCAGTCAGGGATGTCCTCCAGCCCTGCCTGGGGCAGCCCCGCCATCCTGTGACATTGCCACTGCAACTCCCCATTGCAGGAGCACCCGGTGTCAGTGGGAGATGCTGAGCCTGGGGCTCCTGCAAAAGCACGGTAGAGTTGCACGGGAGCTCATGGCCCTCCTCTCCAGCAGCACCTGCCCCCGTCTCTGTGGAGCACAGTCCCCACTGCTGCCTGCAGCTCTCACCGAAGCCTTCGTGTGGCATGCTTCTCCTCGACCACGCTCTGTCCCTGGCACGTCATGACACTGCCCTGCCTGCAGTCCGTGCCCTGGCCCGTTTCTGGGGACAATGCCCAGAACCAGAACCTGGTGACCTCATGCACTGGGGAATTCCTCTGGGTGCTGGTGCATCTGGCAAGCCCCATCCCACCCTGCTGGCATACCCAGCACTGCCGAACGTTGTGAGCCTTGCGGCAGCCTCGTGCCATAGCTGGGCCTCACACTGCCCTTGCACCCGCTTCCCTCTGTGCTACCCCCCTTGCACCATCCTTGTGCCATGCTCTGGCCCTGTTGCTGGCCCCAGGTCACATTGCAGGCACCAGTGGGGCCAGCAGCAGCACCACGCTTGGTGCCGTGCCCTAGGACGGCCGGGCACAGCTGCCTGCCACTGTGCTGGCCTGTGGCTCCCTGAGATGCCCCCCAGAGCTGCACCGAGCTCTCAAGGGAGCTATTGACCACATCAATGGAGGCCGCTGCTCTGTGTTTCTCCCTGTCCAAAACGGTAAAAATAACAGGAACAAGTTGTCGGAAATGAAATTTCAATTTCTCCACGCCCTTCCCTGTCCATGCAGCTTCCCAGCACAGATCAATAGTGTTTAGACAGCCAAGGAGATTTTTTTCTCCTCTTAAAGCACCAGATCAATAGCATAAAAAAACCCAACCCCAAAACAAACCGTCTGCCTCTGTGTGTGCTATAGTAAATGTGAACAAATCGGGCCCAGAGATGCCCAAGTGGTGTGATGGCAGCAGCCAGGGGGTGGGTGGCTGCCCAATGTGGCCCCGCTGCTCTGCATACCACGCAAGAGGCACGGCTGGAGGGACCTGCCACAGGGGCGCATCCTGGCAGGGCTGCAGGCCACGGGCCCCCAGGGAGGCTGAGCATGCCCCAGAAGCTTCTCGGGGCAGGTGCAGCACCCACAGGCGAGGAGAGGCTCTGAGGATGGAGATGAGCCTGGCTGTCAGCCCGGCTGCTGCTCAGGGAGTCGCTAGAAACCCAAATCAGCAGGCACACGTGCAACACCCATCTGCTGGGCAAAGGGCAAGCGGCTTTTGCCAAGGTAAAATCCTGCTGTGCAACCCTGCAGGAAACCTTCACCGAGGGCTTTTAGGAAACCCATCAGCCACTGCATAGGGGATGGACTGGTGCTGGCAGGAGGAATCAGTGTCGGGTCTTGGCAGGCAGCGACCTCCAGCCGATTCCTGGGGCACAGGGGACCTGCCCCATCCCGTGGGGCCACAGTCACCACCGCAGCGGGTGGGAGGCATGGGTGCAATCTGCCGAGCTGCCAGAGGGCCGTGTAAGACAGTGACCACACAGAGAGAAAGGGACAGTGCTAGTTCAATGGAGATAGGTGTGCAGTGGCGCAGATGTATGAAACCCAGTCCATGGAGGCACAATGCTGGTGTAGATGGGATCGTTGGCTGGTGAAATGGGGTCTGCAGTGCCTGAGTTGGGGGGCCACTGGGTGAGCCTTGCACCCCAGGCCAGCATGCTCGCTGAGGTGGGGGCAGTGGATGGGGCTGCCCCACCACAGCTCAACAGCTCTGGGCAGCGTGTGGCTGGTCTGTGCTCCCTGCCTGGGGCCACGCTGCAGCAGCCCGGGTGCCCTGGGGCAGCAGAGCGGGTCCCTGGGTGCCAGCGCTGCCCGGAGCACGGCTGCATGGCCAAGCCCTGGCCACACGCCTGCCGCTCACTCTGGCTGCCTGTGCCACAGGGCTTCGAGCGCCGTCACCCCTTGCTGATGCTCCGTGCAGTTTCACAGGTAAGTATTTTAACTGGAAATTTCCAAGGCCAAGCTGGGCCCAGAAGGTGGACGCAGATGTACCATAATAGAAATCATCGGTTGCCATGACGACCTTCTCCACCAGCGGGTTGCAGCCACAGGCGGTGGGAGCAGACGCAGCACCAACAGTCCTGCGAGCAGGGCCACTTAACCCCCACTGTGCAGACCGCAATTGAATTTAGCCCGAATTTCTGCCAGCACAAGGAAACAAAATTTCCCTGCAGATTTCAGTCTTGTGCAGGCAGTGGCAGCCAGGGCACAGAGCCTCCACAGGGCACAGAGCCTCCACGGCTGCCATCCTCTGCCTTGGTGCTCTGTCATGGCTTTATTGGTGCCGGTTGCCCTCGGCTGGCAGCACCCTGCACATAGCACACATGTGAGCCCACAGCAGCCTGCATCGCTCTGCCCAGCACACGGCGGCACAGCTCGACACCGCTCGGCATCGCTCTACTGTCCCGCAGCAGTACGCACCCTTCCAGCCGCGGGTTAGGTGGGCCTTTGCCACCTTGTTTGCCCTTGTCACTGCACGCAGCAGCCCTGGCTGTGCAGCCAGGCTGTGCCCACTGCCAAGCTGGTTATTGCATGCGCTGTGATGGTCCATGCTGCCGTGCCATGCGTGCTGCACTGTGCTGAGCTGCGCCATGCCACGTTGCATTGTGCAACATGCACCACTGTGCTGCATTGCACCAAGCTGTGCTCTGCTGCATGGACTGGCCACCTGCTCTGGGAGCAGGGGAGCTGCGGTGGGGCTGTGCCTTGGGCTGGTGTTTCCAGAGGTGACCTGACCGTCGGCTGCCTGTGCCTGGGCACGTCTGACCCACTGCCACACCTGTCCCCAACTCCAGCTGATGTGCTGCCGATCCTGCTGCTCCAGGGCTGGCTGCTGCGGGGCTGCGGGCAGTGCTTACCTTGGCAGGGCTCAACCCTGCTCCAGCTCCTTGTCAGCCTGTGGGGCAGCCCCACAGCCCTGACCCACTGCCGCACACCCATGCTCGCCTGTTGCTGGGAGGACAAGGGGACCAAACTGGACCCTCTGCTGGGTGAGCCAGCACCGCACAGTGCTGGGAGTGGGAGTTGTCTCACTTTAATTACTGCCGTAATGTTATTCTTTTCAGTGCCACGTTAATTGAAATTAAACAGCTGCCACGTTCTGGCTGGGACAAAAGTGAATCCCTTTTCATTCCCCTCTGGTTTAATGAAGACTGACGTGCTGAGAGAAAACAAAGGCGATCCAGCTGCTGCCTCTCTCCGGCACACGCACCAGCAATTACCGGGGACCCCTTGAGCCGGCGGAGACACCCCGGAGCACCCCACAGCCGCCAGCCAAGGCAGCCCAGCCCCCATGCCCTGGGGTGCTCCCACCCAAAGGGTCTGGTTGGGGGGATGTGGAGGACAGGGCACCCACGTCGCAGGGGATGCCGTCACAGTGGTGTCAAGGAGAACTGTGGTGTGTCCATGCGCCGAGCCCAGGCTTTGATCCCATCTGTTAAGAAGTATCCGGCCACCAGCCATGCCCCAGCGCTGCCTCTCGGCCCTCCTGTGCTGCTGGGGTTGTCCATCCCTGCAGGCTCTGCCAGCTTCAGCCTCCCGACGTTCAAAGTCACCAACTGGCCCCTACAGCCTGAAAGCCTAAGCTGAGACAGCAATGCTAGCTGAGGAGGGTATCTCTCTCCAGCCTTAAGCTTTTTTCTGTTTTAGGATGAGGAGCTTGCTTGTGATGCCATTCAGTACTTTAAAATATGCAAAATGAGGCACTGGTACAAACCTCATTAACACCCGCCTCCAACATCATTAAGATGTTTCCAAGAAAATTAATTGAGAGACTCATTAAAAATAAATTAAGAAAAATGTGTTGCAGAGCGCCTGCTCTGAGCTCGTAAATCACGGCTCAAAGCTCCAGGCCGCTGCACAGGCAATTAACGCCAGCCAATTTGTTTTATCCTGACTGCGAAAATTAGAAAGCAGACATGGAGATTAGATTAGGGATGTCTGTCAAGCGGAACTTGGAGTGAATATTTTAGGATACAAAATGGAAATCAGGAAAACAAAGCTGGGACTTCATTCGGAAGAGCTGACAGGCAGAGGTGGGGAGGGAGGAGAGAGATTTAGATGTTTTCTGTTTCAAGGAGCGGCACCATGTCTGTGTTTAGATATACACCCATCTCGCGCTCCCATTACCAGACAGCTCTCCATTTTCATCTGCGCATCGCCAGTCCTTTGTGGCTGCGTGCACAGATACCGCCTGCCCCTTTCGGGAAGCGTGAGCTCATATTGAGAGCGCGCTTTGAAGTTGCTGTGTATTACACAGCCTGAACCAACATGTCGCCTATGTATATGCTGATTACACACTTGGATTAGCAAACACAGTACAACTGGGTGAGACCAGTGCTTGGGACTTAGTCAGCTTTGTGCCATTAGTACCCCTTTGTCCATCTCTAGCACCTTCCATCAGAGGATCTCAAACTACTTTATATTCATGAACTGAACTGCAGAGCCCTTCTGCAAAATGAGCAAGGGTTATTATCCCCATTTTGCACAGGGAAGCTGAAGCAGAGATAAGTTAAGGTCTTGCTTGTAACTACGTGAATGCATAAATAGCTTGTGCAGCCGCAGACATTGTATCTGCGCATACCAGCAGTGTGTTGGACACACCGATGGCTACTTGCGCAGCCAAACATCCACCCGTGACTGCGGCAGAATCAGCCATGGTGCACACGAGGGGGCAGCTTGCAAACGTCCACACAGACGGCTAACAAAAATGCAGGTCGAAGTGTCCTGCCTGTGATCAGCTGCATAACAGGAACAGATCTGGGGTGACCCCACAACGTGGACCTGGAGCAAATGCCGCCTCTTCCCTTTCACATGGACCCGACGCCCGGGGAGCCGACGGGCAGCTCTCTGCTGGAGGAGGGGGCTGCGTGGGGCACTGCCACATGTTCTGCTGCTCAGAGTCAACTGATGCTGGCCTGCTCTGAGGCTGGATATTATTTCTTAGCAGCCATCCTAAGGGGCCAGTTTTTAGAAAGCAGTGATCCTGCTTTTGCAAACAGGAAACAGGAAAATCTTCTGGACAGGGCAGACTTAAAATCCTTATTTTCTTTGCTTTCTTATCTCACATTGTGTAGACATGTCTGATGCTTATGTCCTGAGGTCCAACTCCATAATACACCTGATGGTTTTGGGTGGTATTTTAAAAGGAGAACTCTCCAAGTATGTAAACTGTTTAATAGCTTAGAAGTCTCCTCCTGTATTTTAACCTGCCTTTCTCTGACAGCCCCTTCTTTACAGTCCCCTCCACAGAATGGAGGGAATGCTGCCTTTGTACAGCCGCTATATGTCAGTTCAGTTAAATTTCAGTATTTAATGTGTATGCTAATAATATACAACACCTCCCCCCCCCAGTCCTGTCTGGTTTTGACCAGATACATCTACTGGCACCAGTGTGGGTCAGGCCCACTGATGGAATGGTTTTGGGTTGTTTTTTTTTGCCAGTGCAGTGTTTCTACTGGGAGCACCTTTTAGCATAAGGAACTTCTACCTGCCCACCAAACATAAGCCTGCGCAGTTGTGCACATGCTTTCTCCCAGCCCAAACGCCACCTCACTCTCACCACGTGGGTTCCTGGACTGCATGGTCCCTGTACCAGTGCCCAATATACTGCAATCCAGCAAATGGAAAGGAAAAATCAGTTTGGAGTAAAACCCAGATGGGATCACTTTAATATGAGCAACCTCTAGGAGCGTGCAAACCACAGAGGATGGTGAACTCCTCCAGCAACTGCGAGGCACCTATGTCAGAGCAGACAGTAGCATTTTTACCTAATAAATGGAAGAAAACAAAGAAATGACTGATTAAATAAAGACAAATCCATGCACACAGGGATGGGGGGGACAGCAAAGGAGGTGTCCCACCACTAGAGAGACTCTGGATGCTGTGGTACACCAGGTGCAGGCAGATGACATCAGGTCAAGGCACAACGTAAAATCCTGCTTTCAGGAGCAAAGCGCAGACACTGCTCCAGCAGTGCGGAGACCTGTCCTGGGAGCACGGGCTTGGTGGAAGACGTGGCAGTCTTGGAGATCAGTCAACGGCTTGTGGGTGCTCAGTGGAAGCTGTGGGCTAAAGAGCCAACATTATCGCCGAGTTAGCGACAGGCACATCTCAACACGGAGTTGTGGTCTCTTGGTGGCAGTGAGAGCTGGCGTGCTCCTGGTGCTCACGGTGCAGAGGGATGTTGGAGCTCCGGGAAGGGCTCCAAGAGGAGCCACAGGCACTGCCTCAGCCTGCAAGACTCAAGTGATACTGCATGCAGGGTTTAGTGGAGAGGAGAGTGAGGGGTAATTTGCTCACGTATCTGTACGTAAGTGGTTTTGTGGAGAACAGAGTCGATAACAGAAGGCTCTTAGCTCTAGCAGGAGAAAGTACATATCAATCTGATGACTGTAAGATGAAAAAGCCAAACAAACTGGAAATAAAGCATATGCATTAATAGTTAACTCTTGGCAGAGTAAACTGAATGCTGCAGGAGATGTGCCATCAGCGGACATTTAAAACAAAGTTTGGACAGCTTGTTTCCATCTCTGTTCACCCAGTTACTGATTCCAAAGCAGACACTAATTCTGGTGGGAGACACCGCGCTGGGTCTTCACTGTCCCTTTGGTGCCCTGAGCCAGCACACCCATACCTGGGCTTGTCTGGCGGTGTATTGCTGGGCTTGTGCTTAAAGGGGTGATCCAGGCTCTGTGTAGGCTACTGCGGAAGTACTGAAAGAGATCTTGACCTCAAAGCTTTATTCAGGTTTGTAGTCCTGCTCAGAGGGGCTGTTCCTGTGCAGCGGGTGAGCTGAGGTTACATGCGCATCAGTGTTTGCAGGCTGAGGGGACCACGGGCACAATCGTGTCCTACTCAGGCTCAACTCCTTCTGAAACACTTCGGTTCTGCTGCTAAAATTTTCCATGCTGAGCCTCTGCATGAAGATGCATTTAATTCAAATGTTTGATTAACCTCCTTTCAGCTATTTCTGAGTTATGGAATGAGTGGAAAAATACTTGCATGTAAAAAATTACTAGTGTAAAAATAATTCTAACCACAGAAAAAATAGCTGCATTTTTTTTAGCTTAACCAGACTTCATCCTCATGTGGCCTAACTCCTTCCTGAGAAACAAACACTTGCAACTACAACAAAAATGCTTTTGAGCATGCTCAGATGGTATATGCTAAGCTGGGGGGGGGGGAGAAGCAAAAAGAAAGGGGGGAAAAAAAAGAAAAAAGAGTAAAAACTAAGGGAACCCCAGTCTAATCCCACTGTCTCCCTCAACCTGACCATGGAGTGATCTGCGGATGTCATTTGTGCAACAGAACTGAAAAAGAAATTTTAAAATAAACAGACACACACACACCCCATGTACCACCAAGCACATGCCTAAGACCTGATAAAGTGACAGCTGCAGTAACACCCGCCATCCCACAGTTTAGAGGCTTCATGCTTTTTTACTGTTCTGCAATTTTTTAGTGGTACTTTATGTGTGTGCTTGTTTACTGAGCCCAGAGATAGCATGAAAGATGCCTCTCCCCAGGACACATGTGCCCTCCCACCCATTCGGCACACGGTGCAGAAGACCACAAGGTCTGTCTCAGGGCACAGTGGGGGCAGCCAGAGCACCCACTGCTGCTGCAGCTCCAGCAGAGGCATCCTGGGCTGCTGGGACCAGGGTGGGTGGACCACTGCCAAGGGCCCACAGCAGGGACTGCTGTGCTGCGGGTCTGTGCTGGCGGTGGTCCATGTGGAGAAGGTGACTCACCCAGGAAGGTTTCCTAGGTTTTTTGTGGTTTCAGCACTCAGACCAAGCATGACTGGAGGCAAGGGAGGAGGAAAAAGGGGCCGCTGGGGAACAGCTGGGTTTCTCCAGCAGGATTTAATGGGGAATGTGTTTATTGTCTCATTCAAAAATACGAGACAACCAACTTGCATCTAGAGCTAGAGAGCTCTTCCACCTCAAGGGACAGAAACAATGTGAGAAACCACAGGTAAGAGAAGTACAAACGTCTCCATGGCCATCCATTGACGCCGGCTCCCTGACAGCGGGACCATCTGCGCAAAGTTCAAAAAAGCAAAGTCCAAAAAAACCAAGTGCTCTAGAATTTCTTTGGGGAAGGGTTAGTCCAGAGCTCCTCGAAGAGCTGCGGAGAGCTGCACCACTTGAGGACTGCTTATTGATTTTAGCGACATGCAGCAGCCTTGCAGAGCTTGCTGCATGGAGTGCTGTTGCGTCATGCTGCAGTGTGCCACCTCCCAGCTGAACGATTCCTGGTAGCCCAAGCACGAATTCTGAGCAAGCTGCACAGGCAATTGCCAAATCAGGGTAAGAGGACGACAAGAAAGAAGAAGCCGAAAAAGGGTGGGAGGCTGCAAAGGGGTGGGAGGCAGAAAAAAGGCTGGGAAGCTGACAAGAAATGAAAGGCCAAAAAGAGGTGGAGGCTGACAAAGGGTGGGAGGACCAAAAAAGGGTAAGAGGTTAAGATGAAAGAAGAGGCTAAGAAAGGGTGGGAGAACAAGAAGAAAGTGGGAGGCTGAGAAGGGCAGGGAGGCTGACAAGAAAGTAGAGGCCCAAAAGGAGTAGAGGTGGAAAAAAATGGAGGCTGAAAAAGGGTGGAAGACTGACAAAGGGATGGGAAACCATCAAGAAAGTAGAGGATGAAAATGGATGGAAGACCATACAAGGGTGGGAGGTAGAGAAGGAGTGGGGGAGGTCAGCAAGAAAGAAAAAGGCCAAAAAAGGGTTAGAGACTGAAAAAGAGTAGGAGGCCAAAAAAGGATGGAAGGCCAAAAAGGTGTGGGAGGCCAACAAGAAAACAGAGGCCAAAAAGGGAGGGAGGCTGGAAAAAGCTGTGAGGCTGAAAAGGGATGGAATCCCAAAATGGTGTGTGAGGCTGACAAGAAAGCAGGGGATAAAAAGGATGACAAAAAGGACAGGAAAGTAGACGCTGGTTTTGGACTTGCACCCCTTTTTGGCCTCCCACCCTTTTTCAACCTCTTCTTTCTTGTTGACCTCCCATGCCTTTTTTTGCCTCCCAGCCCTTTCCAGCATCCCATCCCTTTTTGGCCTTACATCCCATCTTGCCCTTTACTTTCTTGACGACACCCCCCCCCCCTTTTCAGCTTCTTCTTTCTTGTTGGTTTCCCACCACTCTTCAGCCTCCCACCTTTGTATGGCCTCCCACTCCTTTTCAGCTTCTACTTTCTTTTTGACCACTCATCCCTTTTCAACCTCTCACCTTTTTTCATGGTGTATGTTCTTCAGTATTCCACTTCTTTTCAGCCTCCAAATGCCTTTTTTGGCTTCTGACCATTATTCGGACTCCACCTGTATTTGGTGTCTACTTTCCTGTCACCCTCCCACCCTTATTCAGCCTCCTAACATTTTACGGACTCCCAACCCTTTCTATAATTTTTTTTTTTCTTGTCAACCTCCTACCCTTTTTTGGCTTCTACCTTCTGGTCAGTGGCCCACCTCTTTTCAGACTTATAAACCTTTTTGGTCTCCAACCTTTTTTTGAACTCTGCTTTCTTGTCAGCCTCCCATGCCATTTCAGCCTCCCACCCCATTATGGCCTTCCACTGTTTTTTGGTCTCCCTGCCTTGTCCTGGTTCCAGCGGCGATAGGGATAATTCTCACAAGAAGCTGGGACGGGACAAAAACCAGACTGTCCTGGTTCTGTCGGGGATAGGGTTAATTTTCACAAGGAATTGGGATGGGACACAGCTAGGACTGCTGACTCAAACTAGCCATCACATTTGATACCATGTGATGTCATATTCAGCATATAGCTGGGGGAACTGCCAGTGAGGGTGGGAATTGCTGCTTGAAGTTGGCTGGGGCTTTTCCAGGTTCTGGTCAGTGAGCAGTTGTACAGTCATCATGTTTTGTATATTCCTTTATCAGTATTTTTGTTGTTGCTTTCCCCTTTCCTTTGCTGTTTGGTTCAACTGCCTTTATCTCAACCCATGAGTTTTGCCTTTTTTTTCCGATTCTCCACCTATCCCGCCACTGGGAGGGGAGGAGGAGTGAGCGAACGGCTACATGGTTCTTTGTTGCTGGGTGGGGCTAAATGACAACAAGCCTCTACTTTCTTGTTGGCCTTCCACACCATTTCGGGCTCCCACCCCTTTTCGGGCTCTACTTTCTTGTCAGCCTCCCATCCCTTTTCAGCCTCCCACCCTTGTTTGGCCTCCCACCCTTTTTCAGCCTCTACTTACATCTTGCCGCCCCCACTTCCGGCCTCCCACCCTTGTTCAGCCTTCAACTCCTTTTTGGCCTCCTACCCCATTCTGGCCTCTACTCTCCTGTTGGTTTCCTCTTTCAGCCTCACACCCCTTTTCAGTTTCCTAACCCTTTTCAGTCTCTACTTTCTTGTGGGCCTCCCACCCCTTTTTGGCCTCCCACTCTTGTTCAGCCACCTACCTGTTTTAGGCATCTGCTTTCTTGTTGGCCTCCAACCTTTGTTCAGCCTCCCACTCCTTTTTGGACTCTACTTTCCTCTTGGCTTCCCACCCTTTTTTGCCTCCCACCCCATTTTTGTCCTCTATGTTCTTTTTAGCCTCCCACCTCATTTTGGGTCCCAGTCATCTTTGGCTTCCCACCCCTTTTCGGCCTCCACATTCTTGTTGGACTCCCAGCCCTTTTCGACCTCCCACCCATGTTTGGCCTCCCATCTTTGTTCAGCCTCCCACCCCTTTTCAGCCTCAACTTTCTTGGTGGCCTCCTGCCCCTTTTTGGCGTCTACTTTCTTATTGGCCTTCCACCCCATTTCGGCCTCCTGCCATTTTTCAGACTTCTACCCCTTTTCAGCCTTTACTTTCTTGTTCAGCCTCCTACCCCTTTTTGGCCTCCTACCCCATTTCTGCCTCCCACTGCTTTTTGGCCTCTACTTTCTTGTTGGCCTCCCATCCCTTTTTGGCCTCCTACCCATTTTTGGCCTCCCATGCTTTTTTGGCCTCCCATGCTTTTTTGGCCTCCCATGCTTTTTTGGCCTCTAATTTCTGGTTAGCCTCCCACCCCATTTTGGCCTGCCACCCTTGTTCACCCTCACCCTCCTTTTCAACATGTACTTTGTTGTGCGTTTCCCACACTTGTTCAGCCTCCCACGCCATCTCAGCCTCCCACCCGTTTCCAGCCTCTACTTTATCCTCATCCTCTCACCCCTTTTTGGCCTCCTGTCTCTCTTCAGCCTCTCACCCCTTTTCGGACTCTACTTTCTTGTCAACCTTCCATGCCTTTTCAGCTTCCCATCGTCATTTGGCACCCCATCCCATTTTGACCTACCACCAGTTTTCAGCCTCTACTTCCTCCTTGGCCTCCCACTCCTATTCAGCCTCTACTTTCTTCTTGGCCTCCCACCCCTTTTGGCATCCCACCCCTTTTTGGCCTCTACTTTGCCCTTGGCCTCCCACCTCTTTTCACCCTTCCACCCATGTTTGGCCTCCCATCCCTTTTTGGCCTCTATGTTCTTGTCAGCTCCCACCCCTTTTCAGCCTCCCACCCTTGTTCAGCCTCCTACCCCATTTTGGCCTTCAACCTCTTTTCAGCCTGTACATTCTTGTTGGCCTCCCACTGTTGCTCAGCCTCCCACCCCTTTTCAGCCTCCAACACTTTTTCAGCCTCTTTTTTCCTGTTGGCCTCCCACCTCACTTTGGCCTCCCATTCCATTTCAGCCTCTCACCCCATTGTTCAGTCTCCCACTCCTTTGAAGCCTCTAATTTCTTGTCAGACTTCCACCCCATTTCGGCCTCCTGCCCCTTTTTTGGACTTCCATCCCTTTTCAGCCTTTACTTTCTTGTTGACCTTCCACCTCTTTTTGGCCTCCCACTGCTTTTCAGCCTCTACTTTCTTGTTGGGCCTCCCACCCTTTTTCGGCCTCCCACCCATTTTCAGCCACCTGCCCATGTTTAGCCTCCCACCCCTTTTTGTCCTCTACTTTCGTGTTCGCATCTCACTGCTCTTTGTCCTCTTACCCTTTTTCAGTCTATACCACCTCTTTTTGTCTTCTATTTCCTTGTTGGCCTTCCCCTCTTTTTCATCCTCCCACACATTTGGCTTCTCACCCCTTTTTGGCCTCTACTTTCTTGTCAGCCTCCCACTCCTTTCCAGCCTCTACTTTCGTATTGGTCTCCCACCCACATTTGGCCTCCCACCCCTTTTGGGCCTCTGTTTTTGTGTTGGCCTCCCATCTTTGTTTGGCCTCGCACCCTGTTCAGGCTCCCACTCCTTTTTGGCCTCTACTTTCCTATTGACCTCCCACCCCTTTTTGGCCTCCTACCCTTGTTTGGCCTTCCACCCAAGGCTGGAGGACAGGTGGATGTTGAAGGTGGGGAAGGCTGGAGGGAAGGTAGATGCTGAAAAAGAGTAGAGGCCAAAAGAGCATGAGAGGGCAGGAGGCAGCTGGAGGCTGAAAAGAAAGTGGATGGTGAAAAATAAACTGGAGGTAGAGGGCAGGGGAAGCCAGTGGGGAAAAAGGAGGATGTTGAGGAAAGGGGTGGCTGAAAAATGAGTGGGAGGACAGAAGGCATGCAGAGGCCTAAAAAGAATTGGAGACAAAAAAAAAGAAAGCAGAGACTGAAAAAACCCAGGAGGCCAGAGGCGAGGAGGAGGCCAGTAGGTACACGGTGGCTGGAAGGCAGTGAGAGGTTGAAAAGAAGGTGAGGCTAGAGAGTGGGTGGAGTCAAAAAAAGAGGGGGATCCAAAGGGGTGGGTGGCAGAGCAGGCCACAATAGGTGAGGCTGAGAAAGGGTGTCAAGGCCAAAAAAAGGGGGCAAGGGGAGGCTTAAGAAGAGTGGATGTAAGTGTGCAGGAGGAGGCCAAAAAAAGGGGAGGGGGGACAAGGCCAGAGGGAGGCTTAAAAAAGAAAGGGGAGGGGAAGGAAGTAGCAATCCATAAAAAGTTTGAGACCAGGTAGCAGACTGAAAAAGAGCGTGAGGGGGATAGCAAAGGGGAAGGGGCGGCTGGAGGGATATGGAGGCTGAGAAGGCAGAGGAGGCCCAATGGGGATGGGGGAGACTGGAAAGGAGCAGGGGGCCAAGCAGTTTAAGGGAGGATGAAGGGGACCTGGAGCCTAGAAGAAAGTGAGAGGAGAGCGAGTCCAAAAAACAGGGGGAGGCCTTTTTGGGAGGGGGAGGTCTGGAGGGCAGTGGGGAGGCTGGAAGGGATGTGGTACTCCTGGAAGGGCTGGCGGCAGCTGAAGGGGAGTGGGAGGTTGGAGGGGATGGGGAGGCCCAAGGCCGGGAGGAGGTGGGAGACCCGGGACGACAGAGGCCGAGGAGAGCGGAAGGCCCCAGCAGCGACGGGAGGCTCAGGGAGACGGGAGGCCGCGGCTGGGGCGGAGGCTCAGCGCAGGAGGCGCGGGCGGAGCCGCCACGTCCCGGCCCCGCCTCGGATCCCTCCGCGCCCCGCCCCGCCCCGCCGCGCTGCCGGCGCCGGCGCCGCCCGGCAGGGGTCGCCCTCGCCCCGCGCTGCGATGCTGGCCGAGATGGCGGCGGCGCCCCCCGCGCTCGGGACGGCGGCGGCTCCTCCCAGCGGCCGCCGGGGCCGCTCCGGGCACCTTTGTTCTCCCAGAGCCCCAGCCTCGCCGGGCCGCGGCGGCCCCGGGCGGCAGGTTCCGGCCCCGTCCTGCCGTTCGTCGGGCCGGGGCGCTGGCCAGGGCCGGGGGGGCCGCCCCGAGGCAGCGCGGCGGGGATCCAAGGCAGCCCCGATCTGGAGCGGGCCATGAGGACCCGGGTGCCGCAGGCACCACCCCGCCCGCCGAGTAGCACCGGGGCCCCGCGCCGCCACCTGGGGGACCTGCCCGGGGCCGCCCCTTGTCCGGGGCGCAGAGGCCGGTGGCGGTGCCCGGTAGCCCGAGGGGCAGGTGAAAGGGGGGAGGTGGGTCCCAGCCCGCCCGCTGGCAGAGCGGCTGCGGCAGCCGGCTGGATTCATGAAAGGGAAAACGGGAACGGAGTTTGCGTTTGTGGAATTTTAATGAGCCTTAAAGGTTATTTCTCTGCAGCTCTAGCGATAATTTCCAATTCTCTGTGTTCGCAGGAAACCGGTACCTCTGGTCTAATCACATTTGGGTACTGTCTAGGGCACGCGCTGTATGTTTGGCTGGCGAGGAATATCAACAAACATGAAATATCAGTAGCGTGGTCAGAGTCTACAGGGGAGAAATAACAAACAGGAAAGTCTTGCATGGCTTTGCATTCTACAATGAAAATGATCTCATTATCCTTTCCAGGGTCTCAGCCAGCTACTTGAAAAATACTTACTAGAAAAACATTGCAGCTCTTGGGAGAGGGTCCCCTCCAGAAAAGGAAGAAAGAAAGAACTGCATGTGTAAAAATAGACTAGGAGGAAACAGCTACAGTGGCAAAAATAGGTAGGAACCTGCCCTGCTGCATTTCTAGCGCAGGCTGAGAGCCCAAGCCAAATCCTGGGGCAGGGAGAAGTGCTTTGTGCCTCCTTTGTCCCTCCAGCCCTCCACTTGTTCCCTTGAAATCTCTGGGGAAGGGCGTATTGAGGCGTGCATGGTGGTGCATGTGTGGGGCCCACCCAGCCCAGTCCCGCAGAAGCCAACCTTTGACATTCCCATTGCTCAAACACCGGGTACCTTGACTCATCCCTGGCACAACGCTGGTGCCAGAGGAAGCCTGGGGGCTTTGCTGAGAGCGCGGAGGCCGCTGCCTCCTGTGCCTTTCCAGCTCCCTGGGGGGGGACAGGCCCAGTGTCACAGAAGTGCAGAGCAGGGGCCTCTTGAGATCATCTAGTCCAGTCCCCCTGCCCAGGTCGGGTCAGCTGGAGCAGGCTGCCCAGGGCTGTGTCTAGTCGGGTTTTAAACACCTCCACCCAGGATAAGAGGAACGCACAGGCAGGCGCAGGAGTGACCCTGCAAACCTAAAGGTGTGCATCAGCCCACCAGGGCTGCCTCCTGCCCAGCACTCATGTGCTGGCAGTGCCTCTCTCCGTGCTGTCTTTTACTTTTCCATCATGGCAACCATTTCCACCGCTGCTCCCACAAGCTGCATCTTTGTTTCTTGTGTCTGTGGGTTAAGGACATGCACAAGCTGTGTAGGAGCTGCCACATGTTTCTGTAAGGAACCATGAGCTGGAAATCAGCAGAAAGCAGAGGTCTTGCTGGAAGAAGGAAGGACCGAGCGAAGGAAAAGCAGTGCTGCTCAGGTCTGGTCACAGGACGCAATGCCTCAGTAGTTCTTGCAGTTACAGCCACTAAGGTGCTGGGAGATGGATGGTGCACCTGGACAGCTACATCACTATTGGCTCTGGGAGCCTCCTCCCGAACCAGCAGCAATGGCAACAGCAAGCGGGAAAAGATAAGGGGAAAACACAGAGGCTGAGGGGAGACAGAAACCAGAGGGAGCTGGGTAAGTGGACAAAGACTCTTGTGGTGGGGACCACAGGGAGAACCTCTACAGGGTGGGTGGGCAGGCATGGGAATGCAGAAATAGAGGCAGAAAGAGAGGATCCTCACGCCCTTCCTTTCCTTATGGTTAACCTTAAGTCTCTGGCTAAAAAGAAAGGAGTATTCTAAGATACAGAAAAGATAAAGCATAAAAACCAGGAGAAACAAGTTAAGACCACACTGCTGCTGCATAGAAAGCTTCATTAGCCCCATTGGCACAGCAATAATCAGAAAAAAAATCAGTAGGAGTGATGCAAAGGGATTGACTGCCAAGGGAGGAAGTGCATTTGCCATCTCTTGATGTCTTCAAGTCCAGTTGAACGCCCTTCTGAAGCTGCCTTTATCAAGCAAGTTATTGAATTGAGCAGTAACATGGTGAAATTTTCTTGACTGCAGGTACAGAAGGTCAGACTGCATGATCCCTTCCTGCTCGCTCTGTGAATCTACAGAAAGAAAGTGTGAAGAAGGACTAAGAGAACACGCCATTATTTGTGTTCTTTGATAGTGACTTAACGGCAGCGTTTATCTGCAGGGACTCCAGCTGCATTCACTGGTTAGGTATGCCTGTACTGAATGGTGAAAGGTTAGTGGGAGCCACCAGGCAGAACTCTTGAGCGATGAAACCGGCCGCTCTTCAGCACTGGACCCTGCAGGCTCCATCAGCTGAAGCACGTAGGCCTGTCCCTGTGACACGTGGGCCATCAGCAGTCCCGTGGCCTGTGTAACAATTGCCTTTGTGCTTGGTATGGTAAGTGAAGGTGGGATCTCAGAAGGAATTCCTGCAACAAGGGTGAAAGGGTGACTACATTCAACAGGCGTGGGTGTTTTGTTCAAGGAGGCTCTGTGTGTCGGAGCAGGGCAGGGCGAATATGGGCCATTCCTACTGGTTCTGCCTCACCCAACTCAGTTTTGCTTGAGTGTAGAGGAGGCTCCTGAGCTCTTCCCACAGTGTTACGCAGCCTTTGAGGTGGGGCTGGTACTCGAGGGTAGCCATGCCTGGAAGAGGACAGGGCTGCAGTGTTGTGAGGCTGATCTTAACTCCTCATTTGTTTTTCAGATGCTTAGCAGCTGTCCCCAGTCTTGAAGGTACGAAACACAGCCAGGTGGTCTCAACGCTGCTGAAGTTCTGGGGCATTTGCACTTTCTTTCTTACAAGATTTCACTTGCAGTCCCAGCTGCTGTAGCTCTGTTCCCTCCTCAGGAGTGAGGGCTGGGCTTGGGGCTATACTAGATAAAACCAGATATAGATGGAGAGGTGGTTCTATGGAAACGTTTGCTCAGTGCCCAGGAGCAGCCCAAAAGGCAAACTGACTGTTAAGAATTATTAGGAAAATAATGGAGAGCAGATCACGGTTATGCCACTGAACAGATCCATAGTGGAAGTTGCGTTGTGAATACCATATGCAGCTCTGGTCTGCCTCTCTCAAAAAAATAGAGTTGGAAGGGTTTCAGAGAAGAGCAACGAGGGTGATCAAATACAAAAAATACTTTCCATATGAGGAAAAAAGTAGATAGTCTCTTTAGCCTGGAAAAGAAATGACTGAAGAGGATTATAAAATCAAGTTTGGCATATAGAGGTTGTCTGCAGTATGATTTCTCATTGTCTCTTCAATATAAGAACCGGCAGCACCCCATAAATTAGCAGGTAACAACTACAAAACAAAAACCAGTTGTGTTTTTTTTTTAATGTCATATGTTGTGTCAGACTGCTTTGCATAGGATACGGTGGGCTCCCAAAGTTTATATGCATTCAAAAAGAAATTAAACATTTTAATGGGAGAAAAAACACTTACATTGATTAAATGCAAGACTCCACTTTTGCTTCTGAAGCCTCTGCGCTGCAGATTGCTGGAGGCTGGCAGAGGATTCTGGGCAGTAGCGTGGTATCTATGCCCTCTTCTTACACTGACCAAGAGCTACTGTCAGAGAGGAGGCAGTGGCAGAGATGAGGCAGTGAGCTAGACAGACTTTCAGCTGTTACCAGCATTTTCTTTCCTCACTGCTTCAGGCTGCTTTGCAAGGACTGATCCTGCCCTGTCTCAGTATCAGTCTGTTCTCCTTTTTTAAGGAGCTGTATCCAAAAAGCCCAGCTTAAAAATTTGCAGTGGTGGGCTAGTAACCCCACCTCTGCACTGCCATGTCAGGATACAGGTGAGCCTTCATAGACTAGTCCACTTTTAAACAACACTTACTCTTAGCAGTGGCAGAGCTAGCGGTAACAACAGCAGAAGCCTCTGTGTCCCAGTCCCTCTCTCTGATGAGCTGCCAGGATGTCTAGCAAACAGTTTGCTGTTGTGTCAGCTGGCCAACTCCAGTGCGAAAACCTGTGCTTTGTTCTTGTAGGGAGCCCTCGAGCTGGGTCAACAGCACTTGTACTCCTGCAAGTCAGGGAGCACCTCTGCTGTCGGCGCAAGTGGCAGTGCAGGACCAGAGAACCAGTGCCCAGGTGTGGTTTGCAGAGTGCTAAGGCTCCCTGGGGCATGAGGGGCTGCCCAGTGACCTCCCAAGGGGACTCGGCCCCACCAGGGGAGTCTCAGAGAAGCAGGAGAGACGATGCTGGTCTGCTGCTGCTCCCCAGAGGGAATGCGGGTGTCCCAGAGGCACCTTGGTTTGACATGGGCGATGGAGTTGTGAGGTATGCACTCACCTGCACGGAATGAGGGGTGTCTCAGCCAGCTCACTTCTGAGTTCTGTCCTCTGGAGCAGGTCAGAGAGCAAGGCATGATGCTTAAGCAATAGTGAGGAGGGATGGAGTGTAAAGAAACACCAGCAGAGAAACTGCAGTAGGTCCCGGGCTGTTTGCCCCAACAGCTCTGTTTAAACAAGCGCTGTTACCAGTTATAGCAGGTAACATATGGGCAGTTTTCTAGGAAGTGTTTGACCATTAATGTTCAGTGAGACTTTTTTTTTTTTTTTCCCCCAGAGTACATAAACCAGTTTACAGCCATCTCTAATCGTATCCAACTTTTGCTGTCACAGAATTACAAGTGCTTGCCATGGTATGTGTGGGAGAGGCACCCATCCAAGCACTGCCTTCCGACAGCCCAGGTTCCCCCAGCCCTGCAGAGATTGCTCTGGCAGTCAGAGCAACTCTTCCTCCATCTAGAGGAGCACTGCTGGCGCTCCTGCCCTCTGGGCTCTACAGCTAGTGGAGATGACTGTCAGCCCTTTCCCCACTCTCCTGTACCTCTCCACACCAGCAATGGGTCTTACCTTCTCAGGGCTATGTGGTCGGACGAGGGATTAGGGCAGAGCCTGCTCAATTGTCCCAGCCAGTGCGAGTCTTGCTACACTGTTCCCACTATGGAAATATGAGAGCCCAGTGTAGAGCTTAGAGAGAGGTGACATGGGACCTGTCCTGAAGAGCACTAGGCCATATCACACACAGCATGTGAGGCTAGTAGTGAGGAGATGGAGTGCTGGAAGACATGGGAAGAGCTGTACAGCCACCCACTGATGTGGGCCCCCTGCACACACCTGAATTGCTCAGTTGGAAGTTTTGAGGTAACTACGGAGCTTTGCCCTCCATCAGCAGGATGAGGCTTGGCTCAGCCATGACTCCAGTTGTCTTTATCATCATGCTTGTTGCTCTCGAGTCTGCCCTCCATCCCCCCTGAGCTCAGGAAGCTCTCATTTACATTCCAGCCAATTCGAAGAAGAGATACACAGTATGGGCAAGAGGAGACCCTCACAGCTACTCCACCTCCTGGGCCAGTTGCTACTGTAGACTGTTATGCCAAGTCTTGCTCCAACAGCATTTGCTGCTTTAAGCTTTAACCTGCTTCTAACACTAGCAATTATTTAGTAGTTTTCCAGCAGGCTGTGGGTATACCAGATTTGTGCAAGCATGCTACTCCTCTTTTGGTCAATTGGAGTGCTGGTTTTGGCCACAGCAACAGGTGTCTGTCAGGAGCTGCAGAGGGCAAGACGGATCAACGGTGGCTTCCTGGTGGGTGCAAAGCTGCACTGTTATTTCTGCTGCACACAGTACTGGGCTCTGTCACATTTCTCATCTTCATGTGGAATTTGTCTGGGCAACTGCCATTCCCGCAAGACAACTTGAAATGAATGAAATGAATGACTGTTTTTCATATTACACAACATGATTGCAAATACCCCAGTGCAGATGCACTAGCCAGATTCCAAGAATCAATCACCAAATTGCACCGTCTCCTTCTGGCGCAAGCTACCAGTGGAGAAAATGAAAACAGTTTTTTTGTAGCTATACTGAAACTTCACAGTCGATTTTAAGCCTCTTAGTGTAAGACTGAATGCAAGTTCCTGCTGAGGGCTATCGACTTCAGCATGTGCCAAGCTGCAGGGAACACCCTGTGCCATGCCTGCATGTGACAGAGTGCTTCCCTGCACCAGCAGTGTGACTCAGATCAGAGACCAGCTTCCTGGGATTTCATCAGCATTCTTTAAGATTGCCATCCAGCAGAAGGGATCTGTGCAGCCACAAGGTGAAATGCACCAGGAAACAGCATCATCTTCAAAACACACAAAGGGATTAGCACAGTCTGAAAACAGCAACATGCTGCCCTCTGTTCGGGGGTGGAGACATGCTGCCTGCTGGGGCCTTGGGGATGGAGGAGGCTGGCCTTCAGATGTCGCTTTCCCAGGTCAGGTGTGCTTCTAAGTGCACACTGTGTCAAAGTAATTGCACATTCTTGCAGCGTAAATCCTAACCTGACTTCTCTCAGAGCATCTGCTCTCATGCTGCCATGGTGCTAGGGAATGGTGGAATGCAAAGATGTAACATAAATATTTATAATTAAGAGCAGTGGTGTTTCGGTGCTGTAGGACCACACCAAGGCCACAGATTATTCACAGCCCTTTTATGTTAGAGCAGCAGGCAGCATTCAGTGCTGCAGCCATGCTTTGGCAGCACTGGTGACTGATGTCCTGTGCATGAAGTGTCAGAGTAAGAAGCATAATTACTAGTTATGTGATCCATATTGTCCTCAGCCTGCCTTGTGCTTTTGTCCCTTCTGACACCTACCTTCTTTCACAACTACTTCAGTGTGTCAGAGTCCCCTAAAAGCTCCCAATATATGGAACTGATGGACACATTGTAGGTCTTCTGCCAAGCCCTTTCCTACAGCTCTCCCAACTACCAATACAAGGAATACAAGTCAGAGAATCCAAGATGATTTCCCTTGGCACCATGTAGAGGAGTTGATCAGTGGGCAATATGGGCAGGCCACCAGAGCAGCTCCTGGAAGCGAGCTGCTTGGTGCTGTTCCTGTTGTCACTTCAAGCAATGCCTCTGCTTTGTCACACACTTCTATTCTGCTGCACACAGCTCTCTGCAGCAATCTAGCAGTCACAAATCCTCCATCTTTTTATTATGCAGTGATTCCTCTACACCATTATTTTTGTATATCTTCCACTGCAAAAAAGAAGAGGCCAATACTGAGCTGCAATGGATGTTCAGCCAGCATTTCCCTTTCCTTTCTCTGTTAGATCATTGTGTTTAGTGGCAGAGCATGGTAATCAGCCAAATATCACATTAGAAGCATGGTTTTAACAAGGGTAGCTCTGCCCAGCCCTCTTCCACGTGGTAACCAAGAACACAGTGAATGGAAGGGGCCCCAGCTCTAGTTTGGAAATGCTTCTCATTTCTGGAGTTTGTTAGTACAATATCAAAATTACAGACTGTAACACTTTTCATTCCTTTCCTTCATTCTGAATTAAAGACCATCTACTGAAGACTCTCACTTCAAAAAACAGCCAGGCACTTTCTAATATCAGGCAAAATGCCTGAAGAATAAATTGCTCCAATCAGAAATAAAGCATTTTAGTTCTGCCACAAGCAGAGAGAGCTGTGTTTATAAGTCTCTCCAAAGGCAACTCCATCTTTCTTGCTTTCCTCTCATTTTCTTTTGATGCACAAAGCCTGCATGCTGCAGTGCTGTGATTGGATTCAGCTTTGGAGCAGTGTAATTGTAAATATTCATTGGAATCCAAGCTAGTTTTCCCAAGTCTCTCTTAAAGGCTCTGCAGCTATACAAACAGCCGTGGCTCTGCATTAGCCTCACAGCCTGGAGGCTGCCTATTTCTCCACAGCCCCAAAGGCTGCTCCTTCAGAGGCTGCATGGAGAGAAATCAGCCTTGCAGACCATTTTAGTCAATGCTCTATTATTTTCTTTATTCCCTCTTTAACGTCTGTGTTGTAGAACTGGCTCTCAGACCCAGGCGCCCGGTGGGGTTCCTCGCCAGTGTCTACACAAATAACACAGTTCACCTTCACTCACAGTTCCCGCTGGCTGTCGTGGCTGTGTGTGTTTCTAGCCCTGTCTATCTACTGACAATGGTGGGATGCCTATGTGAGCTGCTCTGTGTCCTCATATATGGTATATGCCTGTGCACATTCCACACCCCCACTGAGGACCCATAATCTAAGTGGGTGCTGCTTAGTACTAACATGGCTGCTACTTGGCAGATGGCTCTGTAGGTAGGCATCTCACCAGGAGCTGAACCCCTGTTGGTTACTGAGAAGAAAGCAGATACATCAACCACTGATATCCAGACAATTCTACCTCTCCAGCTACTGAAGTTCCATGACTGCACTCAGACAGTAGGAGGAAGGCAAAGGACAGGAGACTCCCACAGCTATGAAGGAGCAGAGGCGAGACCTTTCCATCAGTTAGACCCTGACCTCCACATTGCCTGGGCCAGCCACTGCACAGCAAGACTACATGGCATCAAGCCAACCTTACTCTCCAGGTGGTCTCTGACTGATAGCCATGTCCTGCGCAATTCCTTTGCAAAGCAGCACATGTAAGAAACTGTACAGTTATTATACTGAGAATGGAAATTGGATCCAAAAGTTCTGATAGCAAATCTATGCTCCCATCTCTGCCTCATCTACTCTTATGTTTACCACCAAGGGTGGAACTGCAGTGCTCAGGCCAAAGCCCGAGGCACAGCAGCACATGTCATACAGATGGTGGTATCGGAGCCTTCATCACCCACTGACATCCTCCAGGCTCTGCTTGCTCTTTTCAGCATATGTTAAAGCACATGTTCTGGCTACTAGGTAACCTGTGACCAGATAAGTAGGTAGTAAAAGGGGCAAAATCCATCTTTCTTTCCGCATGCCAGTTCCTGGGTGCAGCTCAGCAAGCAAGGCACCTACCAGTTCCAGCTGAAGCAGTGCAGCTTGCTGGACATATTACCAAAGGGAGCAGCTCAGAGGCTGTCAGCTGTACAGTTCTATCCCTTGCTGCAGCACTGTTGCCTCATCCTTGTCTGCTTCAGTCAGGGCCCCGGCACCAGTTCTCAGCCAGCTGCACTAACACCTCTGCTCACCCTACGGAAGCACGTCTTTGCCCAGGAGCATCCTGGAGAGCAGGCTCCTCTGGAACATGTGAAAGAGCACCAAGTCATCAGCCCAGTATATGAGCGCTAAGGCTCCAGTATGAGAGATGAGGCAGGTCCACTTAACTTGTCCTTCCAGAGGGCTGGAAGGAGAGAGTCTGTGCATATGGAGACCTCTAGCCCACAACACTCAGAACAGAGAACCCTGTTCCCTGAGAAGAGAGCTGAAGGAACATCGCTAATGAGGAAGACACATAAGGATGAACTTACATGGGAAAAGGTTAGTGTGTACCCCCCAGCAAATCTTTCCTGGGAACAAGCCTGTAGGAGCATAACAGTGAGATGAAAGAATGCTCCCACAAACCAACAGTGCTACCCAGCACAGGAATGCGGCCAGCACTGCTGGAGACGTGACACCACCTGAAGCACAAAGCTGGGACTAAGTCTTGTGGAGATCAGGTGAATCACAGCAGGATGTGAACACGCATCCAAGACTCAAGTGCAGTCACTTTGCTAGAAAGGAGAATCAGCTTGGGAAATTATAAGTTGATATCACATGGACACTAAAGGAGACTACAGTGGGGCTCTGAAGAAGGCAGAGCTGGGTTTCAAGGTATGAGCAAGGATAGATTTAGGAAATGAGCAAGGCTGTCAACCTCAAGAGGTTGATAGTCCATCTTCCAGTTCTAAGACAGGGGAACCTACAAGTGCCCTGTCTTTTGTTTATCTGTTCTTAAAGGTCTCCTGTGATGCAGAATCCTCAGGCCCCTGGCACGCTGTTCATGTGCTTTGTTCTCTTCCCCATTAGAAAACTGTTCCTAACCTGAATATTTCTTGATGCAGGCTATGGCCATTAGTTCTTGTGCATGCCTTCATGGACATGGAGAACAGATGGCTCTGTTCCTCTTTCCAGGAGTTTCTTACATGCAGTTGGTGTTGTGATTTTCCTCAGCCAGGCAGGAGAAAAAACCCACAAAATGGCCAGATCAGAAACAACAAAAGAAAACCTGCCTGGTGGAACTTACTGCCACACAAAGAGACAGCAGCTATGAGTGCCCTGTGAGAACAGATAAAGTAATGAGGCCTTTATAAAGATAACAGCTCCCAGAGTCAAAACAGCTTTGTGGAGAGAAACACCCTGCTCCAGTAGATCTAGATCTCCTTGTGGTAGGCACCAAATTGTCCTCTTTATATCCTTTCCCACCACAGAGACAGGCAGCTCAAGGCTAGCTGCCTTCAGATGTGGTGAAGGAGACAGCCCTGGAGAAAGTCCAGCTTCCAGCTGAAGGGAACGAACATGGAAGACTGGCCCTGCATTGGTGCCCACGTGGTCACGAGCAGGGCCTGGATGGTGAGACATGCCCAGTGGCTGAGTGGCAGAAGGAGCCAGTCCCTGAGGTCACTGTGGAAATCCACCCTTTCCTCTCCCAGATACAACGCATTGCGTTTCTCCCACCTGCAGTGTAACACCATGACTCCTCTGGTGGCTGTCAGGGGAGGGAGACAGTGGACTCTCCAGCCTTTGCAAGTCTCCAGGACGTGACACCCAGCCTGGAGCACCAGCAGGGTCCCTGGCATAAGAACACACCAGTCCTTTTGCTGCACAGCCCTGGTGCAGAGAAGCCTTCCTGGCATGAGCTGGAAGCACAGTCCTTCCTTCCAGCTCCGTTTTCCAAAGCAGCAAGAGTGGTCTTTGGAGCTCCTGCTATGATGATTTATCCAGGTCACGGTGAGGACAGCTGGCTAACTGAGGTTAACAGCTTTCTCAGTTTCATTTCAAAAAGACATTAGCATGGGGGCTGTATTAAACACCGATATGCCAAATCCTGATTCATTCACCAGGAGAGCTCATGATCAGGTGGGGGACTCAGCTGACAGGCAGGGCCATGCTGCTAGCCTTTCCTTAAAGGGCAGGACCGTAACTCATGCTCTCAGTGCTAAATCACACCTGACACTCCTTGCAGAGGGCTTCTGGTATGTGCAGCCTGCTACAGGCATCCTGGGACTGCCAGCTGTGGGAGCCCAAAGCCCCCAAACCAGGAGATTTATTAGCAACCATGTCTGGCTCAAAAAGCCAAAAAAAAAAATTGGGGCCCTTCTGTCTGAAAGAAGGATGATGGAAAGGAAACACAAAAGAGATCTACAAAATCAGAAGTGCCAGAGGGAAGGTGGCTAAGGAATGACTGTTCATGGCCTTTTCCAATAAAACAATAGAAATTGTCAGGGGACAGGTTCAAAATAAACAAAAGGAGGTGGCGCTGCATCTCACACGTGGTTAAGCAGTGGAACTTGCTGCTACAAGACATTGCAGAAGCCAGATAATATCCGAGTTACAAAAATAGTTTGACAAGTTAGAGATGAAAATTCCTCAAGGGCTGTTAAACGCAAAGACTCCCGCTTGGGCTCAGGAAGCCCCTTCACCACAGAAGGTGTGTGAGCATCTTGGGGCAATATCACAAGCTTCCCCTGTTTTTCCCAGTGTAGCAGGAGTTGATGTTCAGTACTTTAATTGTGAGTTTTGTAAGAGAAAGTTTAGAGCTGGACTGTTTTATCTGCTGTTTTCACACCAAAACCAAGCAGCTAGGCTCAGCTGAACTCAGTATCAATGGATGGAGGGATGGAGTGGAATCGGATGGGCAGTAAGACAGAGTAACTATAAAAAGAAACAGAAGTGTGATTCTCGCCCTGCAATGCTGTCCTTGCACAAATCAATACACGGTCACTTGCATACATATGCAGAACAAAATGCAGGCACGCACTGACACACTCACATATTCATTTGTCCTCCACCATTCATGCAGACGGACAAAGGCACACAAACTTCCCGCACCCAACCCTCACTAGTGGGCAATCGGAAAACCGGCTCGCAACATGCAGTTCAGCCCACACACTGTGCTGTCTCTTCACACAAACACACACACACACACACAGAACAATGGATGACTTGGCAGTAAATGGAACAGTATCTCGTTATTTTTCTTCAAATGCAGTGAACATAATCATTGCATCATATATGAACATGATGCAATTTATATATTGTTCACATATTAAGTGTGACCAAATTAAGTGAAACAAAATGTTTCCACTTTGAATAAAGGGGGACACCCCCACCTCCTCCCCGATTTTAAAATGCTGCCCTCTGAGCTGCTGCTCAGACAAACCAGCTGTGCTGAGCTCATCCCCGCTATCCAGCGTGCTGGTACCTGATACTCTAATATCAAGAGTACCTGGTTTAGTCTTCCAGAACACTGAGAATATTTAACTATCAAGTTGTTAAAATAGACATAATTTTTCTGGCTTATACGGTGCTGAAAGAGATTAGCAGTGGGACCATGGAGGACAGACGCAGGTTAAGCAAGTAATCCTGCAGTGTGCAGCAGCAGTAGCTGCACAGATTTTCAGGATCCGCTCTCTTCACCTCTGTTTGCCATATGGACCTGAATGCCAGCTTGTGGTCAAAATCTGCCCGCGACTACAGGTGCCCAAGTGGACACAGGCAGACAACCCTATGGCTGAGGAGACGGGGGAGCAGCATGCTCTCCCAAGCCAGATTCACATGCAGAAGGAATACACTGTTTGAGCAAACAGGTCTGACTCCTGGCAGCTTCTGAAATACAGGGATTGGAAGAGACAAGCTGTAGCAGGGCAGGGGCAATCAGAGCCAGGACAGAGAGGACTGGCACAAGCGCTGCCCAGCAGGCCTCCTGTCAGGTCCGCAGGGCGATGAGGGTACTCCCACCTTGTCTGCATGTCCTGGGGCAAACAGGATTTCATCCACAGCAGCATAGCTGAACAGATCTGAACAAGCCTTGTTTCCTGGCTCACTACACGTCACTGTTACCACCAGCTAGGACAGTGCTGTCCTGGGAGGCATCGTCTCTGCTGGCCACCCTGTTCCCTTCTCTTCAAGGAGGTCAGCAGCAGCAGCAACATCCAGGACATCTGTGCATTATGGTAGTCACACCCTCAAATCAAGTGCAATCCCAGCACCTATTTTCAGTCAGAAGAACCGTAGCTGTCTCTCTGGTTCCCTGGACTTTCCCCTCCTCACTGGGTGACAGACTACTTTCGCATCTTTACCCCTTCCTTATGCTGCGATGTAAACAAGAACAGTAGATTATCACTGCTGCTGTGAATGCATTAAATAAAGTTCCCTTCCCAGCCTGGGCTGCCAAGCTAGAGTGGACTGGCATCTTCTCCTACCTGCTTCTGAGCTTCCTCCTGCAGCTGGTGGCTGGCCTCCACGTCCCGGCTGAGCTGCTGGATCCGGCTGCATTTCTGCTCCAGTTCTGCCTGCCTCTCCCTCTGCTTGGTCTGCAGTTGATAGATCCTCTGCTCTTGAGCATCCAGCTATTGACCCGCCCAGGGAAAGAAAGAAAAAATGGAAAAAAAAATCAATTAATACTAAACGGCTTAACAAAACCCCGAACAGCACAGGCCTGATGCTGCTGGGGGTGGGGATTGTTGGGAGGAGACACCCCCCGCACACATTAGCTGCAAAAACCTGATGTTCTGGGGACAGGAAGCCAATATGGTAGGTGTGATCTGACACGCACGCCCACGGCAGCAGTGATATGTCCAACTCAGGGAAGGCAGGGAGTCTGCCGCACTGGGGTACCTGCCTCCTCTGCTCATGGAGGGGGTGTCAGACAGTCTGGGTGAGGGAGGTAAAGAGCAGCCAAGCAAACCCAAAGTTATTCTAACTAATAACTAAATAATGAGCTCCTGATCTGTCTGTGTGTTGGGGCTCTGTGCTCCTCTACCCTGCACTAAGGACCCCTCCAGGCATTTCCCCTGCACCCGCCATCCACAGAGTGAAGGGGAAGGCGAGCTCCGGTACCCTGCAGCTTGGTCATCCACCCCTCTTGTCCTGCCTGAACAGGAGAAGGCTTTGAAGGCTCAGCATTTTCAATTCTTGCCGTCCCAGCTGTGAAGACTTTACACAGGGAAGGAGCAGGAAAGGATCATGAATGTCAACCAGAGAGCAATTAGCATGACAAGACTAAAGTATTGATCTGCTAGAGCTAACAGTGCTGCAGCAGCCCTGCGGTGGAGCGGCTCCCCAGCCACTGACCCCGATGCCTTTGCAATGGATGTCTCAGGGATGCTGCTCGCCTTCTTCCGACAGGCAAGAGGAGCCACGGCCAGTGGGTACAAACGCATGGGGCAGGGGCAAAGGCTCTACATGACTTCTGTCCTGCTCATGACAGGGCAGCAAGAGAAAACACTGGCCACATAGCTCAAGAAATTGGTCTGCTTGATGTTTTAAATTCAGCATTAAGAAATCCTCTATGCTGCTGGCCAGGGGCTGTGCAATGCCTTGCCATAACCAAGGGTCCTATGTGCAGTAAAGTGATGACTGCAGGTGAGAACAGTATGCTGCTTTTACTGCTCAGGGGTGACTGGAAGCAGCCTTGTTTCATGCGGAAAGGGGCTCTCCAGAGCTTCCTGATAACAGTAACGAGGTAGCGCGCAGGGAACAAATACCGCAGCCATCTCGCCAAGACTGGATGAGAGCAGTGCCTGTGCAGCTGCACAGAGGTGCAGGAACAAGGCAGAACATGCAAAGAACAGATTTCTAGCAGAAATCTGGTGTATTCTTCTCCCCTATCAATAGGTCCCATACAGGTTATGCATCTCTTCCTAGAAACAGGAAGGACAGAGGTCCCAAGAGCTCACAGGCACTGAACTGCCCAGGTCTCTGTGCATACGCTTCTTGCCCAGACCTGTTGCCCTGCTCTGTCCCATGACTTGCCCCTGCAAGTGCAAGGAGCCCTGCTGCGGGGCACAGACATGGCTCACTGGTATTGAAGGAGACAATGGGCTAAATGCTGGGAGGGGAGGAGCGTCCCAAGCTCTCTCTTGTGGACAGCCTGGCCAGCGCTGCAGAGCCCATAACACTGCACCGAGCAGGTGCAGCCTCACCTCTCCCACGACCGTGATGTCACGCACAAATGTGGGACCTGCCTGGCCACCACCAGCTCCGCTCCTGCCAGCAGCTTGCCTGCCCTTGGGCAGCACTACGTTGCATGTGTGGGGCTCTCCCAAGAGCAACAGCTCCCACAGACTTCTCCCTTCCAGGCACATGTCCGTCTGTCCTGCTGGCAGTGCTGCTGCCCCCAGCCGCCTCCAGGCCCACCTGCCTGCCTGCACCCTGCCGAGCTGCCGAGCACGGCTGAGCCCTGTCAGCAGCACCATGGACGTCCTGCAACATACACAGCAACTGAGGGGCCTAATTAATGTTCACTGTCTTACTAAACCTAGAGAGAATTTCGATATTAATTAAATGCTAACTGATTAGTAAAACATATTTACTGAAGACTGTCACCCAGCTGTCAACATTCAATAAATACATTAATAATCAATTTGCATGTAATTAACATAAAATGACGTTAATGTCTACATTAAAGATGTATTGGAGACATTGTTATTAGCACAGTAGCCTGCATTCCTCCAAGCTGTATCCCGTATGCACATTACGCATTCAAACCCACAGTGAAAAAGGTTATACCTGTCCAGCAAAACAACCACCAAAAGAAAAACAAGAAAATGTTTAAATTTTGAGTGTGTGCTCACATGCCTGTACATTGCAGTAGCGGAGACCATCTTTGTGCTGAATACAGGATCCAGCAGTGAACACGGTGTGCTCTGACGAGCAAAGGACATGCTCCAGTGTCGGGCAGAGGACTGCCAGACTCTAGGGTTGCTCTTACTCTGCTGGCAATGACAGCTGGCTTCCATCGCAACGTGAGCATGGGCCAAACCAAGTACTAGAGATGTTCTGCAAATACTTGGCTTTGACTTGGTACAAACCTATCTGAGTCTTCCCAGTCTAGGAAGATTCCCTGAGACTCGTGTGGTGGTGATTTCTTCCCATATTTGCCAGAGAACAGAACAAGCACTAGGGCATGTAGGAGTTTTCATGCACCACCTCATTCAGCCTGGCACAGACAAAACACTTTCTTCCCCCTCTCTCTCTTCTCTGTAAGGCCGCCAGGCTGTGGGTCTGACAAGCTCTGCACTGCTGCCTGCGAGCCTTGAGCCATGGTGCCTGGACTGAGGTGCCACGTCGCTCTCACAACCCTAGGCACATTTCCACAGCAGTCCTTGACCTTCTCTATGCACTCGCAGAGGCTGGATGAACAGCCAGGGAAATTCCTGGCAGCTGGGAAAACAGCAAAGCCAGACGTTGGCTGTGGCTGGAGTCTGGGGCACAGACCAGCTGGCTGCCATGCAGAGAAGATGAACAAAGAGATAACAAAGTAGTGAAGCATCCAAGGAGCAGCAACATATTTAAAATCCATGCAAGGACTTATCTCTGCACAGCTGGCTCCAGGAACACCATGCTGCCTGACAGCACTCCGCCCGAGGACACAGCAAACCGCACAAGGAGCACAGGTCCATGGCAGAGAGGGCTGACAGGCGCAGAACACCCTTGCCTCCCAGCAGCCCCGTGACCCCAGTGCCCGCTCAGCAGCACAGGGCTGCAGAGGGGCAGTGGAGCCTCCCATCACTACCAACCCCAGCGCCCACACCTCGGGGGCTGCGAGGGGTGCATGGGGCAGGCACAGCAGCCAGGAGGGCTGCACCTCAGCACAGCTGGGTCCCAGCTCCCACAAACAGGGGAGACAAAGGTGTGCGCCAGGCAGCTCACAGCAGAGGCATGGGGCCCTTGGCAGAAGGGTGGATGTCCACTAGCAGGCACCAGGCTGGATAGCTTCCAAAGCCTTGGGCTCACAAAGCTTTGTCCACAGGGCTAATCTGAGATGGATGAGACACGGCAAGGAACTGATGTCTCCTCAGCATGCAGGATAAACACCCCTGCCCCCAGCTGCAAGGCAGGTGAGTGGGTTTTGGAGGCAGAATAATTCTAGGATGTTCAATGCAATGAGGCTCCCTACCAGCTCCCCAGTGACAGAAATGCCTGTGACAACAGGGGATGTTATATGGCTTCGTGCAGCAGCATCTGTCTTGGGTCCAAGTTAGCTGAGAGGATGTACCCTGCTCAAAGCAGCACTGCCTGTCTGAGCTTGCCTCCTTCCCCTGCATGCCGTTCAGAGAAAGTCCACCTTTCCCCTGTCCCCACACAGACCCATGAAGCGATTTGCTTGCAGCAAGAAAGAAGGTGGCATGTTTAGGGTGAACATCCCCCACCCCCACCCCTTCTCTTCTCATTTAAGTGGAATCAATTGTGCCATTTCTGCTTTGCTTTTCAAAAGCAATTACTTTCATGTCATTTCTACAGACATTCACAGAGAGCAAGAGAGTGAGGGCTTGATTATCCCCCCTCCCATCCCCATCCTGTGGCTTCCGCAGTGGCGGTGAAGTATTAAATTAAATGAGGTGTCTATGGAGCGGCGATGGTTTCAGGTCAGAGGCGCTATGGAAAGCTGTATGCTGCACTGCTCCTGTATATGTAAATGGATATATTAAAACCACTGATGTCAACTTGCAGCACTCATCTCCTCTGCTCTCGGGTGATCAAAGCTGATTGCAGAGGCAATTACTGCAAAGGAAAAGAAAATCACGGCCTCCTGCTCATCCCTGAGCTACCGGAGTTTAATTGCTTAGTGTAGCTGAAGCTGCCTCTCCATCTCCCTGGTGTGCACACACACACATATGTGGGAGCAGTGCTCACCATGAAACACAGACAGGAATGGACATTTTTGGGGATGGGCAGTGAGAAGCACCCCGAGCAGGGGAAGACCACAACATGGAAAATAATGATGCTTAAAAATGAATTAAACCACTACAGCAGACAGGGCTGTATCTTAGCCAGCTGCTGGGTCGATAACACAGGGAGAAAATCAGGGCAGCATAATACATGCCCATAAGACAGCCTCTCTCATTCTCTACTCTTTGGTCCTAGATTCACAGTAAGACTTCTTCAGTCTTTTACAGGTTGTAGCTAATCAGGCTCCCAAATCCTTGTGACATAGATCAGAATCGTGACCCCTGTTTTACAGCTGAAATGACTTGAAAGAAAGGTATCGGTGCCTGCCCTGAGAAGTCCTGACTCCTCACCCGGTTCTTGCCTTTGTATTTCACATGCACTTCCGCGTGAGTACCAGCAAAGGCAGAGGACATTTTAATGTAAGCACAGCGCTCGACCAAGTCACAATCAGCACGGTTTCAGAAACCAACCTGAGCCATCCAGCTGCACTGCCGGTGGCACTGGGTAACTTGGTGCTGGCCAGACTTCAGCTGTGGGGTACCGACTTCACATGCTGTTCATTCAAATGGCTTCTCTCAGTGAAGCATGGAGAGCTGGGTCAAGCCAGGTGCCTTCACGTGTCCCATCCTACCTGCCTTCCTACGTCCATTTCTCTCTGAGGCTGCATACCAGTATCCGTTCACACACTGGTGCTACGCCGGCACCTGGTCTCCCTGTGTGGGCATGCTGTGCTGGGAGCACGCTCTGGCCAATGCAGCACGCTGGCTGTGTTCACATGCTCTCTGCATACATGTCTGCACGTGGTCTGAAGCAGGGCTGTGCAAAACGTAAGACATAAGATCTGTCACTAAGGGATTGTAAGGGGACAAGGAGGTCAATAAAGAAGATGGGGGGGCAAACAAAAGACCTACCTTTCCACCTGAGGCAGGAACATATTTTTGGAAGAAATAACTTCTGAGGAGCATCAGCCAGCCCCTTCACCCTGTATCTGAGCCAGTGGGTGTGGGACCTGAGCAGTGCAGGTCCTGCCTGAGCATGTGGTGCCTGCTCTGGGATTATTGCACCAGCAGGCTGCTTGTTATCCCCCACTATTGCTAGAAATGCTGGTGCAGACCAGCTCCTGACATTGTACTGTTATCCAACAGGACTCAAGGCAGGCCTAGATATTCCCCAGGTAAAAACCCATGGACTCCACCAACTGCCTTATGCCTGAGATGGGCAAGATAAGGCTAGCAAAGGCTTGAGTCACGTAGCCCTTCTGGCAGCCCGCAGATCATGTACGTGCGAGGGCATTCTGGACTGCGATCACATACAAATCTTGCCCACGTGTTGTGTCCACACTAGGGAACAGGAGAGGATTAGGACATGCCAGTAAGCACATGTTAGTAAACACATGTTAGAACTCTGCCTTGTGCCTGAATAGGTGCTGACAGCTGTGCTGCTGCTGTGCAAGCGTTTGTGGAAGTGCTGTGCTGGCCTGGCCACAAGGAGGTTTTCTGTACAGCTATATTGGATTAAATTGGTGCAGCACCTGATGAAACAGTAAGACAGCACCTTAAGAGAAGTCCTGCTTCCCACTCAGCCACCATGACGCTTGCTGGAGGACAACAGGAGAGCCAGAGGCTTTGGGGAGCCTGTCAGGCTGCTTGGAAGGAACAAACTGCTTGAGTAGGATGAAAAGCAACTGTCTTTTCTGTAGGAGAGCAGAGACCTGGCTGGGGAGGAGCACAAGCTGAGATGGAGACGGGGCAGTCTGGAGGAGGAAGGCCTGACCTCTCCTGTTCCAGAGCAGTCCCTCGCCCAAGGCCCTTCCCTCCCATGGGCTGGGCTGGAGGCAGGCGCCACCATCATGGCAGGGTGCTGGGCAGCCGGAGGTCAGTGGTGCGTGCAAGGGCTGCATCTCAGAGCAGGACCTGCAGGGTGCCACCCCAGAGAAGCCTGAGTGAAAGGCCTGGTCCCTGTGGGTGGAAGGTGCCCAGGAAACTTGCAGCGAAGAGAGGTGCTACCAGCAGCGGCCTGTGCCGCCAGCAAAGCAGGCAGCATCATGGTGTCACAAGGGGTATCCTGAGGGAAGGTCACAGTCAGCCTTGAGACACCTGATGCTTCTCTGAGACCTAACAAGCTGCTGGAAGCACTGCCGTGGAAGTGGTGGCACCGCACTCACACAAGGCAACAGAGACCCCAAGACTTTATTTTCTGCTGTAATCTGATTCTCTCAAGCGGCTGCCACTCTCCTTTTAGACTTGGCTGGGCTGAGTGGCTCTCTGTGAAAGCTGTCCTCACCTGATGCCTGGGGAATGAAAGACAGACCCAGAGAAAAACAAATGCTGCAATGCACGGCCAGCAGCAATTGCCTCTCAAAGGCAGATGAACGGAAACACCTAATGATGAGGACAGTTCTGCCAGCCCATGACTGCATTTGGGAATCACAAGTCAGGCCCCAAACAGCAAGTGTTTACAAAATTATAACTGCTAAGTTACTTTTTCTTCTGAATTTTTGACCCTTGAGGGTTTCACTTTTGCACTTTTCTCCTGAAGCACTGGAAAGTGAAGTAGGATTTCTTTTAAGCTGCAAACAAAGCCTGGGACTCTGTTCTTCCTGCTTGATTCTGCAACTGGAGCTTCAAAAAACACACAGAAAATCATGAAACCCAGAAGTGAATCCTGTGATCTGCTCAGGCTGCAGGAACACTGGGAGCCTTCGGCAGCGCCTGCCCAGGGCCCTCCCTGCCCGCCGGGTGGGCTCTGCCACGCGTTCTCCTCCCTTCCTTGTGAATCTGTATTTTCAGCCCAAGGATGCAATTCTTTTTTTTTTATGAGCTGCCTGTCTCTTTTTGTTTAGCTGAGAGTGCTCAGAGCCCTTCCCCCACCTCCTTTTCCACTGCTGCTGCTGGTTTTATTCAATTCAACACTTGAGGGAACTGCAGATGAAATGTCTCTGAATCTAAATTGCCAGCGATAGATCTAACAGCCTTTTTCCCTCTCCCCCTCCCCAAACTCCCCTCAGACAGAATACTCGAGCACATTGTCTCTGCCTCACTCGGCTTCAGCTGCAAAATACCAGCACCAGGACAGGAACCCAACAGCGGGAGCACAAAGCTCACACAACCCTCTCCTGCACAGTGTGCAGGCAGGAGCGTGGTGCCTGCCCCGGGAGGAAGGGCGCTGTGACCAAAGAGGCAGAGGCCAAGTGCTGCCTAAAAGCAGCCCGAGTCTGACAGGTCTGTGCACGGGCATGTTACATTCTGCTCATGGCCACCTATGCAGGGCAGTGCAGACAGTCACAATACACGTATTTTGCAGAGCACAGCCACTTCCTATGCTCTCCTGGGTCTCCTGCATGCAAACAACTGATGCCCTAAGCTAAGCACAGGCTGCTGCAGCCACTCTCAGTGCTGCACACAGAGATCCAAACTAAAACCAGGCCCACCGTGTCTGGAGGGGCAGCAGGCAGAACAGTCTCTCACATCACACATTTCCTCACGAGGCACCCTGCAGATCTTGGAGGGGCAAATCCTGATCATACTGCTGCAATCACAGCGAAGGGAGTGCCGCAAGAGCTGTGGGTGCTGAGCCAACAGCTGAAGGGAGAGGAGGTCATCCAGTCTGAGCAGGGTAATTGCTCTGGCATCGGCCTAAGGAGACAGGAAACCTGCTTCTTCTTTGGATGGGAAATGGGGGAGAACTCTCTTGCTATTGGTAGTGCCTACGTGCCCAAGTATTCACATGCTTATATGGGGCACATGATGCTACGCAAGCAAATGGCATAGGAAAGGATAGGAAAGGATAGGAAAGGCACACACTCTTTGTTAGAGAGGAATCTAGTGCAGTTCTTGCAAAAGAACTGCACATCACTGCAGAGCAGTGCTCGAGACGGCTCTGTCCTTCAGCTCAGCTTGGCGTTTCAGGCTTTGGGAATGTGCCTGCAGTGTGGGGGAAGATGGGGTTTCATATCCACCAGGAATGGATGTTTATTCTCCCGTGCCTCAAGGCAGAGCCATGCCAGTGAGCCTGCGGGGTCAGGAAAGCTCCCCCCACTCCTGCTGCTGCTTTCATTGCACTCATGCCTTGGTGAGCGGGTAGGAATGCCACACTCAGGGCACATCCAGAGCCTGAAGCATGTGATCATGTCCTGAATGTGGGGTACAGGGCAGAGGAGAGCTTTCCCTGCAAACTCCTGCAGCCTCCAGACATGGTGCTGACAGCAGTGGCATCAGCTGTAGGGTTAGAAGGAAGAAATGCTACATGGTGGTGCCCTTGCCACGCTGCTGCCCGGCCCCCCAGGCTTCACTCACAGTCTCCGCAGTAATGAGTGCGGCACGTGGGGTGGTGGATATAGCATCAAGTTATTTGCTAAGGGAGATCTGCATAACTCTGTTTCCATTTGAATGGCCTTTCATTTTGTCCAGTTCAATGTTTGGTGATTGTTCATGCTGTCTGGAGAAGCTTTGATTAAATCTCCTAATTTTCGACTAAGCTTTTTCTTTCCATAGGGCAAACCCTTGACCTGAGAGCACAGAAAAGTGGTCAAAAGGAAAAATAACAAGGCAAAGAGGAAGGAGGGGTAAAAGCTGGGAGACACAGAGGAATTAAAAGCTTGAAGGAGTCAAGGGAAGAGACTCGTGCAGCAGTCCTGCCAAAGAGCTCCCTCCCAGAGTTTGGACTCACGGCAAGACCTGTGGTTCCCCACTGTGCTTGCCCACATGGCTGGTGCTGCTCCACTGGGCAAGAGGACTGGGTTTCCACCATGTCCCTAAATCTGCTCCTTGACAGAAAGGGGGGATAGCTGCAGTGTTTTCCGTTTCTGTGCAAGGATACAGAAGCACTGAGGTCTTCCACAATTGTGTGTTACAAATAGAGGCTGTGGGGCTCACTGGCAGCGAGTGCTCAGCAGGGAGATGCATATGCGGGATGTTTCAACATTTTAAACCATGCCAAGAGGACAGGTAGAGCAGAAAGAAGACTTGAGAGAGCAGCAGCCCTTTTCTTTGCAGACAAGCACAGATGTAGGTACTATGCGAGCCAAGGTTTGGTGTGCTCCCTTCTTTTTTCATGACATCCACAGGTCTCTGCCTGGGAATATCTAAGCCATTCCCCAAGACTTGATACTGGACAGAACTACAGTTACAGTTACACAAACACACAGATAAATGCCATCACCTTCGGTGCTGGGGAAATGAAATGTTTTTTGCCTTATGGCTGCAGAGAAAAATATTAAAATATAGGCAGAATATTATTGAAACAATAAATATATTTTTCTGAGTGTAGAGACAGAAAGTTAACTATATGAGGTATGAAATACTTTACTAATCTCAAAAGCTTGGTAATCCTGAAACCTAAATACAACAGCTTAAAAATTTCAACTTTGCAATTTCAATATTATTTTAAGAATAAGACCGGTTGGTGTGTTTATTCCACAACTGTAAACGACACCCATTTCCACTCAGATATTAAAAAACTCAACTGACCTCTATCCTCCTCCCCAGGTCCTTCAGTCCTATCTGAAATTAATTTGTAATGCACAGATGGTCAGTATAAAAATCTCCCTCATAATGAAAGCATATGTTGAGAACAAAAGCAAATAAATGGGGTATAAAAATAAACATACCAAGAGGCATCATGCTGACTGCATTATAGATTTTCATATTTGATTAAAAGAAAATCTGCCTTTGGGTATCTGTCATAAGAACAGAGTCCTGCTGTGGAATCGCGGCCTTTCTAGGATCTGTAGCAGAGCTGGTCACTGCCGTATCTGCTCTCCCAGATGGGGCTGGATCATCTGGCTGATCCCAATGCTGCTGTCACCTGGTCTTGGTGAGGAGCGGTGTCTCAGCCCGTGGTGCCTGGCAGCTGATACACATCTCCAGGGCTCTGCGGGGTGTCTGACGCAGGTCATGGGTGGTACATGCTGCAGCGGCCTCCGAACAGCAGCAGTGTCCTGGACACCAGTGGTGAGGTGGAGGACCCAAAGGACGGGGCGTTGCAGAGCACAGTCCTTCCAGCCCAGTGGGGCACACATGTACTACCACTGTTCTCTCAAATGGGGAAACTGAGGCCCAGAAAGGTTTCAGAGACTTGCGTAATGCCACACTGGGACTTGGCGTAGCCTCGTACAATGGCTGGCTGCTGTCCCAGAGGGATCTGTGACACTGCATTGTCCTGCTGCAAAACCTGTTGTTCCTCCCCCTTGTTACCTCCACCTAGTAATCCTGCTGCTGTAATGTTCGTCTCCTGGACTGGCTTGGGAGAGTTAACAGCTTCTACCAAGCTTCAGAAGGAAAGACCCAACAAAAGCGTTAGCACTGCTTGGAACAGCGAATGTCTATCCATTCTTGGGAAGGGCTGGGAGATATGCAGGCAGTATTGCACAGTGATGAGAGGAGAGGTTTGTGGAGGGCAGTATCAGCAGGAACCAGCTTCAGGAAAGCAAATCTGAGATGTACATGAAAATGCAGGAGGAAGCAGAGTGCTGTTACTTATAAAGCTCTTTGTAGATCTCTGTCCCACAAATTAGCAATTCATAGTATTAAACATTGTGTAATTAGATTTCCAAAAGTGTCTGCAGTAGATTGAATTGAGAGATAGGGAAAGACAGGGGATAGACCACCATCCCCAGGTACAGCTGCAAGAGCAGCACAGGCGCCAGCCTCCATGTGCCAACTGGCCCATGGCTCGTCCCTCAGCATGTTGGCTTGACAATGAGTCAATCCAGTACAGATTTTGACAGAAATCTGGCTCGTTATCTGAAATGAGAGCTCACTCTTCACAAGAGATTTTCTGCAATAGGGCTGCCATGGATCTAGGCATTTTTACACCCGTCACGAGGAATAATCAGACAGCCCTGCTTGGTGTGAAGTGCTAGAAAGGAGACTGCTGGGGAGATGCTGTGTGCGTGAAAAGGAGCGGAAAAAGGATCATAAGGCAACGTCTGAATACCACCAAGACACAATCCTTCTGGCAGATCTCTGAATTCCTTCCTCAGTGGAAAATTCAAGGTTTTGTGATGAAACAAGAAATCTACAAGCAGGCAGCTCAGAATATATAAATCTTCCCTGCCCAACGTTCCTGCATCCTGACTCACTATTTGAAGGGTGTAGACATGTTCCTCCCAACACTCATCTCCTCTTACTGCAGCATCCCTCATCTCCAATGAGCATATCAGGTGATGACACATGAAATACAGGTTATTTGGCACAGTCTGAAGTGACAGGCACAGGGTCTGGTTTTCAGAAGTGATGGATCTCTGCAGCTCCCATAAGCACCAGTTTGGTTTACAAAACCCTGGATGCTGAGGAAGGGGAAGCAGAAGCTGTGAAATAACTACACTCTTCATTGACATGTGTGTGCACTCTCATGTAAGTGAGGGGAAGCCCAGAAAAAGAAGATGAAAGACAGATTGTGTACAAAGAGGAACACAGCAAGTCAGGACAGTAACTGTCTGACATGGAGGTACTGCTGCTGGGACTGTGCTGTGGTCTCCAGCAAGCACTTCTGCACTTGACTCACTATCTCAAAGTCCTTTAAAAGAGGTTTCATGATGAAAACTCAACTGAACAAGACCCTGAGTAACCTTACCTAACTTTGAGGTTAGTCCTGCTTTGGGCAGGAGGTTGGACTGCAGACCTCCTGAAGTTCTTTCCAACCTCTAGTATTCTGTGATTTTCTGATTCTAATTCTTAATTAATGCTAAATAATACAATTGAATGGGATTAATGAAGACTTGGTATAATGCCTCATGTGACTGAAATACTAATATACAGTTAGTATGTTAGTACAGTTCCTCAGAAGAATGCTGTTAACTGCACCAGGACAAGGCATTATGCAAAGGAAGTGTTATGAGTGTAGTGTGAAATGAACTCAGCTAAACCGTGAGCTCCACAGTGACTACAAACACAAACAGGAAACAATCAGATTTCTAGGGACAAGTAAGGAGTAAGTAGAGAAAAAATAGGAAGCAACAACACGAAGTGCAACCAACAAGGGAAATAAAAAATGGCAAGTATACATTTACTGGAAAGACTAAGAAAAGAGTTGGCTTGCTCCTCCACAGAATGGTACAATTATTGACATATGATACTAAGAAGACCAATCTTTCATAGCACCTTGTTCCAGTCTCATCTAAAAGGTCAGCAGCAAAAAGATGGCCATCACAGTTAATGTCAAGGACAAAGAGGCACAATTTCAGGCTCAAACAGGTATGGTGGGCAGTTTTAAGTTAGGTATTTTCAACCTGTCTGGGTCTATGGAATCCCAGTGTAGGGTATGTAAAGAACTGACTGAAGCAGCTTAAGAGCACTTAAGACCTCATGAACTACTGGAAAACTGACAAACGGCAAACAATGTGTCTGTCTATAAAAAGGGGGTAGAGGAAAAAGAAGTCAGAGAATTATAGATTAGTCAGCTTAGCTCCAATTTCTGACAAACGGGTAATTAAACAATTTGTAAGCACCTGAAAGATAACAAGGAGATGGCTAACAACCAGCATGGATTTGTCAATAACAAATCTTCTCTAATCTATCTAAGTTCCATCCACAAAATGGCAAAAGGTTGTAGACAGAAGAGATACAACAGATGTCATATATCTTGACCTTATAAAAGTTTCTAATGCGGTCTCACGTAGTCATCTTTTAAGCAAGTTAAAGAAACATCTAGATAAAAATACTATTACATACGGTACAAAGGTAACTTAGCTACAAAACTTGTTGAAGAGCCCCATCACATGAGTAGTTATCAATGATTCATTGTCAAAATGGAAGGATGTATCTAGCGCTTTTGAAGGGCTTGCTCATTTTTGCGCTGCGGATTATTAACAGTGCAGGTGATGGAATAGAGAATGTTAGTTACACTTGCAAATGACAAATCTAGATGGAACTGCAAGATTATTGGAAGATGGGATTTAAAACCTCATAAACTGGAGAAACGAGCATGGAGAATAAAGTTAAACTCAATAGAGATGAGTGCAAGGTCTACACAGGCAGGAATCACTGCTGCATATACAAAGTATCCACAGTTGCTAGGTAGGAGCTATCAAGATGGGGTTAGTACTACTGTGGACCCATATGAAAGCAAGCCAATGGTATTGCATTGTTGTAAAAAAGAAAATGTTATAGTGGATGCATGAACAGGACGTAGCCTGCAAGACATGTGAAGTCATCTGCATGCTTGATCCCCAGCTGAAGCATTGTGTCCAGTTTGGGGAACTGTACTTCAAAGGATTAATGGAGCAGCTAGATAAATTCCAGAAGTGAACAGTGGGAATGAACTGAGAGCTGGAAACATGACCCCTTAGGGAGGAGTGAAGGAGTTCAAATGATTTAGCTTGAAGAAAGAACAACTGAAGCAATCATCTCTTCAAACAAATAAAAACATGACTCCTGCAAATAGCAAGAATATAATCCTTTCCCCATGCCAATGAGAGAAAGACCATTACAAATAATAATGATCTTAAATTACATTAGGTGAGAGATTAAGAAAAACTTTTTAGAGGAAAAGATAGTTTGAACTGGAATTCATTGTCTTGGGCTGCAACTCTGTGAGGTCTCCATCCTCAGAAGCCTTCAAGACTACATTATACACCATACCTGTCAGGAATACCATACTTGAGGGTATGACGATGGATAGGTAGTTCCTCTCGTGCTCCTTGTAGCCCTGCTTTTCTGTCACCCTGTAGCCATGCAGGAAGAACTTGCTTTCTATGTAGGTACAGCTGAGGCAATTGCCGAAATGTCTCATGCTCCAAACAGCTAAGTCCCAGCAAAAGAGGGCAGGAGCTGTCTGCTTATGGGAAGGCAAACAGCTGATAGTCCCCTAACCTTGACTTTGCAAGGCCTTTTGTGTCTGAGCTAAATCAAACACCTAAGTGCAGAGCAAACAGTGTCTCTTCTGACAGCTCAGCCGGTGTGTGAGCCAGAGTAAGGCTGGTTTGTGCTACAGCAGACGTGCAGATGACGTCACTAGTGTGACAGCATCACAAACTCAGAAATGTCTCCTCTAATTAAAGATGCCATTTTAAAATGCTCAGGACAGTTCATTCAGGATTGCTGAGGATTCTTCTTCCATGAAAGCTTTCAGACTGCAAAGAGCAGCTACAGGATGAGAAACACAACTGCAGCTCTCCCTAAGCAGGGTGCTATGAGACAGTAAGATCACAGGTATTATTTAGAATATCTTTGTCTACTTTTTCTGCAAGCTCAAGGAATGCAGGCAACCTTAACTGTTACTGCAAGCACAAAGCTAGTGTGCAGCACTGGAAACTACAGCACAGGGACAAAGAGCTGGGTTTCTCACCTGGAGAGCAAGTTCCAGTACAACATCCAGAATATCAGAGAGCTCATTGGCTTCTAGTGTTTCCTACTGTATTTCAGAAGGATTCCACAGACTGTTTCAAGCCTGGATGCCATGACCATAGAAGACATCTCATTCATAGATTTACAGAAATTTAGATGTCTCATTTTGTAGTTCTTTTGCAGGCTTTTGCAGCTTGATGGGGACAGGAGAAGTTTGTCACTTGGGAAGACTGGGGAACGTCTCCAGCAGTAGGCTCCCAAATTAGATCAGAAGCTTTAGGTTTTGAACTGAGAAAACTTCTTGGCCTTTTATTTCTCCTCCAGCAAAACCTCGGGTTTTTTTCATCTTTTAGATAAAAATTTGGAAAAAGCAGTCAGCAGCAAACTGATGCAAATCAGAAAGGAATACATAACTTTTTTGAGGTGGTCATCACACATCAGTCAGTCTACCTGGGGCACAGAACTCAGGAAATTTGGGTTTATGAAATCTCTATATTTTACACTGGAATGCTGGCTCATTTCCCCTTCACCATAAGCAAAGACCTTAAAAATATAACTGCTCATGCCAGGGTCCTGGTGGCTACAGTAATGTTACTGCCAAGCTCCAAGCCAGAATGATTTCTGCTGGAAGATCATTGACACAAAAATCAACTCAGTTGCTAAGTGGCTAGGTGAAGAACATCAATGAAAAAGGCTTCCATATACCAGCTGGTTTTCATATCTTTACCAATGCCATAAGACAGTGCTGATGCACACAACGGTATCTGCACTGAAGCAGCTGTGAACTCGTCTGCTCCGCTGACCGACTATGTGACTGCAGGCAAGTCATTCTGTAGCCTTGTGCTGAGAAACTGAATAACAAGCGGGAACTTCACTGGAAAACCTTCAAGAAAATTCTTATCAATCTATCTTGAGATTTCCCGAGGAAACAAATTCCCCAGCTCTTCTCTAAGGAAACATTTAAGACGCAAATATGAGGAAAGTGGAAGATTTGATACACATGGCTATATCATCCCTGGAGTTCATGGGAATGCCTGTAAAGTCTGGCTGATTCACTAGAGACCACGAACATGCAGAAAAAAAACACAGGTGAAGGCTGTCACTTTTGAAGTTGGTGCCAGTGCATTTGTGGTTTGCTCTAGGGACAACTGAGGCATACCTGTCGATATTGAGGACCCCATGGTATCCTGATGAAGAAATACACAGCATTTATAAACTCTGTAAGAGAAACCTGGTTTATGAACATGTTTCAGATATGATGCAGAGCTCCACTTCACCCCCTTCCATGGCTGTGGCTTTAGCAAGAAAACAAAACTCAGCTCAAGCCTCCTGGCCAGACTCAATGAGCTATCTCCCACCACATGCCAGACACTCCTGATTCTGCGGCTCAGCAGAAGCCCTCATGAAAACTGCTCTTCTGAGAGGACAGAGCACCCCCAGCACATGCTGCCGCTTATTAAACACTCTGTTGAACCCCTACTCCTGTAACCAAGAGAAATTGCTTGTCTTGAGCATGACTTGCTGCTGATAGTGTGACTCAAGCTAAAGAAAACAGATGTGACCTGCAGACTGTGAAAGCAGACCACAAGAAAAAAGCTTCAGGGCAGCACAATGCAGCAAAGAAAAGACACTGGTCTTACTGGGGCTAAAAAATGCTCTGTCAAACACCCAGGCCAAGCAGAGTGACCGAGATGAGAGGGCCAGCACAGTGGCCATGGCAAGTGACCCTCACTGCACCTGGAGCGAGCAGGTACAGCCGGAGTGTGCCAGTGCTGAGTCCCAGGGAAGCGGCCGCAGCAGCTTCCAGCAGCGGTAGTCCCGCAGGCTCAGGGCTGGCAGTGGAGCCCCTGCCCTGTGCCCCGGGGGCCAGGCTCTCTGCAGCCAGTGCTGCCCAGCCAGCAGTCTGCGGGCTGGCTCCAAAGAGCTTCAGATGGTGTCGAGGCTCTGCGGCACAGGCGGCTCCCCAGAACCTCACCAGTCATCGCTGACGGGAGGTTTAGAGGCGAGATGAGAAAATATGACACAGATAAAAGGAGAAGATAGGAGGAAAACCTTAACCTCACTCTACAAATCATAATAGCTTTGTCAAAATAAAAGTCAGAGCTAAATCCTCCCGCTGCACACCTTCCCACTCTGGAAACCGTTCAAGCACAGACATTTTCTATTAGCTGCAAACTACACACATAAGGGAGAGACTCTAGCATAATATCTGCACAATAGCACCTCCATGCAAACACTATACCAGTAATGGGAAATTTTCATGATGTAAAGCAGCAAGGTCACACAATGTGTCCAGGCAGTCCTTGGAAAGGCACAGTCTCTCCAGATATTACAGAGGAAAGCTCAGAATTGCTCTTGGTTCATTAGGCTTTGCCTGAGGGGTTTTATTCCACGGTTAACTACAAACAAGGTTCAGGTTCTTGTTACTCACTTTCGTGCATGCAATGCAAAAAGGTGAAGGGGAGGGTTTACCAAGAGTCATTTGTAAATATGCTAAGACAATTCTGATGTGTTTTTAAAATCCATCAGACATCCTGTGTTGTAAGTCACCTTAAACAAGAACATTGAAAAAGCTCTGTCAATACAGCAACATCTTTTTCAGCGTAGAAATTTTACATCAACATCAGCAGAGAGTCTGTGCATAAATTACACATAGCACAACACAGAGTGCAATTTCCTTCCCTCTAGGCACTGACACTGTGTTCCCCTGCAGCCTGCCTGTTTCTCCCAGCTTTATGACCCCGATGAGATGAGCTCTCACTGTTTTTTTCCTTGTTACATTTTGATATTTCAAAGCATGGCCTGCTTCTCACTCCCATCTCCCTGCTCCACATTATTAATGAATTGGAAAGCAGACATCATTAGTTTTTGGAGACCATTTCTTTTAAAATTTACAGAACCCTTCATCTGAATCCCCAGAGCCAGTCTGCTGTTCTCATCTTAGAATCTTATTAGCATCATATCTCCTGGATCCTGCCATGCAAACTGCATTGCTATGCACTTTCTAGCACTTGACCCTTTTGCGGACGGAATTAATTTCCTCTTTGAAGATAGAGCAGCATGCTGTTGTGCTTGTTAAAGAAAGAAAACTCAACCTAGAAGATAGGAAACAAGCAGAGGATATTCCCAGTTAAATATAGGCCACTATAAGGTTTTATATAGGCAGGCTGATAAAGAGAAAGATTGGTCAAAAGAAATAATAGACTGATGATGCTTTATTACCAGAAACATCTTCCAAAAGAGCATGCAAATAAACCGATTGACAATACTCACTGGGAATTTCTGGTTCTATGGCATACTCCTTTTTAGCAGCATTGTCTTTGTCTGCAACCCTCTGCACCCTCCACCTGTTTCTGTATGCAAAATACCCTCAGACTTTTGGTTGTAGAATTAATGTGAATAATACAAAGAACCAGAATTTGCTTCCTGCTTGGGGCAATGAAAAGATGCCCAAGCTGTATCTGAAGTGCATAAAGAAAAATAGCCCCGGTAAAAAGAGGTCTTTCTCTGAAAGAATATAGTATCTAGCACCCCAAGTACATTGATGTCATTACTACTATCCCCTCAAAAGGTACAACATTCCTAACACGTGGCGTAAATTAGAAAATTTAAAGTGTTTGTTGCTCAGTTTGAGCTATTTCTAGTTCCATAGGACTACTGGAACTGAAGAACTTTGCTCATCTGCATTGTTTTTATAATTTTGGTTCTGTTGTCTGGTTTTAGCAGCAATCTTTACTATGACTGCTGTAGAGGAAATTCCTGAGGATGAAGACTTCATCCTTTCCATAAGCCCATCGGGAATATGTTAATAAAGAACTGCAGAAGTTTATTTTTAAGTAACTTATTGCAAAAATACAAAGCCAAAGAGCACAGACTAGCAGAGCAAGGCTTAAACCTTCTCTATCAGCAAAGCTACCAGTCTGGACTTGGGAATTGGAAAGGGACCTGGATGACTCAAACAACTGGAGGTGGGATGGGTCACCAGTTTAAATCGATAGTTGACTGGATTGCTCTTTTCTCATGGCTGCGCAGTGGTTCAAGTGAAAGAAGCAGAGAGGGGTCCAGCTAGTCTCAACCACACCAGGGAGCCACAACTCCTGGGCAGTTACCCTGCAGTCCTATTAATATTAAAGAAAGAGGAAAACCTCCAAAGCCAGGTGGGGACTGGAAGCAGGGGAACTCATTCATCTCTGCACACACCTGCCCTGTCCACCAAAGCCAGCCCAGAAGTCAACCCTGGAGATGGTCTTTGCTGTGAAGCTTGGTTCTACCTCATTTAACTCACACAACAGCCAAATCTTGGTAACTACATTGCATCTTTTTCTAGCACACCAGAGCATACATCAGAGAAACTAACTCCTTCCTTTCCAAAGAGCCATACTCAGCAACCCAGTCACCTATCCTTCCCTTTTCTATCTGACCATGGTCTGTAACATCAATTTTCTAAGGAAAGTAAAGTTCCCAGGAACAAATTCCTCAGAAAGTGATAGGAAGATGCACTGTGGTGTGCAGAAACCCCAGACATTTTTTACAGGCTGCTGTGCTAGTAATACTGGGTGAGTGGGTATCATGTCCATCACCTTATCCTTTCCCATGTCCTCTGAAAGAGCATGAGGAGAACTGCTGGAGAACTGTGACTCACTCTTTACTACTCGTTTACCACTCGCCTTCTGAAAACTTGGGGGATGTTTGTGCAGAATGTATCAGGCAAATGGTGTTAGCAGCAGCAGCACAAGTGCCAGACACAGACTGGCAGAGAGCTTATGAATAGCACGATGAATGATCTATAGCAAAAGCCATGGGCAAGAGCTAGCCATTAGTCTGGGGCTTAGTAATGCACTCTTCAAGTACATTACTCACCAATCCATCAGGCAACCTGCTAAAGAACTGAGAGATTCCAGCACTTTTAAATCTGTAACGCAATGGCTGGCAGCCTGCACTACATGCCCTAGGTTACAAGGGCATGGAGGAAGACAATTCATTTTGTGTCATAGCCAGTATTTCTTCTTCTCCTTTTCTGTGTGTACTTAAGAAATGGACCTTCTATTATCTGCAGATTAATAGCTAGGAGAATGCTCCAGTGTCTCCGTTAACATTTACTATTGAGGAATGCTTTCAAAGAATGCCTAACCCTTGCAGTTTTCATTAGCTGGACTAAGTACAGAAACATGCATAAGAACAGATAAGATTTCTTAATATAAAAAAATTTCCTACAGTAGAACTATTTTAGAAAAATACTACAGTTACAAGACACTATTAGAACACTGGATACGACAGAATTAAGGTTGCCAGCCTAATTTGGGTCCTTCTGTATAAGCATATGATATGGCCTCCAATAAATGATCCTGTACTATCCTGGACTTACTCATTCACAAGGTGGATAATGTGCACAGAAAAGGTAATCAGTCAGTATTTCCTTTTCTCTTTCACAACTTAGTGTGTGACTCCAACTTGCATTTAGTGCACACTTTTCAAACCTCATGCAGAACACTGTTATTAATCTCCTTCTGGGAATTCCTGTGACATTCATCATTATCTAAATTCTCCAGGAGCATTACCTAATCTCAGCATCCCTGTGAGGAAAAAGTTTTATTATCTGTACTTCACAAATGCAGAACAGAGGCAGAGAGAGATTCGAGCACTAGATGTGTCCTCTAATTTTAGGTGCTTGATTCAAGGTGTCTAGTTCTGATTTGTGAAGCACTTAACCACTTTATAGCATTTCATATGTTTCAACCAAAACTGTGAGCGCTCAGCAATTCTACGAAGAAACACCTTCATGTTCCAAGCTGAAAACTTTGAAGATAAGGACAATTAGAGCTGTCTACGAGGGTCCTGGCTTGTCCACTGTCCCCAGCAACATAGCAAACCCACAGCCATACCTGTTTCTAAAAGCAGTTCCCCACCGAGACAACTCCCAAGCCACTGCCTGTCATTCATTCAACATTTCCAGGTTTCCACAACAGCTGGGGAGAAATCCCACAAACAGCAACTGTCTTTGCCACATGTTGATCCATTCACAGAGCAGTAACCATGCACGCAGAATGTCATCAAAGAACAGTGGTGTAAGGCATACGCACAAAGAGGCTGAACTGAAGCTGCACCATCATGCCAAGTTTTGCAATTTGGGAATGCAGCCCGGGTGTGGGACTAGTGTGCTCAGACAGGGACAGAGCACGCAGGGAATGGGGGTGGAAGAAAATCCCAGGCACTCCCAGCAGGGCTAGAGGGTGAGAAATGTCAAAGTTAAGGCTAATTCTAAAGGCAAGGTGCAGCACATTGCTAAAATACTTCTGGCAAGAATACTGAAATCTTCACGTTGAAGCACAGTGGCTTTCGTGTTTTTCAAGGAAATGTCTGTAAGGTCCTCCCCCCCAGTCAAGTCATGCATATTTTTTTGCTAAAATAATTTTTGGTAAAACTGTTTTTTTCCAGAAATACTAAAGAAAAATCACGCCAAGACAAAAATGAATGTAGAAAATGTCAGGTTTAAAGTGGGTAAAGAAGTGGCAAGCAACCAAAAAGAGAATCTTTTAATGGAAAATGTCAATACCTTTATGTGACAATACAAGTTAATATTTACATGGAAATTAAACACAGGAACTTCAAACATAGAATTTAAATAGTAAATTAACTTTGAATACATAGTTCTAGGCACACTTTTAACCTTACCTTACTACAATCAAAGTCTGCAATAATGAACATAGCAAAACCCTCCCTGTTTTCCTCCCTAACCCTGTTTTTGCCAGTCATAGCTGCTTGGCCATGTATTTTAACTGAGGCATGTATTTAGGATTCTGAGCAGAAATAGGAAATGCTACTCATGTCCAACATGGGTGGATTCATGTTGCAGTAAGCACCTTAAATTTCTTATTTCATAGCTTTTAAACACCCAGATTTGCAATTCAAAATCACTGACACATTTTGTTTGGAATTAGTCTGGCAGCAAGAGAAAACAGAGCAACCTGACACGTGAGCCACGACCAAAGTCATCCGAATGAGCTCTACTGCATTCCCATCCTTGTCCCATGCTCCCCTGCCCTGGCCAGCCTGAAATGCACGCTTGCCGTGCAGGTGCTCATGGGGGCCTGTGGGCACCCAGCTTTCTGCTCCTGTGCCTCAATGGCAGCGGCGCACACACCTGTCAGTGTGACAGGTCCTGCCGGAAAAGATGCCCAGCATTTGCTGTTGCATTTTGCAGTCACTCTCACCTAGCACCTTCCTTGTCATGCACTGTTGAGAGACACAGGTAAGCCTGTCATTTCTTTAATAACCTCTGTGCACTCCACAGGGGAGAAAAACAGACTCCACAGATTTCAAGGATGGAGGAGAGGGGAGAGGACCTGCAGGTACGTGCTACGGATAGCCAGGAAAGTGGAGAATAAAAGAACAGGAACAAATTGCCAGTTACACTGCAGAAAAAGGGAGAAGCTACGAAGAAAAAAAAATTCCACAGCACTGGAGGGTGAGAACAGAGGGCTGGGAGGCAGGGAACTGGAAGAATGAATGAGAAATGAAAAAATAACGCAAGGAAAAGCATATAAGCATGGCAGAACTGAAATAAAAGCCTTGTCTAAGGTAAAAACAGCATCACTTAAAAATCAGTTTAAAAAGATTTAATGCAACTGTTGCAAAATCTAGTGCAAACTCTTAATTTGGGTTCAGAATAGCTTAATTTGGTAATTAATCAATGCATGCTTCTTTTAAATGAAGATAATGTTTAGACAGGATTTCACACCAGTTAAATAATTCATTTTTAAAGACAATTCAAGTTTTAATATGGATGATGCTTCAAAGAAGCATCAAAGAAGAAGAACAAACCACAGAGCAAATAGAAAATTCTTAGTTATACAAATATAAACAGAATCTAAGGCTAAACCACTGACAAATCCACAGGATTTCTTTGAATCTTTTCTGAAGGGGCAGACTACTGCTCTGCAGGGAGGGAGGTCTGGGCAGCTCCTATTTCTGCAACCTGGATCCCTGCACCTACTGAACATGTTGATACTGGTGCTTTCTGGGTGTTTGCATGCATGTCTGAGGAGCATGAGTGGACATTCACACCCTGTGCTTTAGTGTTTACTTAGTAGGCTTAGAATCATTCTTTGCTTTATTTTAAAAAGTCTTAAAATATTCTAGCGTAGGGCAATTCACTAGGTATTTCAACATTTTGTGAAGACTTGGTCTAGCTTTTTCTGCTGTGCTTGGCCGGGTCTTTGTCTGTGCAGGTGGAGCTGGCTGGTTAACGCTAAAGCAGTGTCTGAGCACTGGCAAGCCATGCCGGACTCTGCACACTACCCATGCCACTGGAATCCCTGCTGCTCCTGTCTGGATTCTGTTAGCACCTTTCCTGGTCACTTACTGCATTTAAAACATCCATCAGTGTCTTCATTGATGGCTTCCACAACTTCACAATGAAAGGATCTGACCTGAGGGTGCAAATGGCTAATATAGAATGAATCAATCCAATGTGCCAGTCTGTGCAGAGGAGCATACTCCAGAAAAGAAATAATCCAGTCTTGCGGGACAGAAGTGCTTCTGTTGGCTCCTGCTACAGTACGAATGACTCAAATCACTTTGAACAAGAGTACTCCATTCCCACTTGTATCAGCACAGCACTCTCTGCTTCCTCTCTCTGGTCCCAAGCTTTCTCACTCTGCAAGAGCTCCTGCTTCCCCACCACGACCTTTTTGTTCCTTCTAGGACTACCTCCAGCTAGACGCCTATCAGGGAATCTCATCTCCAGCTCTAACATTACCACTTCAGACGGACCACTGCTGAGGAGCCGGCAGTGTACGCCCTGTGTCATCACTGTGTCACCACACAGGCTTTCTTCCAGGGCTGGGTTTTCAATACACAGATCAAGCAGCTGAGCATGGGAACAGCTATGCTGCTCTGAAGCTGACTGCCTAAGCTCAAGGTGTCTTGCAGCAGAGACTTGGTAACTGAAAGCAGGCAGAATGTACCTCTTCTTTTGCCTTTTTCTGGCTGTGATTTCCTTGCCTGAGTTGAATATTTGACCAGCAAATAAGTTGCTCTTTAAAAACCACCTGAAACCTCACTTCTTGTTGCCCCATCATTTGCTCTGGTTAAAGTGAGGCTGAAGCAAAAAAGAAACCAAACCACTACTGAAAAAGTACAATGGAAACCTGAGATGTGGCCTTGGTGGCTGAGTCAAGGCTTGACCAGCTAGACAGAAAGTGTATGAGAGCTAGGTTCTGCAACAAAGCATCAGCTCTGTGTATGCTAGGTTATGCAGAAGACAAAACACAGACTTAAATCTCTGGTCCCACTCCTTTCCTGCAGCAGAACAGTCTGATCTTCAGCAAACAGCCTACTTCTGGTCACAGACAAGTCCCTCTTGACTGAACCTGTTTGAAATATTCAGTACATCACCATCCCAAGAAAAATCTTAGTCCTGTCTGCCTCACCGTGCTTGGTCTGGCAGAGAGCTGTATCCAGGCTGCAAGTCCTGGTCCAGGGAGATATCCATACATCCTCCTGGGGCACCAGCATGAGGGCCACAGTACTCATAGAAATTAAAAATGAGCATCATTCAGATTCATAAGAAACAGCTGGAGGAAAAAGATGTAACAACCTGCTCCTCCCTACGCTAGTCTGCCCTGATGTAAGAGGGCTCCATAGAGAACAGAGGTCAAAGGCTCAAAGCAGTGCCAGGCAGGCCCATCTCACTCTTTCAAGAGAGTTTATGAAACAACACAAGATACCATGGAAGAGCTGGGTACTTGGCTACTCCAGCTAAACCCCTGTCTAAATAGAAGGGCAGGATGCTACTGGTGAGCAAACACAGAGCATGAAGAAGGGATCTTGTTTCTGGATCTCAGTAAGTGTCTGGCCTGTGGGGCTTCTGTGTCATGCAGCTGGCAGCCTTTCTCTCCAAGCACAAGGCAAGAAGTGACCAAGCCAACCAGCCTGAGATGCGCAGTTAAGTTTGCTTCTCCCCTAGTTCTTCCCAGCAGCTGCACTCGCTGCAGTGCACACAGGGCACAAGGGCAATTCCTTAGCCCCAGAGAGCACCGCAGAAGGATTCCCTGGCTGGGAGGCGGAAGATGACACAAAGGAGCTGAAATCAGTTTTCTGGGAGCTACATTAGTGCTGCCTGCTTTGACCTGAGCTACCTGGCTTCAAAGCCCCCAAAAGATGCCTTGGGCTGTCTTGATCCTCTTCAAGATGTTCAGCTGCCTGTGACTTGTGCTCCAGATTCTGAGTGCAGAGAACCATGAGGGAACCCAGCACATGGGCTGTGTCTTGGAAATAGGAGACACAGCAACAGCCATTTCTTCAGGTTGTAATATATTAATGCTTGCAGCATGCCAATCACACCCAGAGATGTAATCTCCACCTTTTGCATTTCTTCTGTTTCTCTGTCCTTGTCTCTTGCTCTTTGCACTTGCTCCTAAACAAGGGAGTCAAAACTGTAAAGAATGACGCAAGGCATCAATGAACACAGAATTAACACAATAAGCAGACCTGTTATACAAAGTGACCACTCGGTAATCAGCCACAAGGCTACGCAGGTTTCCACTGCTGGGGCAGAAATGAGGAGGAAGGGGCACACAACAATGAAATAGCAGTAGGTATTCATTCACCTTGAAGACTTCCCTGCGCATGAACTCAAGCGCACACACAAAGCAAACACAACTCTGCTGTTCCTACGGGGAACTCTCACCCTCAGGCTAACCCTAAAGCAAGCATTAACCTACTTATTGCGCCCTTGGGCAGTTTGCAGGGTGAGGAAGCTGACTGTTTGGGGAGCAAGGTGAGCTGATCTCGGCATTTAAGTACAATATCCTATGATCACCTGAAAGCAACAATAGGAATTTCTCCTAATTTTGGTAAAGTTGGGGGAGAAGCAGGGCACCCTCCTGTCCTTGTTTTTCAGCCATCTCCTCACAGGATTAGACAAAGCGTAAATTTATTAAAACAGGTGTCACTGTTTTAGGAGACCAGTTGCTATGGCAGATTTGAAACCTTCAGCCAGCTTCTTCCTTCTACTACTAAAGATCTAACTGCACAGTGAAGGCCCAGCTTGAATCACCTGTATCAAGTCTGTTGTTCTGCCCATCTTGCACATGACCACCTGCCCTGCTCACCTCCCATTGACCTGATTTGTCACCCTGAATCTTCAGGAAATAACATCAGTGTTTCCATTTGGACATATGACCACAGAAGCAGGAGTTCCTACTGCAATTTTTAGCACCGGTCATCCTGGTGCCGCCTTTGAAACACACATATACAGATGCTAGGCAGAAAGGCCTAGTCCATGTTGGTCTGGGGACAGCGCCGTGACAAGAGTCAATGGCAGACAGTGAAAACAGAATCACTGAAGTGGCAAAGAAAGTGGGCACCACTGAAATAAGTGACTGGGACAGGCAAAACATGAGAAAGAGTGACAGACAGTATGTGGTCCTGGATGAGCAGGAGCCATGGACAACTGTATGAGCAGACAAATAGGATGGGCAGATGGGTGAGCAAAGGGGAGAGCACCAGCTGAGAGCAAGTCACTGAATTACAACGGGGAAGGGTTATAAAGATATGTCTGGCCTTTGCTGAAGAGCCTTCACCTATACCTGTGACATTCACAGCTAGCAATGTTTATGTACTTTACACCTTGGAATACATGTTTAGAAAAGGAACACATGGTTCTAAGGAAAAGAAACCCCAAATCACTCCAGCTAAGATTCTAATCCTACAAAATCCACTCCTTCAGTTACTGAAGCAAAATGTAAATATCTGGCTGAATTTCACTGTGCTAAGATATTTAACCATTTCATTGCCAGTCAGAGTTATGTCTACAAATACAGATCAGTTCCAGTGACCACTGTGGAGAGAGTACCAGAGGCCATGAATAGGCCTTTCTGATATTCAGGACCTTAACATCAGGCTGAACCTTGAGAAGGATCCTGATTTTCATCTGGGACTTCAGCATCCTGTCTTGTTTTTCTGAAGATGCCATTCCTACAATACTGCTTCGTTTCCTGAGTCTGCAGTGCATAGACAATATCTGCCTGTAGCATCTTTGATATTTTTGAATCTTGCTATATAGAATCATCCTGTACAGTCTCATCTCACTGAATCTTTGGCTCCATTGAACCCAGGTCCACTGGTCTGACTGCCATCCTAGTTTTATCTAGACCAGGAACAAAGGAACTGCACATTATAGCCTATCTGTCTGACTGTTTTTCATTGTATATATTTTCTCTGTCCTACAAGTGATCAGCTTGCTTCCTTTTAAAGCCTGCAGTCAGCTTTAATCTACTTAGCTGGGATTAATGAGAGATTTGTTAAAGATTTAAAGATTTTACGCACTTTGCTTATAACTGTTGTTATCTACAACCATCAGGCAATAAGCCCCATGCAGACAAGCCATTCTTAATGTCAGGCACATCTATCAGGTGTGCCGAGGCTGGTAATGGGATGCTGATGGCTGATGCCTGTTGCTAGAAGACTGGTGCCTTCACAGACCTGTTCAGAAAGCAGTGCTCAGATCTCTGCCTGCACCTTGCCCTTCTTGTGCAAAACTGAGAAAGGGTGGGACAAAGCTGGCAGCTCAGAATGCAGGTCACGACATAGGCATCAACAGCTCACACTGTCACAGAGCTCGACACCAGTAGGAGTGGAAAATCAGGAGAGTCCATCCAACCCAGGCTAGCATTGTCTGATGTTGCATGCCTTACCCAGGAGAGGTGAGGAGGGAACTGGAGGTCCTAGTGGTTACCTATTACTGTATCCCATTGCTTAAACCAGCATGGAGGAATGGAAAGTGGCAGACGTGATGTGATTCTTTGAAACAAGGACTCTACATTGGATGTGGGAACTCTTCTTGGTGGAAATTACAACAACAGGTAATGTTAGTAGGCACATGGCTTAACTATGCTCTGTTGGGGAAGCCCCCACGTGCAGAGAAGCCTCAACTCACAAGTCTGCTGGATTAGTGTTTCAGATGGCTTACCTCCATCGAGGTACAGAAAGCAGTAACTGCAGAGAAAGGCCCAGGGAAGTCTCAAGGAGGGACCTGCAGGGAATCCTTCCAGTGCTGCAGGTGGAGAACCACAGAGGCCAAGCACTGGAGGACGCTGGAAGAAAGCAACAAGGGTCTGTCAGATGCACTCTATTCAGCTGGCAAAAAACACCACGTCAATAGAAACACAGACAATAAATAAGTGATACTGTGTGAGGGATTCTCCACGCTACTGTCCCTTGTTACTTGACCTAGAAAGACCAGAAAATCTTGTCCGGTAGATATGGAAGTTTCAGAGCGTACATTGGATAAGCTTTCATTCTCCCACCCTAAAGAAGCTGTTTCATCCCTAAACCCAAAGCTCAGGACATTCACCAGTCCTCAGTGCAGCATCAAAACCAAAAGAGAATGTTCATGAGTTTTGATGGTTTTATAAAAATACCAAAAAGCAACACATAGATAGAAGGCCCTGCCCACTGGAAGGGAGTCCTCTAGCAGGCAGCTCTCCCTGGGGACATGAGGGCAGAGGAGGATGGCACGGCAGGGCTCCTGGGGAGCCCTGTGCCTTGGAGAGAGAAGCTGAAGTAGAAGGGAAACCTGAACTGTGCACTGTACCCTGAGAAGGAGAAGAGCTGCTTCTGTTGCTTCTTCTGTCCCCGCATTTGTTGATATTTTCCTTGTGCCACATGGGTTAGAAGCAGCAGCAGGGACGGGGCACCAGGACCAGCACCCTGTGCAGACCAGAGCATGGAGGGGGGAGCTCCAGACAGATGGGGGTTCTCCCCAAATGTAGACTGAATTCCATCCGACACCTGTGAATTGTTCCACAGCCTCAGAGGTCCTTCTCCCACCCCACGACCCCAGGCTTCGGTGCCGCCCAGCCCTGAAAGACTGCCCATCACAAGTACTGTCCGGAGAACCAACTCAGGTCCTGGTGCAGGATCTGCTGGTGCTACACCAAACACCCTAACAAGTAAGCAGATGTTCTCCTCTCCTTTCCAGCTTGCAGGAGCTTTAATGATGAGAAAAGCAGGGTGGTTTGCCTCAAGGTTAAAAACAGCCCTGACTCCTGACATTGCAGGGCCACTGGTCCCAGAGGTGTGTCCCAGGGCTACCATACCGCTCCCTCCCACAGCCCTCAGCCCTTGCTGCTGCTGCAGGTCCACTGCTCCCCACAAAACGCCCTGCCTCTCGCTGCCTTCAGTGGCCACACCAGTTATTCCCAGTGGCCCTGATCCAGTTGTTTTCCCTTGCACAGGCTCCAGGTCAGACTCAGCTACTTCTCTGCTAACTGTACCAGTGAGAACCAGCACGGGGGACAGTCACCCCTCAGGGCAGGAGGAAGGCACCAAAGCGGAGCAGTCATGAGCAAAAGATGCTTTAGAGTCTGGATGTGCTGCTGCCTCTCACTTGCTTGTCAAGACAGAAGACATGCCACAGTTTTGCCTTCCTTGCACCTAATGCAGATGGTCCTTTTATATTCCCACACCAGGAATCCTGCAGTCACAGGTAAAAGAACAATTTATGAATTCACTACTTTTTACTGGAGATGTTCAGTATGACATATGCTGTCAGAGTCAAGACCTGCATCTACTAAATAAACCATACAAAGACACATTATTTTGAAACTGATTGCAAGTGAGAGATTTATCAGTTTAGATGGTAACTAACACCAAAAAACCACAGAGATAAACACGTGCAGTTTTTACAATTAAAATGCAGATTCTCAAGAAAAGCAAATCACACTTTCTTGCCCAAAAGCCCTTTCAGGAACGTCCCAGAGCTGAGGAAGGCTGACACTGAACTGTCCCGACCCCTGGGTTCACCCACCCTCATGCTCCTCGCTGGACACCACCTGGAGTGAGCAGGCTGTGATCCACGCACCAGAGCCACGCTGCAGTCACAGCCACGCCGCAGCTTTCCACGTGCCAGTGTCTGTTATTATTTACCCTCTCCCTGTGCAGACAGCTCAGAGCAGCGGTGTCCCCATGTGAAATAGCTTACCTGCATTCTCCTGATGCTCCTGCGATCTCCAAACATGCAGAGAAGAGGAAAAAAAAAAGAAAAAGAAAAAGAGTCTTGATACCCGTCCTGCATTTCCAGATTATTTCAGAGACCTTTTCAGTGCTGAAGCTGAACACTGGCGCCTCTGGGCAGGAAACTCAAGGTCTCTCTCCACTGGCACTGCCACTCCTGCACTGACCTTGCAGCACTTCCGAAGGTCAGGCACGGGTCTCTGACTCGGAGCACAAGTTAGATGTGGCGCATTGTAAATAAGCAGTAATCCCACCGTGCCTGTCAGAGGCAAGTGTCTCAACGCAGCTCCCTGATGCACACTGTGCCCATGGAGCTCGCTTGCCTGAAAGGCAGGGTCTCTCCTGCTCGTAAGAGCCCAAGAGATGTCCAGAGTGAGATCCAGGCTGAGCCAGCCTGCACGGGACTGCCCGGCCATCACAGTCCCAGCTCCCCTGCACCAGCCAAACGCCTCCTGGAGAAGTTTGAAGGGAGCAGGTGGGGGCTTGGCGGAGGGAGAAATGGAAAATAAACTGAAGGGGACAGGGTGGAAAGGGGGGCTTGTTTCTCATTAATGAGCATTTGAGCTGCTGATCTCAAGGAAGACTTTGAAAAGAAAGCGCAGAGCCCTCCTGGCAGGGCAGCCAGCCCAGCTGCCCTCCCTGCGTCTCACTTTTTATAAATTCTGGGAAACACTTTTAGACAGACACTGGCACTCATAAATTATACAACTCATTTGCATATTCCAGTCATGAGACATTATGCAAATGTGACCTGATTTGCATAATGGATTCCTCTCGTCGCTTCACTTGCTTCATGCTTTTAAAAAACAAAATGAAATAAAATGAAAGCACGAGAAGGTGAAAGCAGCAAGTTCCCAGCATTGCTGCGTCTCCTCCCAGCCGCACCGTCACTCACCCTCACTCATGGCAGAGATTGGGGCGAGGGAGAGCAAAAGCAAAAAAACAAAGCCCTCACATGGTTTATTTCTCTCGTAATTTCAACAAACTAACTTTCCCCTGGTTGAGATGTTTCACCCCAAGCAAACGTATCTGAGCCAATTAAGGAAACAAAAAAGAGCCCTGGAAGACAGGATGAACCTATAACAGACAGTGGTCCTCTGATGCCTCACCTCAGCAGTTGCAGGGTGCTCGGGGTGGGGAGCCCTGCGCTGCGAGACCTCGCAGAGGCTGGTCATTTATGTGCTGTGATAAGCCTTTGGGGGGAACGGCTTCCCTGCTTAAACTTCAACAGAGCTTGCCTTTCTGAAAGGAGGGTGGGTGGGAGAGGCAAGGGGAGGGATTGCTTTGATTGTTTATAGCAAAATATAGCGGTGACATGTCAGGAGGACGAGGCAGGAGCGCGTCAGCCGCCCCCAGCCACACTCCAACAGGCGGACGACCGTCCATCCATCCATCTGCAGTCGCTGGTTTTGCTGCGGGCTCTTCCCTGCCCCCCTGCACCAGTGCGAGCGGCAGAACCGTGCCAAGCGGCTGGCGTCCGTACCCTGTGGGAAAAGTTAACTGTAATTCTTCAGCTTTTAAAATCAATTAACCCGTGTGTTAATTAACGTCAAGTCGACGGGAGGAGGAGGAGGAGGGGAGAGCGGGAGGGAGGAGGGAGGAAAAGAGCTGCAAGGGCGGATGGCAGCGGAGTTGGCACAGTGCCATCCATTCAGTGGCAACGCCACAGCTCCCTGCGATCGCGGCAGCGGGTATATGTTACGGGGGCCCTGTGCGCGGGCCAGACAGTGCGGTAAAGCCAAGGGAGATTATCCAGACCCCCAGGAGCAAACGGCAGGCAGCAACCGGAGGCGCGAGTGCCAGGATTACAGACTAGGCTCCTTCGCTGCGAGCCCTTCCTCGGACGCATGCTGCTGTGGGGCTGGGGGCTCCCCCACCAGCGCCGCACAACTCGGACTTTCAGCACTTTTTCCCCCCTTTAAACGTCATTCTGCCGCAGTGGAGCCAGCACAACGGATGCTTTCACACCCTGTGAGACAAAGGCCGTCGTCTCCGCCATGACACCGCTCCGTTCCAAGCCGAGGCCGGCATCTTGGAGTCTTTAAAAATAAAGGGAAAAGGGAAATGCGAACAATAAAAACAGCAACAGAGAAAACCTCAACAACAAACCCCTTGTGCCCGTTCTCCATGCCAGGGGCAACATGGGCATCTGTCGCAGCAGAAGGCGTTTGTGTGGGGCTTTCTTTTTTTTTTTTCTTTTTTTTTTTTTCCACAAGCTGTTGGCGTGTTTGCCATTCAGGTTCGTTTACAATTAACTCCAAAAAAACCCCAACCACACCCAGCCCAGTCAACAACAAACAAAAGGGAGTAGCCGACATCGAGAGAGAAATGCCATAAGAAGCTGCAAGTATGCAAGCTACAGACGATGCCATTTGCCATTCGGACAACCTCAGGGAAAGATGCCAATTCTGCAGCTTGGGAAAGTCTCCGAGAAGGGAGCGTGAAGGTCTCCGAATAGCACGCCAAAGGAAGGAAGGAAGGAAGGAAGGAAGGAAGGAAGGAAGGAAGGAAAGGAAGGAAAGGAAGGAAGGAATACCGTTCTTATAGGGCAGGATCACAGCTGCATACAGCCTCTGCTGGGAGGAGAGGGAATGTTTATCGGTGTAGCGAGAGATGCCTGTGTATGCACATACGCACACAGAACAGTGTGCGTATGGACACACATACACATATGCGCACAATGCCTCAGATAATTGCAGATTAGATGTGTGAGTGTGGGGGTGTGTATGACGGAGATGTGTGTATACCTCTGTGTACACACACATACGTCTGTGTGTAGATATATATTTGTGTGTACGCATGTAATATACATACACACACATGCAGGGAGATGTATGTTTGTGTGCTTGGGTGAGAGAGAAAGACACAGAGTGAGTAAGACAGACACAGACACACACACACTCACCCAACGTCAGTATACATCCCACTTTTTGACCTAGGTATACACTGAAGACAAAATAAAAATCATACTCCAGCAGCAAGCAGGCAGTCAGAGATTTATCTACATTCACTGCTATCACCAGGGAGATGAATGGGGCCGATCTGAAGCCCTTTACAAGATCCACTATGGGAGTGAAGGAGGAGGAGGAGGGATGCCACACAGACATGCACAAACTTGAAGACAGAGAGATTTGGAAGGTGCTACTTGTGAAACCCAGGTGGCACTCCGGAGGGGTGAGCAAGGGAAAGAGCCGCACAGGCGCTCTGCAGGGTCCGGAGGGCTTGGGGCTTTTGGAAGAGGGCGTCAAGGGACAGCTGGCTACTTACGTTGTCTGCGCTGCTGAGGATCCTGCAAGGTGTTCTGTTGGCACCGGGCGCTGAGCCAGGGAAGGGCACTGGAAACAAAAGGGAGAGACAAAAAATAAAGTCATACAACGGGAATATTAATTGCCTCTCTTGCGGATTTTACAAAACACACAAAATGTTTTCTTTTTGCATGGTTTTTTTTTTGTGGATTGGCGCGCTTCCCTTCTGCATGGAAAATACTAGCATGGGATTTACAGCCCAGCTACAGGGCTTGGGATTAACAGCGCTGGCATCTTTTGGGCATATTTTTTCTTTTAATGAATGAGCTTTCGCTGTTAATGAGGAATAATCGTTTGGCTAATGAGCTTTGAAACATTAAGAGAAAAGAGGGTTTTTTTCCCGTTAATCGCCCTGGTGCGACCGCATGGATGGATTACAAAAGACAGCAGTAGGAACGCAGTACAAAGGGGGGGAAACGTCTCCTGGAGTGGGATAAATGCAGAGATGGGTGATGCATCCCTGCATCTCTCCTTCCTTCTCTCTCTCTCACTCTCTCTCTGCCAACTGCTATGGGTTTCCATAACTCCGCAATCAAAGTGGATGCTCGGGAAAGATTATTATAGTCAAACAGTGAAGCGTCGGCTGTTAATGTCTCCAGTGTTTAATCATCATACAGTAGAATGGTTTTATGCATATTTCATTTGCATATCATTAAACCGCGCTAGCGCGGGACATTTAGAGCTGGAGAGGTACAAAGTTAGGGGGAGAGAGAGGGAGAGCGAGAAAGAGACAGAGGGAGGAAGGTCCCTATGATGCCTATCTTCAAAAGCCAGGGACTTGTTCCATGATCTGTCTTCTACTTTTACTAAAATCATGATGACTTGGAAACCTTTGAAGTTGGATATAACCTTGGATTCTTCTAATTCCAGCAGAGTGATGTATTAGAAAGGGAGAAATGATGCTGCGCTAGACATTTAAAGGAATATAAGCTCCAGTGGAATGGAAATAGGAGCTCTTTGGGGAACGAACTGGCAGAGCCAGCCACAGCTTCGACAACCACCACACTTCTGGGTTAATACTAGTAAAGGATATCACAGTAATACGAAAGAAACGAAGACAACATATACATTAAGATGGGGATTATATTTCTCTACTCTTTCTCTTTTCCTTTTTAAAGGTACAAAGAAGGATGGAACCAGCGGTAATTTACGCACTAATTAGCGAATAGTTGCCTCTTTTTGTGTTTGTTTTTCTTCTCTCTTTATTTTGGAGAGGGGTGTTGTCACTGCTGAAGTGATTAATCAATTATTTGGTAGCTCAGATCCTTCTCCACTGGCACTGATCAGGAAGAGAAGGTGGTGGTTGCGGGGGGAGGAACACAGTGGGCTCTTTGTAGATCTTATACATGCACAACATATTAATTGGGGTCTTTATAAAGCTCCCTCAATAGACTGTTTCTTTCCTAGAAAAACAGCAGCTGGTTAGCCACTGTTGGCGACTCTTCAAATATCACTTTCACTGGGGGCAGTTCTGTTGCTGTTTGTTGTTGTGCTTTATTTTCTTTCTCCACGGAGGGGGCTATGTGTGTGATGCTACCACTGCCCACCGCTTTCGAACGGCAGACAGACAATATCGGTATCAAGACAATCTCTTGAGCTGAATGTGGAAACTTTGCTTCAAAATGAAATGCTGTTTTATATTTAAATTCTCCTTTCCCTCCCCCACTTTTCTTCTCCTCCAAGTCTTTGTCTTGGTTATGAATATTCAGATGAGCCGTGATGTGATTACACTGTACAATTACTTGTGTCCATGGTGGTGGCGAAGGCACTGAGGAACGACAGAGCCAGACAAGCTTGGAGCTCATTTGGGGTTTGTTTTCTGTATTTTTCCCCCCATCTCTGTAGCGCTGCGGCACATGCAGATGTCGCTGTTGTTCTTTATAAAGCCCTAATGATATGCGAAAGCATAACGACCCCATTTGGGTGCACAGCATCAACGAAATATTATTGGGGGGGAATCCTGACTGAAGGAATGTCCACATAAATTATTTTTATTTAAATGAGTTGAAGAGGTGGTGGTGAGGCAGAGGAAGTCACATGAATACATGCATAATGTTAATACGCAGAAAGGTTATCGCCAAGGAGAAGAGGGTTTTTTGCACTGTGCTTGGGACAAACAGGCTCATTAGGGAATAGCACAGCCCACTGCATGATTTACTTATTTGTCATTACTCATACTTAAGAAAGGGCACCAGGCACGCTCGCTGCCTGGAGACTTGGAGTGCTGGGAGCTGGATGCCTGGATGATTCCCGGTTTTCATTCAGAAATCTCATTGAAGTGTTTGAGGGGGGACAGGAGGAGAGGAACCAGAGGGAGAATGTGTTAAGTGCCACAGCTTGGTGGCAAGGAGGGGTCCAATGACAGCCTCGAGGGTGGAGTGACAACATGGCAGCATGCTGGCGCTGGCTAATGCCAGGCTTCCGTGCACTTCCCAAGGGACACAGCTCTGACGCAGCGCCCAGCGGGTCCCTGCCCTGCCAGCTCTGCATCCCCACCGTGGGACAGTGGGACACGGGGCTCAGCCGCAGCTGGGCCTGGGGCAGAGCAGCTCCTGGCCATTCGTGCCATCAAGGAGGCTGCTGGAGACACAGAGAGATAGAAGCTGGCCAGATCTGCCTTCACCCATTTTTCTCAGAGCAGTGAATGGTACCACTGAATATTACAAGTACAAAAATACGTATGCATGGAAACGGGATTTCTTGGCTATGCTGTTCTGCTAAGAACGCTCTTCTGGGCCAGGGGTTTGCACTTATATATCAGCAAGGGGTGAACAAAGTAAGATACAGTGGACCAGCAGCGAACACCAACACCCTCACTTCAGCTGTGTTTCACATGAGCTTTTGGAAGGTCTGTGCCTTGTGTGCTTGCCCTGCACTGACCCTGAATGGTTCTGCCTTCACAGCCTCCTCTGCCTCTACTGCACCCTTGGTCGTGGGTAAGGCTCAAGCTGCAGCTAGACCTGGTCTCCAGGGAGGGAGCATCGTTCTCCTTTCTACCCGAAAAGGGAGAGGCAGGATGGAGAGGAAAGGCTATTGCAGATGGGACCTGTTGTGAGAGGAGGTCTCCTCTTCTCCCATGCTGTGGGCATGCACAGACTTTACCCACGGCTTTAGAAATGCTCCTGAGCAGATCCTCAGCTGTCACTGGGGTGGCTTCACTGCCTCTAAAGGTATGCCGTTTGTCACAGACACAGAGGTGGCATGAGAACCTGCCCAAATGAGGCTGCAGACCCCTAAGCAGACAGTAACCAGGTCTGCTTAGGCAGGCCCCATCGTACAGGGAGCACTGAGAGCCCCAAACAGGAGGACTATGCTCTAGCCTGTATCTGTCTAAGGACCAATGTGCAGAGGATGCAGTGACCCACAGCAAAGAGGGAAGCTGCTGCCCAGTCCTGCTTAAAGACTCCTAACCACAGGCCCATCTAGCTGTCATCTGCCTCCAGTTCCTTCCTGCATCTCAACAGATGCATCCCTGTCACGCACACCCCCACACCCCCACACCCTTCTGCAAAGGCACCCAGGAGACTGAGTAGAAGGCAACAGACTGCCAGTTCTGATCAAAAATAGGACACCCATACTGCCTCTGGGCAATAATCCTAAATCCAGGCGCTCTCTGCTCACAGTTTCAAACAGCGTGCAAAAATTCAGGACACAAGGGATAACCCAATCGTCAACCTAACTCAGAAGTTAGATGTGAATATCCTGCCCATGACCACACAGTCCTCTCAAAGGCATGGCTAAGACATATTGCTGTCCTGATGAAAAGGAACTTGTCCTAAAATCAACCTAGACCCAAGTGAGCAGCCCAAAGCCAGTCAACTGTAAGGAACTGAGCAGCCACGATTAGCTAGAGTGATCTGAGCAGATCACCTCCACCACGTTCACCCTAACACATTGCTTCTTGACCCCAGAACAATGGCACTGCTGGTTTGGACCTTGTGGAATAGCAACCCAGAAGGTGCCATCTGACCCTGCCCTGTCTTTCTGGTCTCCAGCATCAAAGCAGCTTAACGCAGAGGCTGTCTGTCAAAGACCAAATGGAGCCTGGGAATATGGAATAACTGAAACAAACACAAAGGGGCTCCACAGAAAGGCCATGTACGTGCCATGCCCTTGTCATCGTTCCAGGTATTGAATCCTTCCCCTGGCCTCGCAGCACAGGAGGGACCTCAGTCCTGAACACTGCCTTTGCACATTGTGAGCCTTAGTCATTAGGGAAGGGGTTAACAGCGCAGGAGCCTAAACACAAATCTGCCCTAAGGTGGAGGGTAAGATAAGGACTGAAAGACAGGCTATGAGGCACAGAGGTGGTGGTGCAGTCTCACAGTGCCCTTCCTGTGCGTGCAATGATGGACAATCCCAACTGCAGAGCACAGCAGGGCAGTTTCCCCTCTGCCCGTGGGTCTCAGTGCAGCCAAGGCAGCCCGTCCACCCTGACCAGAGCTTGCTGCCAAACCCTAGGAGGGTTTTCTGACCAAGACATGGAGCAGGCTGCAAACCAGATCAATGGCTGTAGCAGTGGCCTGACATGGCTGACGCTTTTCCTGCAGTCCTCAAGGTTCCTACTCCTGCCACATGCAGGAGAGCATCCAACACTACAGGAGGAGGGCCAAAGGAAGGAGGGGCTGGGAACTGCCAGAAGAGTTCACACAGCCTGCTGCCTGCTCCTGCATAAGAGAAGCCCCCAGTGAAGATGGAGTCAGGCAGCTTAGGACCAAAAGCCTAGTCAGAGTCACTGTTTTCACAAGTGCTCCTGAAGAGAAGCAGCTGGGAAAATGAGCATGGAGTGTGCCGTATATGCAACAGGTCCGTGGGTGAGGCAGAGGAGATGGTGATGCAGCATGCAGCAAGAGGCAGTGATGCTCGCTCTACGATACCCATACTGAAAGGCTGGGCACCCTGCTCTGCGCAACACTGAACGTGCTCTCACATGGCTTCTGCAGAGGTGTTCTGGTCCACACAGGCTACTGCTGCTTTTTGACGTGCAAAGGTGTGAAATATTACCTCCAGTGTCCCAAACATTTTCTGATTACAAGTCTGACTATTTCGAAGTGAATCTCCCCACGGAGGCTGTAGGAAGGGACAGCTCTTACAACACTACAGGAACCATTGCTCTGCTTGTCAATTTACCAAATACCCTGAAGAAATTGCTATTTAGAAAAAGGAAATTCAAGCATTTATAGAACATATTGCTATTCAAAAAACCAAAAGAATTGTTTTGCAAATGGTAGCACTGCTGGAGAGGGGAAAGAAGTACATCAGTCATTTGATATTACATATAAGCAGTTTATTAAAGAATTAAATATTTATAGACTATAAAGCAAGCAGGGCGATGAGTCGCAAACAGCTTGCTGAGAAGTATGTTATAAACAATGAGTCTGTCAGTGACTAATAAAGTATGGAGAACACAAATGTTTTATAAAATCAGAAAGCCAGCTATGAATCTCCAAAGCTGAGATGCTGCAGGACCCACCAAGGTTCCTGCTGCAATGTAAGCCTGCAGCCAATATGGGAGGGACAGTATCTGATGAGATATGTGGAGTGCAGACACATGCTGAGCACTCGTGGGAACGCACATGATTCAATGCCTTAGAGAGATTTAATTTTTCACATTATTTTAAACAGAGATCTATTAATAGGAAGTACAGGAATTTTCAAAGAGTTCAAGGCACTTCCCTCTTCATTTTTTCACTGCATCTACTCTTCCATTTCAAACAAAATTATAGTTTGTGATTCAGACTGAAATTCCTCTCTCTGCAAAGCCCTGTCCTTCCCTCTCCAAAAGAAAAGATGTAGATACCCCAGGCACCAGCCTCCCTGTTCTGAACAATCCTCTGGATCGACTCAAGGGCTCCAGCCTAACTCAAGTTTGGAGAAAAGCAGCTCTCCCCTTCACAGACATAGCACATTTACAAAGGACAACTGAGATTTTCAGAGGTGGTATGAGAGGAACAACTAGATTGTAGCCCACAAGGACAGGAACACCTTTTTCTTTGCAGGCACTGCGGGAAACTGCAATTTACAAGAAAAGCGTGCATTTTTTCCTATGTGAAAAGGACAGATCTCATTATTCAACAGAATACTGACAGTAATTTTGGGGTGCTGTTTTATTACTAGTGGAGATGAAAGTCTCTCCAGACTGTTTTTTATTTTTGTGAAGCCAACCTAAGGCCTAGAAATTACTTCTAATGTAGGATAAGCTGACACCTTTGGTCATGACAAAGCTGATCCCTATAGCTGTTCCCAAAATTTCAAGTCTGGTGGGATGGCTGAAGTTCCCAAGTGGTCTAGGCATTCATGACTCTTTAGAATTCACTTTCTTTGCAAGCCAGCAGGACTCAGACCCACTTGAAAAATCCCAGTCATCGCAAATCCCATTCCTCAGACAGCCACTGCAGTGACTATCATCCTCCCAAGGCAGCAAGCCAAAGTGTTGTCTGTGAGACACGGAGGGGAGGATCTGCACAGAGACAGGACAGCGAGCGTAGCTGCTGCCTCCTTCCTTGCCTCAATTAAGTCCCTATGAAGGGCCATCTTTAATTAACACAGGAATAAGCAGGCTAAGAGCTAACTGGCGTTGGTGAAGACAGATTCCATTTAGGATGTAGAGAGAAACCTCATTTTGCCAGCTGTTCTTTCTGCACTGAGACAAGGTGGTAGATTTTAATCCTCTGAAACATAATTAAGACAGAAATTTTTTTACTGTTAAAATGCAGTAATTATTCAAGCTTATTTGTCAGGGAAGGTATATATAAATTTTGGGTTAAATAGCAACCTTTGTTGTCTTGTGTGGAAATGATTACAGCGTAGTTCGGATCTCACCAGACTTTTAGGCTGACACAGGAGGTATATAGAAAAGCACAGTCCAATCAAAGGCATACAACCCATTAGTTCCAGATGAATTGTTTGAATGGACCTCTCTCAAGAGCCCAGAGCCTATTATCTTCAAGGGTCTCAACAGGAAAGTGTGGTATCTTCCAGAGAGTACTATAACCAGCCAAATACTACTCTTCCTGTGCTGGTAGAGCCGTTGTTATCTGCACCAGCTTCACCAATTACTGAGCGCTGCAAGAATCCTTAAGCATGATGCCCAAGCCAAGCCAAGATCAGCTGAACTTCACCATTCTTTTCTCCATACTACATTCTCCCTTCTTGCAGTCTAGCTCTCATCTCTCTCCATACCGGCACACCATGACATTTTTCACCCCCCAAACAGGTTTCTTTACCCCTGTGATTTTGCCAAGTATTATTCTATCACTCTCCTTCTCTGCAATCCTAAAATCATGGAAGATACTGCAACATACTTAGGGTTACTTGTAGCAAGGGTCTTACCTCCGTTTCGTAGACAAGCTGTTTGCAAGATACAAAGGTCTGTTCTTGACCTGTCCTCATCTCTTTTGTTGAAGATTTCAGTACTGTGCTCATCTCCTTCCAGCTCAGCCCCACTGAGCCATCAGGACACATCAATTCATGACATAACTCACTGACCCAGGATTTGACACACTTTTCAAGTCTGTATTCCCTCTTTGGTCCTTTGCTCCTTCAGTCTTTATCCCCTGTCTCTGGGCACCCTTCAGCACTCGTAACTCCAGAGATCCTTCTCCATCACTGACTCTCCTCCTTCCACCCAGGCGTTTCAGTGGGTTTTGTGTTGCTTGAAAAATAAGCACTGCTGAACCTGAAGCTCTTGTTCTCCCTTCCTTGTCTGCCACTGTCACGCTTCAACATTGACACCTGTTTCTAATGCTGACACCTATAGCTGATCTCATTCCTTACTTCCACTTGTCTGCTGTACCTGTGTCACTTTGGACACAGCTGCAGTTTTCCTTGCTCCCTAGGTGTGGATGGAGTAACACCATCCTACTTTCAGACCAGCATGATGGGCAGGTTACTATTACTTATTTTGTACTCTCCCCGCTTGAAGCCTCACTGGCACCTGCCTTAATTGCAGCGAAGTTACCAGTTCCCTGGCCCCCAAAGCATCCACCTTACCTTCTTTTTCAGGACATGTAGAATATTCCCACTGTGTTTACCCCCTTACCCTACAGATCTGATGGTAACGCTTTGCACTCCGAATCCCTTTCCTAAGTGTTTGAGAAGGTCCTTACAATTACGCAACACTATCTCAATAAACAAAGCATTATAACCTTGCTAACAGAGAACACGCTGTCCAGCTCCAGCAAACAGGCTGGAAAATTTCTATTTCTGAAGCTCTGCTTGTGCGCAAGCAGTCCCATCAAGCAGATCTCCTTCAGGAGGAGATTGCCTCTTCACAAACACAGAGACAAGCTTTGCTTTCAACATTTCAGGACAGATTGCATCCCAACTGAAGGGCCCCCTGCACTGGGAATAAGGTGTGCACAGCTCATTGCTTCAGGACCTGACTTTTCGAGAGCTCTTCCTGTTTGCTGTCATACTTGCAAGACATGTGCCTTATACCACTCAGTGTCTGGCACATGGATGGACATGCCTCGGTGGCAATAGCTATTCAGAGCCAGGGCTGTGAGGTGTCATGTACATGCATCTGCCTCCTGAAGGCACCAGGAAGAGATGGAGATGTCAGGGCAGTTGTGTGAACGTTCAGAGAGAATGCTGCAGAATCAGAATTATCTGTACATTTTATTAGCATATTCCCACTTGCTAGCATTATGACCTGCAGGAGGGAGGGTAAGGAATTCCAGCTAAGTATGGATTAAATAGCTGCGTGCTTAAGCAAGCATCAGATATACAGGTTGAATCCTAAAGAGGTGATATTTAAAGGTGTGCTTACTGCTACTCCAGTAAGCATTTTGTAGATCTCTATATGATGCTTAGCATTAGCAAGGCAGGTAATCTGCATCGCTCAGGCCAGGAAACCCGAGGAGTAAGGTAATGACAACTGCCATAAAAACACAGCATCATGCTGAGCCTAGCCTATTTCAATTAGCACTAAGTTAACGTGGCATTCCCTCACGGGTATTCAGAAGGTTACATCTAAGTCATTGCAAATTTCCCAAGTACATCTTTCCTAGCCACATATACATACAAAGCCTGTTTGTCATCCATGGTCTGGAGCCAGAACTTCATGAATGGAGAGTGAACTGTGTAGACTCAGTTAAAGACCAGCTGCTCCAAAGGCTGTGGAGGTACGGGGCAAAACTGCCCTGGGATTATGGTAAGAGGACAGTCAGCCCCTAAAATCTAAAACTTTCCCACATGTCTTCATGATTAGAAAGGCTATCTAGTCTCGAGCAGCATAAAGTGTACGCTCCAAAGGTTCAACAGACCAGCTGGATCACATCACCACAAAAACAAGTACTTTGTTGTCCTTTATCTTACATACCTAACTCAGAATATTAACATATTTCAGAAGACAACAAAATGTCTCAAGGCACACCGTCTCCCACTGAGCGGCTCTGAATGTACCTTATACAAAGTACATGCTATGCCATTCTCACAAATTCAGGTTTTAAATACAGCAAATATACACATGTGCTTCATATATTTTGTTATATATGTTCCCTATGTACATTAAGATGGGTTTATTTTACTTTAATGGACTCCTTTAAGGAATATTTGTCATCCCGGAAGCCTGCAAGTGAGGCTACTGCTTAACATGCTTCTCCTGCCTGCCTGGCCAGATATATGGTCACAGGATGCTCGCGAAGCGCCTGGCACATGTCCCACAGAACCATTGCCTCCCAACAGAGCATGTGGGGGTGAGCACTCTGTTTGCTAACATGATGTATGGCTGTCATGCTGCCTGTTAGCTTTAACACCACAATCCTGCACACTGAAAATAGCTTAGAGACAACCTTGCTGTCCCTCCATCCTAAAGCAGTGAATACCAAGCATCCTGCATCCTTCATCAAATGTCACGCTGTGGTTTTACCATGGGTTTAATTTAATACGTCTGGATAACTTCCAAGGGGGAGGAGGGGGATGTCCTGCCATCTCCCACGTGACATTATCCCACATCAGTTCTCACCCAGACTGCCTCTCTGATCTGGCTCATGCGGCAGCTGAAGGAGCACCAGTGCCAGTACGAGGGAAGAGCAAGAACAAATTTCAAGGCTGGGAAGGGAATATGGGAGGGATGGAACTCTCCCCTTTTAGCATGGTCAGTTATCTAGGTTTAAACAGCTCCAGAAACTGCACCCTTAGTTGCTGAAGAAAGGGTCTACAGCAAAGACTGTGAATATTTAAATGTTTACATTGCAAGGACGGAAACAAGCTAACCTGAAAAACACACAACTACAAGACAATACTTTCCACAACACTTGATTGGTCCTTGGATGGCATTGCTGCAAAGGCACTTGTGCTTTATGATGTAAGATAAGTTTGGGGTTTTTTTAATGAGAGAATCAGAAAGAACATTTGGCAGTGGACAGGCTGCCTTATAACTGCCTGCAGAGGAATTTTTCTGCATCTTGTTAAAAAGATCATGATTAAGTCAACTCCTGATTTATCCCAATCCATCATTTTCCTGTATTCCTATTGTCTGAGAGTTCTCATCTTTGCAGAGGACTTTAAGAAACTCTGAGCAGAGCTTCAGATAGTCATGTTTGGAAACAGAGCCCTAGCTGGTGCTGGGGAGTAGAGGGGCTCACATGCAGTGGGACAGAGCTTTAGATCCCCAGCATAACGGAGAACCTGTAAGACCCTTTTCTAACAGACAGTAACTCAATAAACATCCCCGAACTTGTCTTCTATAACAAACAAAGTGTTATTATATAAAAGCTTCCAAATTGAAAATGATCAATGTGCTTTTAGGAGCTATCAAAGATATATCACCTGTACTTACTGAAAGAAGAGAGAAAATTTTAGAAGCTACTGTTAAGGTCCGCTCTCCCCTCCTCCCTTTCAAACCAAAGAAAAGAATATAAAAGAGGGACAGAGGGGAAAAAATAGTTCAGGTAATGCACAGCTTCAGTCTCTTGACAAAATCCTACCAAAATTATGCTATGGTTTGGTATGCCATTGTTTTGCCTTGCCACTGCTGTTTTAGAGGTTCCTATGTCCAGGTTTATGCCAGATTCATGAAATACAAAGCAAAGGAACACAAGGTGTAAAGCACACATAAGGTGAGAGGAAATGTCTAAAGCTTCAGCTGCCCCCATGTATTGACAGTGTGTGTAGCTTTCTCTCCTTTTGGCTACAGCAAGACCAGTGGGGAACAGAAACACCATGTAATGCAGGGTCCCATCAAGGACTAAAGATGATGGTGCAATAATTATTCTTCCTCCTCCTCCTTACCTAGCTGCCAGAAAAGAAATTCCACATGCCAATTTCTCCCTGCAATATTTACATTTAAAGCTCTTCTTTAGAACTGGAATTATATCAATGCCTATAACAGAAATAATCAAACTATCAATGTTGGTTTGGGTTTTTTTTTTTATTTTGCTACACCAAATAATTCTTTAAATTTAAAGATGCTCAGGTTTCACTAGTGTCTTTTGTCTTGAGCCTTGGTTTATTTTACACCTAGTCCTACAAACAAGGTCAAGCTAGATTTGTGCTACTTTGCCCTTGTCACAGAACAAAGGAAGAGGTTACCACAATTAATATGTCTCAGCTTACAGGGACCTAAATATTCATTAGAAGTTAGTGCAACTTGCATTAGACTGCTCAAAGTCATGCCATGGGCCACATAATCCCAGTACTCTAGGGGCAAAACATACAAATCATAGAATCATAGAAGGGTTTGGGTTGGAACGGACCTTTAAAGGTCATCTAGTCCAACCTCCCTGCAACGAGTGGGTACAAAGAAGGCGCAAAGTTGGCCTCTCCCTGCCGCCTTGCAAAAAGATGTCTCTGAGCTCCCAGAAAACATGTAATACAAAATCACAAAATTATTTAGGGTAGAAGGGACCTCCACAGGTCATCTAGTCTAACCTCCAGCTCAAAGCAGGTCTAATCAGATCAGGCTGCTCAGGACCTTGTTGGTGTATGTTCATCCTTGTTCCTGAAGACGACAACCAAAATCTACATATGAAACTGTTCACAATATGAATAGTTACACTTAACTGGAGAATGCACATGTCTGCTAACACTTACAGACAGATGGAGCAGAGAGCTTTCAAAAGAACCCCAGGGGTCCACGGACTTCAGGTTCAGGGCTGCTGATCTAACCTAGTTGCTATTTAAGCCATTAATTCTTAAACAGAGAAAACAGATTATTCCCTTTCCCTTGGCAGCAGCTTCTTCATATTTGAAAGCTGTTGTCATATCAGCCTTCTCTACTGCTATCATAAAATTTGCACCTAAGAGCCAATAGGACAAGTCAAAAACCAGTTTGGCACACTGCCTTTTGTACTTCTGCTGATTCATCTTTTTAGAGGTATCACATGAGCAATCATTCTAGAAGCAATATCTCATTAGCACCAAAAGCTTTCCAAAGTTGATTTCTAGCCTCCATTTACTTTCATACATAAATGCAGAGAATCAGGTTGTTATCTTATTATCAAACACCACGAAAGACTGGACCAAAATAGCACTTCCCATCTCGCAAAGGGCTCCCACAGTTTCATTCATGCCCATAGAAATAATCTGTTCTGTTTGTACAAGCATGCTGAAACTACTTGCTCTTGAGAGGTGAGGTGGAGTCCGACCCTTTGTGATTCATAGTCAACAGATGCTCTTGAACAAGAACAGGTCAGGTAGTAATCCCCTCTATTTTGTCTGCAGCAAAAAACCAGCATAAGACACATCAAAAGTTTGCATTGAATTTCTGTGGCAAGTATATAGCTATTTCCAGTAGGACAGCAGCTTGTGACGTTGAGCACTGGTTTATATCCGAGAATGGAGAAAGCAGACATGAGACCGTAGCACAACTATGTCTGGCCTGGTTTTAACAACTTGCAATAAAATATTTTCCTCCTGTATCACGTAACTAAGAAAACAGCACATTGCCTTTGAAGACAGTCTTTACATCTACTAGAGGTCAAAAAGCTTGGATCCTACTTTGAGCTCTGTCATATGCTGGATCTATCATGTAAGCGTTTAGGGAAGAAGAACGAACTTGAGTAAAATTGGAGATTTATCAGCCACTTAATAGAAATACTTAGGGGTCCCAATTCTTTAGTATGTTTTAAAAATCCAAGGAAAGGTGGAAGAACTTATAAATGAGCAAAATAACACAAAATCATCATCTCAGAAGGAAGAACAAATGACTATCTAGTAGACCACAAGTGTCAGGAACTCAGCAAGTGCAAGGAACCAGCAGGGATACACCTTCCAATATCCCAAACATAACGCCTATGCATACTACAGGGAATCTGCTGCTGCAAGTGGCTGGGTTCAAGGACTTTCCGCAGATAGCACCTCTCCTGCCACCGTTGGAGAGAGAATACTGGGCTAGATGGACCAGGCAGGGCATTTCTTCTGTTTTTTCTGTTTTTAGAAGTGACTGCTATGGCAGAGCTGTTCAAAAGGTTACCCTTCCTAAATTCTCATTTAACTTCTCTAGTTTTACTGTCAAACCAACATTATTCAAAACTGTGATTTGAAAGTGTAACTCAGAAAAGGTAAGCTTAGAATTACATAAAAAATGGCTCTTCTGTTAGTAGTGTTACAGGCAAAATTCTCATTACTACCCAGAATGTCTCCTGTGTCTACAGTTAGCATTTTCAGTTGGCAAATCATAAACATCTAAAATTAATTTTTTTTTTTTCAGTTCTTAATTTTATAAAATACATATGTGTTCTTTGCAACTTTTTCTGCTCCTTTTTTTCATAATAGCTTTATTATTAGAGCGAGTAAACATATGTTGAAAAATAGAAGGGTGGAAAAGGGATTTACATTCAGGTACAACCTATCAGGATTCAGCCAGGGCAGAAGGCTAAACTGCAATTTCAACATGTGTAGATGGGGAAGAGGCTGCTTTTAAATAAGCATGTTCGTTTCATGTTCTAAGTAGAAGCAGATTGTACTGAATATCCCAAGTGGATATGAAGAACTTGTCTACTGAATGTAGCACGAAGCCTCCACGGAAAGGTGGAAAACTGCAAAAGAGAGGCCGAGGTGCAATATAACATTTAGAACATGGAGGGAATGAAACACGGTTCCAGAAACATCTCCTGGATGGTCTCTCTGCTGTCCGTTGCTGTGCACTCGCATGTACATTCCCTCTTCTGGTGGCTGCTTGCTTCTAGTTCAGGGTAGAACAGAGAAACCAAATTCTTTTCTTAATGTCCACCAATGCAAACAGCCAACCATAGAAATACCAACAAGGTTAGTATTAAAGCAGGTCAGATGAATACTCAGGGCTCAGAAATGATGAAGACAGGCTGTTTGCACACAATACTATCCCTTCATGCAAGTCTCAGTTACATCCTCGAGTCCTGGGCCTTATTCCCCACCTCTGCTGGATGGCTGGCAAGGAGCAAGCCCAGTGTGGGTGTCAGAGTGCACATTCTGCCCACGATGAGGTGTTGGTGAATCAGCAACGAGAGGAGTGCAGTCCTGCCACGCAATCTCTGATGGCAATGAGAAACTTTAATGAGAGCAAGACCAGTCCTACATGGGGCAGTGGCAGAAGCACGTAATGAGATTCTGAGTGGGAACTTCTCATATTTAGGTATTTCTTTATATCTGGACAGTTAATTGTGCAACTTCAATATCTTTTAGCATATTTCCTATTATACCACACAATGTGAAGGTAAATAAAAGGTCTATGCACCAGCCTCATTCATCATGCATTTTCAGCTGCTTCCTCTGAGCTCTGCCCATTAATTCTTCAGCCACTCCTTACTGTAACATGCCCAGGCTTCAGGAACATCAACAAAATTTAGAAAAAACACAGCTCGGTAGGGAACAGTTCCTTCTTCTCTCCATTGTGGAATAACACATTCCTCCATCCCAAAATTAGTTTGTGGTCTCAACTCAGTAAAATCCAGTCACAGGCTAAAGATGGACTTTCTATGAGAGTATAAAAGCTCAATTCCAAATTCAAAATTGTATATTTAAAACAGCATTTATTTTGTCCTAAAATCCATTCCACCAGGCTTGCACTCAGTAACAGGTTCAGCTTCATCTTCTTAACTCTGAACAAGAAAGAAGGACCAAGTACACAGTATGTTTTATATGAAGTCAAAATCTAAGTTTGCAGCAGTGCAGAAGCAGCGATGGTTTCACACGCGACATGCTGTAAGCACTTCTAAGCAAGCAGGTTCTTGATGGAATCCCCTTATTTTTATTTCTGTTGCAGCGAGCATAGAAGGTTTGGGTAAAATGCTGTGTGTCTCCTTCTGCTGAGTATCTGGGAAATGCAGAGAGCAGAGCATTTGCTTTGAGGGTGGTGAACTTTTCAGGTGAGACTTGTTCCTCCAATCCTGCTGCAACTGCAAGTGCGGCAGTCCCCACTGAAGTTGCAGGTCAGGACCAGACACCTGCAGCTCAATCGTGCTGGGAATGATCATGACAGAAACCCAGAAACTGAGATGGTTAATTGCTTAGCTAAAGAGTCTTGTTCTCAAACTTTACACATTCTACAGCTAAGCCGAATCATACTTCCAGTGTGAGAGAAGGTGTGCAACACCCCTACCAACACACTGCTTTCAAAGCAGAACGAACACCAGCCCCCCTCCTGTGCTCAGCTCCCCCTCCTTCCTCTCGCTGCCCTCTGTGTTTCTGCACATTTCACAGCTCCCCTGAGGAACAGCACTGAGCCCAGGCCCTTTCTGCAGAGATAGATCAGCCACCCAGGTTAAACTCAATCAGGTTACACAAGGTTGCTCCTAGCAGAGCTGCCTGCATGAGCTCTGACTGTGTGAAGGACGCCAGCCCTGTTAATCCAAGCCTGCTCGAGGGGCCAGGTTATGCCAACCACAGCCACTGCATCCAGCGCTGGCATTCCCCCCTCCCACCTTCAGAGGCACCCCAGCGTCCTGCACCGAGAGCACTCTGCCGCTCTGAAACAAACCGCTCTGCAGCGCAGACAAGCACAACATGTTCCTGTCCAGTAACTGGCCTACACATACAAGAAAAATTGACTTTCATTCAGGCAGTAAACATAAAAGCAATTTGAACTGGAATCTGAAGGTCTGAGGATCAAACCTCATTGAAAGACCTAACAGGTTTACACTGGAAATCAAGCGTCCATTTCCAGAACGGAAACAAACAAGCACAGAAACATTTCCTACAAGTAGTTTTTATAGTGAAACCTTCATCAAAGCTTGCAGGTGTGCAAGAAGGTATGCCAGATTTCAGACATCTGCTAAGAGTCTCAGGCTTGTGCTGCACAAGTGTGAATTTGATTGCCGAGAGACGTGTCCAAAAGATGAACAGCTTCTGGCATTGATCTCCTTGGAGTCAATGGAAAATGGTGGATCCAGTTATTAGGGACACTTTACCTTCAAGTGGAATGAGACCGTCTTTACTTAGAACACAAACTGCTTTCAATGCCTTAGTTCACAAAGGCATTGAGGCATCTTATCAGAAAGAAGAGCCATTTCAAATAAGGAAAAGCATGAATCTGCTAGGAAAGACAGAAAAAATAATTATTAATAAATTCAAAACACTGGCTAATAAGTTTCTGCTATATGGAAAGTCAGAAGCATAAATAATAAGCCAACCACTTATAAGCAAAAACAGATGAACCACCCCGTATCTTTTCCCTAAGTCAGACATCAGAAAAGTCATAATTGTATTCTACTCTGACTTTGCAAAATTATTATAAAAAACTGGGGATATAAACATCTCTCTGTAGTGTCCCTTCCTTAAGTGCAATTCTCTGCAACTGAAAGTCCAGTCATCAACTTAATACATATATGACAAATGTGATTCATCTTTGCTTGCTATCTCTTCCATCACTCCTCCTAGATCACTTGCCACCTAGATCGTAAGTTAGATGTCATACTCGAAGAACTGCACAATTTTCCCATATCTATGTAACTGCTGGATTCTTTCTACTCTTTTGCTCCACTGTGTCCAAAAAGCATTCTTTCTGCAGAAGCTTTACTTTGTGGCCTTTGATCTCAGGTGTTGGTTGTAATGATCTCCACATCTCTAGCCTTCCCAGTTATCACACAGCCCCTGTTTCTCAGGCCATCCATCTAAAACTCCTCCAACCTCCCCACCGTTCCAGGTCGGTGCTGTGAATTTTGATTCCTTTCTGAAGCATGCTCCCAGGCTCTGCTGGCTACATCCCCCAGTCCGCAGGATCACAGGCCAGGGAGCCAGCTAGGGCCAACATGCACCTTGTCCTGTGCCCCTTGTCCTGTGCCCCACAGGTCCCTGTGAGCAGAGTGCCTGAGATCAGCTGAGGGTTTCCACACAGGCCAGGGGCTCCAGCTGTTGCCACCAGCTCTCGGACCCTGTTTTGGAGTGATCCTGGAGCCAACTCACCTAGGCAGCGCTGCCAAGCAGTGTCACTGCAAGGGCAGGTTGCAGACTGTGCTGGCGGCCACTGTGCAGCTGGATCCGTGCTTGGAGGTGGTGGGGATCTGCGCTTGCTCCATGGGCTGGCTCCTCTGCCCACCTACAGCCAGTCGGTGAGGACAGGACAGGGTCCGAACGCGGCCATGCCTGTCTCTGTCCCAGAGAGTGTCTTCTCCGGTTTCTGCCTCCTGGCTCAGGAGTGTCTCTCACTGCTGGCCAGCAGACACTGCTGCCGTGGTCTCGCCTGCTGCTGTGCTCTGTGCTCTGTGCCTCCCCAGCCCACCTGCCCTGCCCCTGCCCTGCCATGGTTCTCTCGCCTGCCAGGATGTCCCTGAGGATGCTGACCTCATGTCAGAGGCCGCCCAAAGCACACAGAACCTGCACCTCCCACCAGCAGGTCTGTCTTGCTTTTCCCTTATCCAAATATTTTCAGCTTCCCATGATTTTTGTGTTATGGTTACATTAGATTACAAACTTTCCTGAACACAAGCACTGCACATACCTGGAGCGCCCAAGTAAGACCAATGGGCAGTATGGTAAACACCACATTAAATCTGCACACTGCCTTCAGCCTGTCCGCCTTTGGAAAATTCCTTCTGCATGAAATTCTCCCCATCCCCACTGATCATTGTTTTAATTTAAAGGGTTTTTTAAAGGATGTGATTTTAATGAGTGCAAGGCTCAGACCAGAAATACTGTATTTCTTTCTCCTGAATGATGAAGTAGGCACTTGGACTCTCTGCATTGATTTCTAATCTGCCATTTCATACTCTTGACAGTGAGCCCTGGAAACCAGGTTCATTCGGCTGTACTGTGAAGGTTTCCGTAAAAAAGAGTAGCTGAGGCTGGTTAGGCCAAAAGGGAGGACCTGAATATCAGAGTTACAACCCTTACTCAGCCTACAGCTCTTCAGCACAGCTGACCAGAGGAGGAGGAGGAGTAATAATAATAACAACAACAACAATAACAATGAGAGAAGACGTGTATGGACTTTCAGAAGAAGGAACTCAAAGTGGAGCTCTGCTCCTTGGGATGCATGCAGGACCCCCTTCTCAGAGAGAGCAGAATGATTGAGAGGCAGGAAATTAAAATGGCATGGATCTACTGATCAGAAATGCAAATTCATGGGGACCACCGCAAGTAGACTCATACACAGACACACTCCTGAGCATACATGGATTTTGTCTCATTCATCATGTGCACCAGACCCATGGCTGGGTAATAAGCCTGTTCTTGTTTCCTAAGAGCCTGTCTTCCAGAGAACCCTCCAATACAGGCATGCTGCATTCTCCAAACAGTGCAGCAATTATAGTCCCTTCTGTCAAACCTTGGTTTAGGTTTTTGATGAGAAATGACTATAATTAAAGTGACAAAAATCTTCCTTTCCCAGATGCAAAGGAGACCTTTATTATCTGCTGCTATAAGGCAAAGTCTGGGTTTTTTCATTTCAGGCACTTTTGGTTCAGGGATCAAGAAACATACACTCTTCTTAAATAAAGACACTTCAGAGATTTAATTCCCTTGCATTCTGGCGAGCCACCTCACGCACACACATCAGCACACACCACCTATTTGGGTCTGGCTGGCTGCAGAGCCATCAGTGCAGGTGCTCTTACCCAGCTCTCAACCACCCTCACACCACCCACTGCTGTGATTTTTGTGGAGCCAGAAATATTCTTTAGATTCATCCACTGCTTGTAAAGTCAGAGCTGTAAAGTCAGATCTTTCCCTCCTTTAAATGTGACTAGCTATTTACTCCCTAACAATTCTGCTTCAGAGCTGATTTAGCATTTTTATTGGAATGTGAAAGCTCTTAAAAGAAGAAAAAAATCTAATCAGGCAGAAGAGATAGAAAACTTGCTGAATTTTTTCTCCCCCCTTTGCACCCCTTCAATCCTATCAAAAACACATCTTCCATTCATTGCTTCCCGATGTCATTATGACAAGCGGCTACAAATCAATAGCAGAAGCAAAGGCAGGCCTAGCCCGCACTCACCAAGTGATAAAGATTCACTCTCAACCCCGATTTGCTAATAGCACATAATAGCAGCCATTGGCGCCCCGCATTAAATCATACATTTCACTCTGCGTTTATTATGGGATTTTTAAAACTCCTCACCAAATTGGATTTTCTCGACGGTCTCTAATTTCCACATTTATCATTTAAAATTAAACTCCTCTGTGGGGAGGGGGTTGGGAAAAGGGGAAGGAAGAGAGAAGCCATGCAATTCTGTATTTTCCTCTTTCTTTTTTATGAAAACCCATAAATAATCCCAGGTATCATTGCCATCAGCCCTGAAGTTTTATATATATAAAATACCAGAACTTAGGATAGAATAGCTTTGGGACTCAGCTTACCTTCATGCAGCCCTGCTAAAGAAGAGGAAATTAAAGAGAAAGCCATAAGGAAACAGATTTTAAATAAGAAATCCAATAAACAAAATAGTCAACAAAGTAAGGTAGTGTGAAAAGCATTATGGAAAATTACTATGGATTTCATCAGCTGGAAAAGCTAAGTAGCAAGGAAAACATGGACAAAAAAATTTTTAAAAACCCAACAAAACACAGACAAATAAAACCTTATTATCTCTTTACAGTTCACATAAAATTCACTTGACAAATAAAGTGAAAACAACAAACCCATCTTTTAAAGCAGATTTTTCTTAGAACTAATTTCTTTGTGATCAGGATCAACAAAGAAAGGCGACATACCTGAATCCATTGTTCTTTGAAATTTATTATTTCATCCCATTCACCCTACAGGTGCCACCATGTGTAAGGCTACTAAGCAGATAATGATGTTTAACAGCATCTACAGGAGCATACACAAGTTTTTAAGCCATCTGGCACCTGATTACAAAGAGGCAGAGGCATGGATGGCAAATGCTCTCTGAAAGAGTCCTCAGGAGGAGGCAAAGATGACTCGGGTTTTGGTAGTCTGGCCAAGCAGACAGTGCCCCAGTTGTGAGGATAGTTGCGTGGCTCCGACAGATTATTTGGAAATGGTCTCTTGCCCACTGGTACTGACAAACTGGGATTTTTATAGTTCAGGTCAGTATAATCCTATGGCATTTCCTAGAGGAATGCAGCTTCTAGTGATGTCCTAGATGTAGGTGCAGACTGGCCACTGCTTTGATATGACTGTGTGCAGACAATTGTGCCAAGTGTTGTGTTTCCTTTAGCTGATGCCCCAATTGAAAGGAACCCCTTGTTCAGAAGACCTTTGCCTAGGCAGCAGAACAAGAGAGTGATTTTGCAGCTGGACAGAAAGACAATGCAACAGGCTGGTTTTCAGACTAGGAGACTTAGAGATCATCAGTCAACTGGTGCTTTGATTCCTAAGTATAAAGCCCATTTTCAACTTCACATGCAAGTAAGCCCACATGCTGAACTCCAGAAAAGAAAAAATACAATTACCTACATCTGTCTACTGTAGAAGACCCAAAGGAAAACAGTATGAGATGCAGGACCACTGTGCTTTAGAGGGAGAATATGGAAGGGATGCAGATGTGCCTGCAACCAGAGTGGAAGCTGCTGCTTATGACTGCAGTGCAATGGGTGTAAGAAGCACACACACTGTGAGAAACCTTGACGGGCAGACCCTTGGAGAACCTCCTGCTTTAAGAGTGGATACGAATGATACATGCTATGGTCTGAGTGACCAGAGGCCTGTATCAGGAGAGAAGTGATCGGGGAACACTCTCTACCTCCTCCCTGGTCCACTGACAGTACCAGACACTTGTTCAGAGAACACACGTGACAGTTACTGCTCTTACACTAAGCAAAGCTCTGCTCAGCTTACGAGTATTGAGGTCCAAATTCCTCCATCTGTCTTGGCCTTGAAAGAAGCGTTCAGATCCCAGGCTATTTGAAGCACTATACATTAAGACATGAATTTGAGTCTAATGTGAACAAAGGCCAATGACTTTTGAAACAGAAGGTGATGTGATAACAGCATGGTGAATTAAGCTTTCACTGCTCATGATTTCCGACCATGAGATGTGAACTCAATCAGCCCCCTGTCTAACATCCAATTAGTACAATCACCTCAATTCACAAACTACTAAGCAGTTTAACTAGGACTTTGCTTGAAAGGACTTGAAGATTTTTGTTCTGGTAAGTTTTGGTTTCACAAAAGAGCTCTTAGAGATAAAATTCCTGATGCTATGCATCAACCATATCACAGGCAACACTCCAACATCTTGTGGCCTTTTTGCGACTGCACAAATGTCATTCTGAATCCCAGCTGAATGGAGGGGCAGCTTCTATTTTACTCTAAAATTATTGTCTCTTAAAACTTACGGCAAAAGTGACAAAATACCAGAGCCTCTCCTCTGAACTGTTATGTTACCCTAAGTATCCGCAGTACTAGCAAAGGCTGGCAAGTGTAAATGCTCCTGAGAACTAGTCACCTCTCACAAAGTAAAAGAACATCCTAGCATGGTTTTTCCCTCCTTCAAAGTACTGGTAACTTTCAAGAAATACATCGGTTACAGATATTGAACCTGAGTATTGGCCACCACTTGATTTAATGAGTCACAAATTGGATCTCTGGTATCTTCACAGGAAGCAATGTATGTTCCTCCATCTACAGCCAGAACACGAATCTGGCCAATGCAAAACTGAATCACCACTTTCTTTGACTAGAGACATCTGTTCAAAATTAGAACATCAGTAAGAATTAATCTAGGAACAGAGCAGAGGGAAAGAATGTAATATTTTAGGTTAGAAGCCTTTTTTAACTTCAGTCATCCCATAGAGTAAAGGGCAAAGCCTCAGCAAAGACAGACACCTCACTTCACAGTAATTTTAAGGATGTGCTGGGATCCCATTTCTTTTTCTTCCCCCATCCACTTTTCTGTGGCCTTGCCAATTCAGTTGGAGGCTTTCTGCTACCATTTCTTTACTTTTCAGTTTGTACCTACGTTCAGGCATATGAACAGTCTCCAGGTGCTGGTCTCTTTGGGAGACAGCTGGGAATACTAACCCTTCTAATGCCTCCCACATATAGTCAGACTGTTTCTTACTGCTCCCGAATCCAAAACATCCTGTGGTTTATTGATCTACCTAACCACACTTTGCCACTGATCTTTATCTTTTGCATTCTTCCTGACTAGTGCATCAAAATGGGAAGTGTGTGACACATTACTCTCCAACTGACCTGCAAGGTTTTCATACCACATAGTCAAAATTCCCTGACAGCCACTGTCTCTCCTTCAGTTGCAACTGATGGAATAGTATCCTGAACTCAGTATCAGAGTAATTCTGCAGCTCTTGAATAGACCAAGCATGGTGATGACGAGGACTGCAACACACTGGAATAGGTTGTCCAGAGAAGTTGTGGATGCCTCATCCCTGAAATGTTCAAAGTCAGGTTGGATGGGGCTTTGAGCAACATGGTCAAGTGAAAGATTGTCCTGCCCATGGCAGAGGGGCTGGACTAGATAATCTTTAAATGTTCCTCCCGACCCAAACAAATCTGTGATTCTATGACTTCAGAAAACAGTTGCTTCCATCCTGCCTCAAAAGAGATCTACTTCTTGTGGGGGGGAATCGTCCAACAAGGAACAGCGCGTTATCTGTGAATGCCTCATTTAAGGAGGTGTTCTTGAAATGGGCAGCAAGGTCTACAGGATACCCTGGTATAAAAATGATTCAGAAAAGATTTCTTAAGAGCAATGTCACAGAAACACAGTTTCAACAGTTCTGATCATTAGGAAACCACATCCTGGGTTAGCACTTTTGTGGTAAGAATATGACAATAAGAAGGGGATCTCATTTCTGTTACAATCGTCGAGCTTTGGATATTCATCTACAGAAAGTGAATCTATTTCCGCATAGGTAAACAAAAGCATGCATGCGCTCCTCTCAGCTTGATGGGAACTGCTGGTTAACCAAGTCTAAACTCTACGTGACCCAGCTTTGCACAGATTTCCACAGTTCCTGCTGGAGTAAGCTTTGATCACTAAGACCTTTTCTCTGCAGAGCTTATTTTCCCCACAAAACTTCCCAAACTACAGTCTGTACAACATATTGTTTTAAACTCATTTGTTCAGACATTTCACGTTTAGAAATGATGATATGTACTATACTACTTAATGCATGCTTTGGGGTAATAAAACAAAACAGATCAAGCTTTTAAATGATCTACCTGTGTAAACAAATAATAATCAAAAAAAGCCCAAAGGTTATGGCTTTAATTGCTACTGTAGAAAATCCTGCATTATCAAACTAGTCACAGCTACCATGGGACAGCAAAAGATCTATGTCCAAGCCCTGTACTGCCATGTTCGTACATCCCAGATGAGCACTCTGAACATCAGGCTGCACAGGGATGTCTTGCACTCTTTCCTGTTGGCGCTAAGGCACTTCATAAAAGAAACTGAATAATCACTGGGCTGATGTTATAGCCCAAGGGTCAAAGTAGTACCTGGAACATAAAGCAGTCAAGTTCAAGCCATTACTCCAATGAGCACTGAATGACTTATAGAAATGACACGGCTGCAACTGAGCACACTGCAAGAGGCTTGTTCCAGGAGAGCCAGTACCCTGAGAGCTGCGGCACTTGCTTAGGACGTGCAAGGCAGTGACACCAGCCCCAGGTATGAATAGGGCAGGCATGGGCGCTGGCATCCCACAGGGGAGGCAAGCTGAGGCAACACATTTATTCTTTCAAATCTTCTTTGCATTATGTTTCTGTTTCCACCATCTGCTGCCTCTTTCTCCATCCCCCACTTCCTAAAAGAAACTCAACCTCTCTGCTCCTCAGGTTTACATTAGGGCACTCCATAAGGCTCCTTCAAAGCCCGTACAGGCTGTCTTTCACAGGTACAACCATCCAGCAGCGCAGTATCAGCAGAATTTTGTTCAAGCTTCGGGTCTTGAAAACATATAGGAAATGCAAGACTGTTGTGTAGACACAAAGATTGATTTGTAGGTTTACAACAGAAAAAAATAAACAACCCTACAACTAAAAATATCAGAATCTTAATGATTTCAAATCCAAAAGGCAAACAGCCTTTTAAAAATCCTCATGATTTAAAAGAGCTTAGGGTCAGCAAAAATGTAAGATGGCAAAAGATCCCTAAAGTTTGCTTTTATCCTTATTTTACCACAGCAAGTAAACAGTTTAGCCAAAACAAATAAAACAGGGCTTCCACAAGTTCACTTCTTTAGCTAGCAGATTGTTCTCCCAGTTCTGCTATCAGTGGGATGAAGCATGGCAGCCAGCTCTGCAGGACTGTCCTCTTTGGGACAAATGGACAAGATGACAGAAAACAGAAGTTGTAAAATGTTTTCATTTTCCCACCTCATTTGAAGGCATACTGAAAAAAGTTTCTCCTTGCACCTTATTAAGGACAAATTGTGATACAAGTCTAGCAAGAGCCAGGTGCACTCCAAGCCTTGATGAACCAGTACCCGATGGGATCTATACCGGGTGTATTAGACCAGGGAAAGGAGACTGAAGACTGGAAACCTTGCTGGCACACAGCACTGAGTTTCCTTTTCACACAGAGTGACTTGCACCATGATACTCAGTAGCTTCTAATCTCTTTCTGTGAATGATCTCCAGTACTGAAGTTTAACATATAAATAATCAGCCACCCAGAGTCTGCAAGGATGCTGAGATTCTGCATCCTCTTTTGTGGAACTAGGACAGTGAGACACTCGAGCTAACACACCTTGGCTCTAGCTAAGCCAAGAATTAGACACAGGGCATTTTCAGCATCATGTCCTCAGCGTTATAATTTGTTTCTTTCATTCTGTCAGTGCTCAAACTTGTTGACCTTCCAATCATACTTGCCCTTTCTATCCTCATCTTCGCTTTCAGGGAGGATAGCAGTTTTATTACAGGGCAATTGGGAGTGTTCTTAGTATAGTCATTTGTCCAAGGCAGTTACTGCATTACTATTACTGATCAAACAGTAACAGGGAGCCAGGACTCGGGTTAAGTGGCATTCCTACTTTTGGAATGCTGAAGGCCAAACAGAGGCACATTAGCAGACCTATGAACAAACATCTGCAAATTGAAGGCAACTCTGCGTACCAACTGCCTACGGGTTCCGGCTGGGGCAAGCCTCAATGTTAAATACATTTATACTAAAATGTAAGGAAGCTAAAGCAATGTTTATGCTTTCTGAGAAAGATGAGAAGGCAAACAATGTAAGGAACAGGGGTAAAATGTATGAGTATCTGCCAAAGTGATAGCTTCTGCAGTGCATGAGTTTAAATTGATTCATTGCCATCTTCCTAATATGAAGAAGCAATATTTCAGCAGGACAGTCTGTCATACCTGCTGAAGTTTTGGCACTGGAAGGCAGCTGTTCAATGCTTCAAATCAAAGTTGTAAATGCCCTCAAACAGCTTAAAGGTAGGTCTAATTTGAAAACTGTCATTTAAATGAGCCAGACACACTTTTGACCAGTACAAAACTCAGATTCTGTCTAGAATAGGTTGGGGGTTCTTGTGGTTTTTTTGTTTTTATAAATGGTGTGAAAAGGTACCAGGCAATAAAGATCACCTGCAGTGTGGCCAGCAGGAGTAGGGAAGTGATCGTGCCCCTGTACTCAGCACTGATGAGGCCGCAGCTTGAGTACTGTGTTCAGTTTTGGGCGCCACACTGTAGGAGGGACATTGAGGTGCTGGAGCGTGTCCAGAGAAGGGCAACAAAGCTGGTGAGGGGTCTGGAAAACATGTCTTATGAGGAGCAGCTGAAGGAATTAGGATTGTTTAGTCTGGAGAAGAGAAGGCTGAGGGGAGACCTTATTGCTCTCTACAACTACCTGAAAGGAGGTTGTAGTGAGATGGGAGCTAGTCTCTTCTCCCAGGTAACTAGTGATAGGACAAGAGGAAACGGGTTCAAGTTGTGTCAGGGGAGGTTTAGGCTGGACATTAGGAAAAAAATTTTCACTGAAAGAACATTGGAACAGGCCGCCCAGGGAGGTGGTTGAGTCACCATCCCTAGATGTGTTTAAAAGTCCTGTAGCTGTGGTGCTCAGAGACATGGTTTAGTGGCAGACCTGGTAGAGTAGGGTCAATGGTTGGACTAGATAAAAGACCTTTAAGTCTTTTCCAACCTAAACGATTCTATGATTTCCACATCATACATTGCAAGCAAAAAGGTATGAAAGGTCTCATCCAAAAACTGTGTCACCACGTTAATGTTATGCCCAAACTAACAAGCCCTGCCAAGCAGCAGTGTGTTAGCACAGGCTGCAGACTCCTCAAACACTGTTGTGTGGCTTCGAGTCACCCCAAAGAGCATGCAATGCCTGCTGATGTCTTCCTGCAATACACCAGGTAGACAGGAGTACACAGGAGCTGGTCTCACAGTGTAATAACATGCAGATAGAAATGAAGACCTGTACCTTTAAAGTTCTTAAGCATTAAATCACTGATGCAGAGCTGCAATTATATCAAGTTATTCTGCCAACATGAATCCTGGAGATACATATCCAAACCAGCAAAGCTGATTAGTAGTGTGGGAGCTCCCTGCATGCTCCTTCAAAACACAATTAAAAAGAGTTTTATTCGGAGTAACACAGGGGTTATAGGGTCAGAAGAGTTTCCATTTCAAAAGGCAGCAGGATACAAACTAGCAGGAAGGGGAAAGTAAATTGCCCAGATTTTTGTGCTAGAAATATCATGGGTATTTAAGCAGCTGGGCTTCAATTTCTTACCAAAATTTTATCCTGCCATTTCTAAGGAAAATAGAAAAATCAGTGCAAAGACATTGTGATGGTATGATCTGTGAATGGTGAATAACTATTGTTCCACATACAGCAAGTACAGATCCTGCCATCTTGCTTCAAACTTTGGGCTTCCTCATTGATTCTTACAAAGAACAGATAATAATCCTTTTTACTTTCTACATTTTAAACTTATTATGATTAAAACAGAAAAAAATATTTTAAAAGTGTAGAGGAGGCTCCAGCAAATAGTCTTCTTGTCCAGTATTGCTTTAAGAAGTCAAGAATGCAGTCTCCTAAGCCAACAAAAAAAAGGAAACATTTTCCAGTGTTTGGCAGTCAGCAATTCATTACCTTGCCCCACAGTTCTTTTTGTGGTCCAGTCTGGTGTAGTCAGCTACCTTCCTGTAGGCTTCACAGAAGAGGACTGCTTTTACTAGATTATACATATATATCTTTTAAACTGAAGCGATGCGTAGACTTTCTGTGAAATGTGGTTCTGCAAAGACAACAAAAACTTTGAAGATTTACCTCAATATAGCCTAGAAGAGAAGAGCTGTTGGATCTAACAGAAGCCAGCTAATACCAAATAAAAAAAAAAATAAAAATTCCTAAACATCAGTCAAAGCAGCATGGAAGTTGACTTCATCTAAATCTGAATGATGAATAGAGTTTGCATTGTCAACCTTATTTGGGATTTCCAGAAGCTACTTGGCTTTCCTCAGACCACTCCAACTTTGTCTCCAGCTATCTGAAGACAACGGAAGGGTAAGATCTTTCCTCAACCACTGTCAAAACAACAGACTTCTCCTCCATTTATTACCTTTAGTCCTAATATAAAGGTAGAAGCAGAGAAGGACTCTTCTCCATAGTTTCTATATATATATATCTACAGAAATAAATCAATCTTTTTCTGAATCGACCTGTTGCCAAAAGCGTACAGTCTATCTAAATTTTTTGCAGTAGTTTTGAAGCCAAAATATAAAAATCATCTCCTACCATACACAGAAGTTTCTCTTCATATATTTACCTCTCCCCCCATCAAGACAACTAAGCATGTTACAATCTCATGGAGCACGGTTTTCCACATATTTTCAAATACCTTTTCTTTACTATTTCCGATAGCTCCTACTTACCATTGGTAAAGCTACCTGTGCTCATGCACTTTTATAGTAAATAAAAATGATTTTATAAATAATCAAGCCTTTTCTGATTTATCAAAAGCCTTTTTTCCCCTTTTATAACTCATAAGAAAAATACAGGCTAGCTAAATATTTGTTTCAGTAATCAGACTTGTCTGTTAAAAAAAGGGAAAAATTATTAAAATCACTATAGAAAATACTGTATGCCTCCATATTAGAAACAATGAGATAGTTTAGCATTATGCACTTCTGACATTAAGTTTTCTAACAAGATAAAACCTTTACCAGTAGTTAAATCATTGCTAATTCCTTTGCTTAGTAGCAGGAAGATGAAACTGGAGATATGTTTCCTCAGAAAAAAGGAGGGCTTTTTTCTTTATATTACAACCTTAAATGTATTGCATTTGTTCCTAAACTACGTAATCTATGTATGCATTCATAAAGTACGAATGATTAATTATATATACTTACATATATATTATATATTATATATATTCTTAATGTACCTTATTCTATTGCATAAACTTATAGTTGAGTAATTTTTATATCATAGCATTATCTGACACAACGTTGTCTAGGATTTGCACTGCAAATATTTTAAAAATAAAGCCAAAGTTATGTTAGTGATAGTAAAATGTCCTTACACTTGGTTTATAAACATTTAAACTTAACATATCAATGAAATATTAATCATTCGTCTTACCCTTTGACTACAAATCATACACCTTTTTACCTTAAGCTAGACTGCTATATACTTACTTGAGTCTGATGTCTAAGGTTTAAATGCTCTCACATTTTTTAAAGAAAACAACAGAATTTTAATTGGGCCTCAGAATTCCAATTGTTATTTGTCTGTATGCCTGATTAGACATTAGTGATAATGAGACTCCCAAGAACCTCATTATTAATGCTTCCACAGGACTGAAAACATTCTGAACGTGGAGACACAAGAAAATATATGAAGTGAAGTTACGGGACTCATGCCCAACTCTCCAAGAATACATTTCCCCTGTCCTGCATGCAACTGTTCCCATGCCTGATCAGCTTTAGCTCCAAGGGTTTTGTTCCTATTGCTTTCTGCAGAAGAACCACACACTTCTTCAGCCAGCTTGCAGCAATTTCTGCGATATGCCTCAGACCAGTTTTTACTGCTCTCTGAAATCCCAGTTCAAGGAACATCCCGCATTCAGAGTAACTTGGTGGATGCTAACTAACAGAAAAACAATAGTATTTGGCAGGAAGTAATCCTGTAGTGAAAATGCGACTTGGCTTTTATATGTACTAATTATTTCACAGGATGCAGAATACGTAAAGCTATGTACTAGCTTTTAAAGAACTAGCTTTCTGAAGAAAGATTTAATTTCAGTAACATTGATAAGCCTGAATTCAAACCACAAAAAGCATGACATTCTCAGAGAAGGTTGCAAAACCCCATCCCCGTGTCTTTCTCCGCAGCCTTGCCGTGTTACCAAAAACACATACTCAGATGCTCTACTGCTTCCTGGTGCCTGCATGAGACCTGGCCAAGCTGCAATACAACATAACAGCTGAGCTTAAGTGGCAGCCTTTGTTCTTAATTTCTTGGAATTTGTCAGCCGCAGTGAGACAAACTGGGTTTTGTACTTAATTTCACAGAACCTTTCCCCCTGCTGCCTCCTGTTCTGCAGCCTACAACTATTGCTTTTCCCACGCTTACTTCCTGAGCTCTGGCCCTTGGGAAAGTGAACAAGAAGCAAAATGTTTACAAGATACAGACTTGTCACAAACTGTGTCCTGCCAAAGGTTTGGTAGCAGTGTTCCTGCTCTCAGTCTAACCAACACTGAAGCTCTTCAGAAGTTTTCATTTTTAATCATACCAAATCAGCTTATTTTTTAGACCAGCTAATCAAGACACCCACATCCAGTGGATGTCAGTAGGGCAACATATTGTTTTTCACCCAGAGAGCAGAGCCCATTATAAATAACACTAAAACCTTTGTGAAGATAACTGTCCTCTCTACAGCTTACAGCCTAGAGGCTTCATTATTGCCTTGACCATAATTCAATTCATCCCTTCCTAAAAGGTCTATTTCTGCAACCAACCCCCACCCTTGAAAATACGTTCAACTAATAATTTCCGATTAATGCAGTCAATTACTAACTCTCCCCCAGCCCCTTACTATCACCTGATTGGGCCAGAATGGAAAGGAAGCAGCAACTAACCAGGGAGGAATAGAAGTAGGGGTAAAATAGCAATAAAAAGTAATTACATAAAAATGCTAAACATATTACATCTGTTAGTTTGCTTAGCCCAGTGGGCTTGACAATTCCAGGTTTTTGCCATTGTCCACACTCAGACAGACAAGAATAAGAGAAACAGGGAAAGGATCTTTCAATAAGATTATTAAATCAGTGCATGAAAAATAAGTCGTCATTACATTGCAAAAGGGAGAGAGAAACTCGGTGAAATTTCTTTCTGCAGATTTGCCTTTGTGATCTGCAAGGTGCTGTTCTCCTGCTTACACTCTGTTGCCCTGGCAACGTACTCCTGTAAAATAAAGATTATTAAAGCGCATATGATTATTTGGCCGCACAGTGAATGAGGCAGCCGCTTCTGAAATTCCTTATCAGAGAAATTCAATTTTAGGCCAAATTGTGTTTTCACTGCCTCTCAGCTTCTCCCTCCCCCCTGCAATACCAATAAAACCATCATCTCCCCAGCTGTACATGATATTTTGTCACTAACTCTTTCATGCCTTTCCTTTCCCATTCCAGGTTTTATTTTTATTGTGTCAAAGCAGAATGCTTTTCCCAATTTGTAGAGGGTTTTCTTCCTTCCAGGTTTTTTCTGGCAGCTTCAGCCTTTTTCTTCCCTGCACATGCAGCCAGCATCAGTCAGCAGCCGCCTTGCGCACTGTAGCAGCAGTAGCAGCAGCGAGAAAGAGCATTCCCTCTCCAGTCCACATTGGGCGTGTCAGTGCCAGATCCCTGGCTGGGGGAGCCTGGAAGATGAGGCTCGAGTGCAGAGGGGTTGCTTCAAATGTCACAAATACACAACTGCCCTTCCCACCATGTGCTTCCTCACGGAGCCTAATCTTCCTGAGAGGTCTCGGTTGCCTCTGCTTGCAGCTCATCTCAAAAGCATCTTTGGGGAGCTGGTGGCCAGCCCATGGGAATTCCCAGCTGATGATCTATCGCTGGCACCCCAGCACTGTGCCACGGCCACCCCTTGCCCAGGCTAAGGGAATCCTCCAGCCTCCCCGAGTGACACCAGCAGGCAACCTCTGCAAGGAGAACGTTGCCAGATGTGCCTCAACTGGCCAATCTCACCAACATCAGGTAAATTGATGACAGAAGCTTTCCTCGGCACTTTTCAGGCACCTACCCCTCACGCCATTACATACAAGCATCATGTGTAGTTACAGCCCCAATGCCCGCTACTTCTGCACCAGCAGCAGACGAGGAAGCCCAGCGAAGGCCAGACAGGTGCCCGTCACTGCACCTGTTCCGCCGCACCGGGAGGCCCCTGCGCCTTCTGCCTGCAAACAGAGGGGACGACAAGCCTGTCCCCACCTCTACGGCACCCAGGGAGGCAGATGGGCTCCCGCTCCTTCCCCACATACTCTCGCTGGCCGCCCCCGACCCGCTGTCCCTACGCCCCCCTACAACCGCCGCCCGACCCGCAGGGCGAACGCCGAGGCCCGTCCCGGAGCCGGGCCGGCGTCTGCGGGGGCCGCGCAGGCAGCGCCCGGCCGCGCGGGGCCGCCGCGGCGCAGCAGGGGGCGCTGCCGCCCCGCCGCCGGCGTGCGCCTCAGGGCGGGCCGCCCAGCCCGGCCCGGGGCGAGGCGGGACGGCGGGGCAGGGGCGGCCCGGGGAGCGCCGTCTGCGGGGGAAGCGGCTGTCCCAGGGGCGGTCCGGAAGGGGAGAGGCGCTGCCCTGCGGTCCGGCGAGGAGCAGCGCGGGGAGGGAGCGAGAAGCGGCGGCCCGAGCCGTCCCGTCCCGTCCCGTCCCGGGCCGCCAGAGCGAGGAGGCGGCAGCGCGGCGGGTAGGGCATGGGGAAGGGCCGAAGGCGATAAGGCGTGAAGACGTTCGTGTGGGAAGCTGCACAAATTAACTCCACATTACTGTCAGAGCCGGGAACAGACCGGGCGAAGGCTCCGCCGTGCTTCACGGCGGCCCCTTCTCCTGTACCGTCAGCTGGAAGCGATCTCTGTGCACGGCCTTGCAGCTTTTAGTATCTTTCCCTCCTGCAGTTTAATTAAAAAACAACGAGCCGTTTAGGTAGATGAATGAAAAATATAAAATTGCGTTACCCGGTCCGAGCCCAGGACCTGCACTGCCTGGGTGAGGGGGGCCGGGGGGCAGGCGGGGACCCCCCTCACCTCCCTCGCCTGCCTCCCCCCACGGCTGGGGCCGAAATTAAAATCAAGGTAAACGCGCCAGATTCACTACGCACAAGGGATTCTGCTTCTTCAGGTAGTATTAAAAAATAACAATGACTCCAGAAAGGAAATGAACTTGCTTCTTTAATATTAAACTTGTAATTGTTCCTATTTTTCCTCCATGTTTTATAACTGAGCCTAAGCAACTAACAGCCTTTGTGCAACTATTAGTGGGCAAGTGCAGTGCAGCTAGGGTGACTGAAAATTTCTGAAGGCAGTACAGTAAAGATGAAAGCGATTCTTAGAACTAACATATGTGCTTTATTTTTTAAAGATGGAACAGAGAGGAGGCACAATTACCCCAGATTTAGAAGATCTGAGTTCAAGCCCTGACCTACTGAAGCTTCCCCTACCTCAGCTTCTCCTCCCCCTGTCTTAAAATGAGGGGAATAGCTGTTGCCTACCTTGTGGATAATTGCAAGGATAAATACCTCAGAGGCCGAGAGTTGGTTGATACAACAGAAAAAATGCCTAATATTGTCAACACAATGTACCCCAAATCAGGCCTCCAGTTTTCTTATTCTCAGCAGAAGATAACTATGATTAATAACAAGAACGGGATAAGAAAGGAGACCAAAAGGGGACGAGTGGATTTCAATGGAAATACTATGGTTCACCAAGGCAACACCTGTAAAGATTTCCTTTTTTGTGAGGGGTGGGGTGTCATCCAGCATCCCCTTAATAAACACAAATACATTGCAGGAAAAAACCCCCAAAAGCAACAGTTGAGACCTACAAGCAGTACTAGACAGTTTTGGAAAAACCTCAGAGATAGCATCATTCCCTGTACAAAACAATGCAGCTTTCTGGGTTCAGTAAAGAGTAAGGGGTTCCTGAACTGTGTCCCCCAGTTTGGCCACCATCCACCTCTTGTCCTGGTTTCAGCTGGGAAAGAGTTAATTTTCTTTCTAGTGATTGCTGTGAAAGGAATGTCGATAATACCTATTGTTTTTAGTTGTTGCTAAATGATGTTTACACTATTCAAGGACTTTTTCAGCTTCCCATAGAAGCATAGACAGAAGGATGGAATGGCCAATGAAATATTCCATACCATAGATGTCATGCTCAGTATATAAGTGGGGGCTGGCGGGGGGGGTGGGGGTGGGAATCTGCGATTACTGCTCTGGACAGTGCCAATTCATCAGGTGATGAGAGTGATCCGTGTCATTATTACTATTGTTATTTTTCCTCTTCTGTTATTGTTTTTATTAAACTATCTTTATCTCAACCCATAACGGGTTTTTTTTCTCCCTTTCCCCTCCTTTTTTTCCCTTGTTCTCTGCCCCCTTCTTGGCTGGGGGGACAGGGAGGGGTGTGAGCGAGTGGCTGCGTGGTCCTAGTTGCCAGCTGGGGTTAAACCACGACACCTATATTTTCTCTTAAGACCATTGCCTCAACTAAAATACCATTGTGGTCACTTAGATCACATACAGAGGGCTGCAGAAGCCTCTGTTTCCTCTAGAAAAATGAATAGGCTCAGTTAAAAAAAAAAAAAATCTATAGCAATTTCTGAAGGTCCTGAACAACTCAAGTTCTTCTCATTTTATAATGCAAAATACACAAAGATCCCAGTTCCAAAAAGCTAATAATTTTAAATAGTTAATGCAAGAGGGCAAAAAAAGCATTAGAACAGTTACACAGATCAGAGCAAAGGTCCATCAAGTCCAGTATCTGGGTTCTGACAGTGGCCAGAAGCAGCAGCCTAGCAAAGAGTAGAAGCAACAGGACAGCAGATACGATACTTCTCACAGGTGCTTTTAGGAGCTCCCTCTGCTTGTTGCTCAGAATTTCCCAAACCAAGCATGTGTCTCCACACTTAAACTAAAGGATGGGGAAGAAAGAACAATGGTAAACATTAGAAAAGGTGGAGCAGTCATATATCATCTGTATTTAAAAAATATGTGAGTGAAAACAAATGGTCTTATCCATGCAAGAAGCTGACAGGCCCTCAAAATAAGGTTTCAGTGGATATACTGGATAGGCGCCATGGACAAGGGTTGCAGAGAGCCCTTCTAGAAGCATGCACTGCTAGCGCTGCTGGGTCTCTTGGAAGAGAAGGCAGTCTTCCAGACTGAAAGCATTGGACATACAAGGTTGCTGACATACAAGATTCTTCCGGCTTCTTCAAGCTGTTTTCCTCTCTCAGGGACACCTAACACTATTTCCTTGGCTAGTGTTGTTTCAAAGAGACAGTAAAAATACCACTTCTCTGTCACAAGCTTTCCAAAAGACTGGAGTTCCAGAATGAGTGACGGAATTAAGCAGCTTGCAAACAAGACAGACAATTTTAACAGGATATTCAGAAAATAAACTTTATACCTTGTCTTGCTCGGATGAAATAAATTCAAGTTATAATTAAAGCTACAAGGGAACAAAAATGCTGATAAGGATTACATTTTTTTGGTGCTAGATTACCTGTCTTTGAGAACTTATGGCTGACCTGGAGCAAATGATGTTAGCAGTCATAGTATCTTGGAGCTAGGAATGAAAAAAAGTTCTACAGACTGGGGAAACCATACCACGGAAATAAGAAAATCTAAAGGATTTAGGGAAAATGGACAAACAGTTGACTGTAAATTCCCTCAGTGCCTTTGTTTCTGGTGTCTGCATTTTTAAAAGGACACAGGAAAATTGGAGACAGTGCAGAGTCATAAAAATTATTTGAGAACTGGAATAACTGCCTCAGAACGAGAGACTTAAGGAGCTCAATCTGTTTAGTTTATTAAAAAGATCAAGAGATGGCTTGATTACGATGTATAAGTACCTTCAAAGGGAGAAAATACCAGGTCCTAAAGGGCTCTTTAATCTAGCTGAGAAAGGCATAACAAGAACCAATTGCTGGAAGCTGAAGCCAGACCAGTTTAAATTAGAAATAAGGCACAGTTTTACAGTGAGAATGATTAGACATTAAAAACCCCTATCCTATCAAAGGAAGGAGGATTCTTCATCTTTTAATATCTTCAAATCAAGATAGGATGCCTTTCAGTAAAGTAAGCTTGGGTTTAAAAAAAAGGCTCAATACAAGGGTAATTGAGTGATATTTAATGACTTATCATAGGTAAGGAAAGCTCTAACATCTTAATTTGGAATGAAGGCTTGAAATCTGGCAGCACATAGCTTTGGCAACAGGTACATGCCATTTGCACTGTGGAAGAAAAACTGCCTAGAACTGGCTATGTTATTAGCCTCAGAGAAATACCAGATTGCAGATGCCAATCAGAGACACGATGGTTTAAAAACTGATACCACTTTTCCTTATTTAGTACATTCCATCTCCTGAGGAGGCCTCATGCTGACCAGAGCCACGGCAATGTCACTATAAACAAGTCTGCTGAATCCCAGGGCCATGAGTATGAAACCATACTTTTACACACTGGTAAATTAATGTTTGGAATGATCAAACAGACTGTGGCTGTAGTTACCAGCTACAGTTGAAGATACAATGCCAGCCCCTGGATGGAACCTGCTGCATTTTATCCCCTTTGCTGGGGATGGGTGTTCCGGGGCTCACGTTTGCTTGACCATTGAAACTAGGCCTAGATATTCCATGTGAAACTAGGTAAATGTAGGAAACTAGGCTGCCAGCAAGCATAGCAGCACATCCATTGCTAGGAACCAGCAAAGGGACATAGGAAACCGGGAAGACAAGGCAGGATTTATAGTATTATTTAACTATGCAGCAGTAGTGGATTTAGAAAAGGCTAAAATACACCCTAGCGTACGTGAGGAAGAGTTCTTGCACTTGCATGACGACACAGGGAGTACAGAACTTCCCAGCAGTATTGCCTAGGGTTTGTGGTTTTATTTTTTCATTACTTTATATCTTTACATCCTATTCCCTCTTAAAAAGTTACTACGAGTCTTTAGGATCCTCTTTGTGGAAGAACTTCTTTGTGCCATGGCCATCAGCCTCATCTTTCTCTGAACATCTAGATCAGCAGTCTCCACTTTTTTGATTGTGCATCCCATCAGTAAAAAAATTTCGAGCATGCACTCCAATATATGTATATTTATTTATAAATCATACACATGTACTACTATATTATATACCGATAAATCATATACAAAAATAGAAACTAAAGGATGAGATTAAAGGATGAGATAATGATTAAATAAACACTGTTTTAAATTTAAAAAAAATATTTATTAACTGTACAAAAAATATTTTCTTCCTGTACCCCAGTGGATTGTCTTGCACACCCCACCTTGGAGACCACTGATCTAGATCCACAAGGGACCTTTCAAGAACAACCCGTTTTCTAAGTTCTTCTAGAAAGTTATGTGTGGTTGTCTCAGATTCCCTGAAGGGAAAGTGGCAAATTACTCAAGGCTGAGCATACAGCCTTGGTAATGTGATAAAGCGAACTGACAACATTGCTTCATAAAGAGCTAAAATGGGGCAAAACCTGACCAACCACTACCATACAGAACGTTTCCAGGAGTTGAACAGTGCAGCCATGTTCTCGGGCAAGAACCTAAATAAAACTTCCTGTTATAACAATAGTACTGACCCAGGAGCCTGTGATGAAGCCAATTGTGGAGAGAGGCTCAATAAATACTCAGAAGTTCTTTTGTGCTGAGCATGATATAAGATATGGAGCAATGCCAAAGAAACACTTGGTGCTAGATGCCAAACTGTCAGTCTGCTTCAGCTCTGGCAGCAACTGACTTCTGAAAGTAAGTTGCTGAAGGTGAAAAAGAATGGGACCACTTCCAAGTCTACCACTTAGGCTTATCACCAGAAAACCAGAGCCAGAGTTTTCTGAAGCAGAGCCAGGCAACCAGACTCAACACTCTTGAGCCTCTGAAGTGAGCTTTAGAGTCTGGGAGGCCTCCATGCAAGCACCTTGGAGCTGGAAAGTAGAGTGAGATCAAGATCACCTGTCCCCATTTTCTCTCAGGACACTCAGTGGGTGAAGGAGCAGGACCATAGTATTATTTATGAAGACTCATTGCTACAAGACTCAGAAGGAACTTCAGCTGAGATAAAAGCCCATGCTTAGCATGACCAAGGCATACTCGCTTAGTGACTGTACATCTGAATTCTTACACCAAGACAGAACCTATGCATCAATGAAGTTGAGGGAGAACTCTGAAATACATCTTAGTTGTGCCATGGCTTTACTATAGTCTGAAATGTTTGTTAGGCATATGACAATTTCCTTTTCAGGGCTGAACTATTCTACATCTTCTAATCCAATTTCAGTTGACTCAGTCAATGGACTTTCCATCATTTCCTTTATACTCCTATCATGATGGGTCTCATAAATCTTGCTAATGGAAGATATTACCTGATATCTGAGATACATTTTCCTTCTTTTATTATGATCACAATACATTTCATTTGCATTCCTTAGGCCCTGTCCAAAGCAATTCTTCTCTATAGTTTCTGTTTATGCTCTTCGTATGCTTGTGGACAAGTACAACACTCTTCATTTATTTTGCCAAGTTAAACATATCTAATTCTTTTCATATTTCTTCATAAATCTTTACTTCCAGCCCTTAAACTCAGCTTTACTCAGAAAAATTATTTTAGAAATGGTGTTGCCTGGGATCCACATTTACTAATCTCACAGCAACTGTTCCATCATTTTTCTAAAGGCCAGTGCTTTGCACTAATTCCACCATTTATTTTTTTTGTCTGTGTGCTCTACATAGGAGCATGGGGAAAGTCTTAGGTTTGTAGTGTCAACCTTACACATTTTCATTCAGCTCCTTCCGAATTTATGTTTGCTATCTTGCATGTAGTCCTAATACAAAAAATCATTAAGAAATTTACATATGATTTAACAGAATTCTGTGACACTGTCACTATTACTCCCTTCTCTGATCTGTGCATGCCAAACAATATAATCCTTGATTAGAAGCTATTGGTAAGAACTTTAATTTATTTTTGGTGTGGCACCTACTATACATTAGGTGTTTTAAAAGTTTCTTCCTGTAAGTGGAAAACTCACATTCTTTAATGTAATGCAAGTAACCTGATAGTTTCAGTGAGTTTTACATTATTGTGACTGAGTAGACTTCAATTCTGTTGAAGACGCACTAACAAAATAAATCCAACCCAGTTGACCCAAACTTACAGGAACAACACACCTTAGACAAGAAGTTATTTTACTTCTTTAAGTACTTAGAGTCATCAATGTTTACTAAAAAGAACAAACATCCAGGCAGTTCCATCTCAGAAGAGAAGGAACTTCAGCAGAGTTGCACAGATGACAGACATGCATCCAAGTGTATCAGCTTCCTGCTTTGAGAAACTCATCATTTTGTGGTCTTCCCAGCTAATTTGTGGAAGAAAATTCCTTGTGAGGTGTTCTCCAGGAGGTAGTACAGAATTCACAGCCTTTGAGGCACAAAGTGGCTTGGCACCATATGTCTGTCCCTCTCTCTCTGAGTTGTTTTCTGAGCCAGTGGAGTCCCCTGCCATTGTCAGTGACACACCTGATGCTGATCCAGGGAAGGTGGATGCTAAAGGACAGTTCCTGGCTAGACACTGGATGTCCAGCAGTCCTTGCAGTGCTCCTGCCTCCAGTGCTGGTGGTAGAGAGACTCAGCCATAGTGGAAAGGCCTATCTGTGCCCATCTCCTCACTTCTGAACCACTTTAGAAGATTTGAGGTTTGAGTTTGGGGTTCTTTTTAGTGAATATGCTTCACAGATAATGAGACAAAGTAATTCTCTCTGACAATATTTTACTACGTACTAAATAATACTAACTTAAATCCCTTTTCTGAGGGGAGGAAAAGGAAACAGTAGCGCCATGTATAGATTCTGCAATCCCTTGCTATCTCAGCAGTTTATTATTCTCCCAATTAATTCTCAATATTTTGCAAAAAGTGATAATTAATTTCTTTAACATAAAGGACACATATTATACCTAGAACTGGTTTTCTATTTATAGTCATCTTTTCCAAGTATTCTATTACTATCCCACATTTTGAAATGTCTTCATTACTTATGAATAGGCTATCTGCTGCTGTGTTTTTTTTCTCCCTTTGTAAAGGCCCATTTATGAAATCAGCTCAGTAGCTCATCCATTTTAGATTACTGGTTGACTCTCCTTTTAGTAATGATTTCTTTACTCCCCCCTCCCCCCATGTAAGCCATTTCTTATTTCTTTTTAGTTCTCTGCAGAATTTACTCAGCCTTTTTTATTACTGTCCCTCTCTCTACATCGTAAATAATGCTGAATATTCTGATTTTTGCCCTATTTTCTTTCATCATTTCAAGTAAAGGCGCCTTTGTACCATCAAATCTGTGAGCTACATCAATCACTTCTTGTGTCTCCTATCTTCCTTTATCAGATGAATTAGTTGTGATGTGCTTATGATATATTTAAATCCTTGCCTGTTTTTCTCTCTACTTGTGTTTGTTTTCTTTTTAAATATTTCTTGCACCTATTTCTATTTCACTAGTTGCTTAGTTCCTTGAAATTTATCAGAATTTTTAATAGTCTCATATTTCCTATTATGTGCAACTTCCCCACATACACCCAGTACAGTAAATTCAAGAATTTATCGTGTTCAAAGCTAATACACAGCTACTTTTCCTCTGGTCAGACTCCACATGACTCAGACACAGAGCTGCAGGTCTGACGTGGAAGTTTTCTCTCTTTTCACTCCCCCTTCTCAAATATCCCAGCAAAGGAGATTAGTGCTAATGTTCTGCTTCCATTTTATTGTTCTGAGCAATTACTTGAAAGATCCTACTGACAGATTTGGAAGAGCAAGAAAAACAAGAAGTTTACTTTAATTTCTAAGGACAAAATGAATACTAACACTTTACTTAAAACTTAGGATAAAAGTTATTGTATCATGTTCCACTTCAAATTCCTCATCAGACATTTGTTTTCACTAAATTCTGAGGAAATCAGGGCTGAGAAGGGTCTGCCCTGCTTAAGAGCATCTTAAACTTAGTTTGTCTCTTTCCATGCAGTGAAACGTGTGCAGTGTGCTTTCAGGGATTCTTCAAGAATGTGCTATCATGTTTTATCAACACGGCGTACTTATCAAGTGTTGATGCAAAAAGCCCAGAGGAACATGTGTAAACTGACTTCTTCAGAAGAAATCATGAGGAAGACCTGAGGGAGTTTAATATAGACACCAAGAGTAAAATTTGGTTATTAGAAACACTCTTCGAATGGTGAATATATCCAACTAACAAAACCCCCACATGCTCTTGGAAAGGAACAAAAGAACATAGAAGAAATGCAATACAGACTATTAAGAAAATTTTATCAGAAGATTCGGCAAGTCAGATAACCAATTGTCAGACAAACTGGATATCTTCATTTCAGTTTTGTCAGAAATACTGGTACCTCAGTATGTCAGAATGGTAAGAGCAGGTGAGAGAAGAGAATTTTTAAGATAAACGTATTTGACTGAAGTGCCATACTCCCTCATACGCATGAGCTTTTTATGGTGACATTTTTATTAACAGATGAATCGGATATTTTCAGTCACAGAGAAGCCTACAGTGTTTATTAACTGAGTAAAAACAAAAGACTTCTGCAAATTTAAATTACAAAACTTAAAAGACGCAAAAAAGGTTGAAGTCATTTAAGATGCAAAGTAACCAGCTACCATTCTACTCGCTACTGAGTACTGCCTAGGCTTTGACAGGCTTCCAACTGGTAATGCTAACGTATATGAAGACACAAGCTAGTTAAGGGTTGCCAAGGAATGCCTTTTGACTAAGTTTTTCTAAGATTTATAAAAAAAAAAAAAAAAAAAAAAAAAAAAAAAAAATATACCTGCTGAAGCCGAGATGATGATGTATGTGAAAAAAGAGAATAGGATCCTCCAAGAAGTGGGCTATATTATTTCCCACAGTAAAATTTGTGCATTGAAATCAATGCTATAATGAAAAAGCATCAAAGTTGCAGTTTATTATGCCTTGGTGATCTCCAGAGTAAATCTGCTTAGTCTGCAAACCAAAGGAGGATTTTCCCACCTTCTAGCTATGAAAATCTGAAACTAATTCTGTGTTCTCTGGCCACTCATAACACACACCTACAATCAAAACATAATTAACAACATTGCTGCTGCTAATGAATAAGCTAGAAAAGAATCTACCTCACTCTTATCTAACATTAATTTTCGAAGGAGAAAGGGAGAGAGAAAGGCAAGAATGATAAAGTAATATTTTGAGGTGAAAGCAAGCAATTGCAATACCATTCAATAAGGTAGTCACTTTCTAAGTATGATAAGCAACGATTAGAAAAAGAACCTCGCCAAGAAAAAAAATAAAGGTCCACCTTTCAGACTTTCCTGGTTTTAAACTTTACAAATAGATATCCATTCTCACTTATTATCTCAATCTTGTTCCTTAAGCCAAATGTCATACTTGTGGCAATGAGTTCAACTGCCACAGCAGTTGTGGCAGAGAATACATTTCAAAACCAGGGTCAAGGCAAACAGAATTGATGATGCTGTTACCAACATCTGCAAGCTGGCTACAGATCCTTTCACAGCTACATCTATGAACAAATCAGTACAGCCAGATCAACAAGTAGAAACAGCTTAGAAAATATTTCCTATTCGTGCTCAGATTTATTTTTTTTAAGTAATAGCAGCTACAGGAAATTATAGAATCTTTCCACATTTTTCCATTACTTCTTCATCAATTTTGTCTATGAATTCAGCATCTTCTGTTCCCCAAAATCCAAAAAAACAAAGCACAAAAACAGAAAAGCAAAATACATTCCCCTCCTCCTCTCCTTCAGAACAGCACAAGCTATTCTCAACATCAGGTCAATAACAACAAAACTAGGAGAAAGCTTTTCAATATTAATTTTTTAAGTTAGTCCAATTAAAGATAACACCTTCAATCTCCCTTATGCTGCATTTTCCAAACATTTTAAAACATTGGATACAAAATGCTGATCATGAAAGAAGCTGAAAGCTAGCTGCTAAGCTCTGCCAGGAGTAAGAACTTTGTCCCTAGGGAATTGGCCTGCAATTGGCCACGTGATCCAGTAAGTTACACCAACCTTTGTCCTATTCCAAGGGCTTCCTTTAATCCAATTGTTTAGATACAGCTTGACATTATTATCCCAGATCTCATTACCACATTGCAGAAGAACAGACCGTAAGTCCTGAATCAAGAATAAAGAACAGACTGCAAAATATAGTCAACTCTAATATTGGCTAAACTAAAAAAAACTCTATTAACAAAAATTTATCTTTACTTGGAGTGAAGGGTGGACAAAAGAGTGATGGAAAAAATAATGCTGATATACTATCAAGAAACTATCAAGAAAAATCCAAAGCTCCTCTCCTCCTCCAGACTTTTTAGGTGTAGTTTGCACTTTCATGTGAAAGACAGGGCTGGTGTCAAAACTGTGTTCAGAGACCTACCTATGGTCTATTGCAGCTGCAGACAATAATGTGTCGTGAAACAACTTATTAATAGGTCCTCCACTTTCAACGGTCTCTCTTAAGCAGTTATTTGTTGTCCCCAGGTTATTAAATTTACATTTCTAACTGTTAAAGCATTGTCTAGAGCTATCTTCCATCTCTTCAGTTTGAGGGACAAGCTCAGTATTTTCTCTTCCTGTATAATTTGAGTTGTAATCAAATTTAGCAGGACAGCAGAAGATGAGAGAAAAATCTCAGTGCATTACTAACTGTGAATACTATTCCTTAGAATTGCCATTTCATACAATAATTTTTCATCATCTGACTCACACACCACAGAAAGTGTTGCACAAAAATGCATTTCTGTTTTTGGCCTTTACAATGAATTCCATAAATTTTACTAGGTGTTGCTAAAAAGCATTTCCTTTTCTTTTTGTAAAGTAATTGTCATCTGTTAGTTCCTGCATTAGAATAAACAGAAACAATTGTTACCTATTCACAGTCATCATATGCCAATCAAGCACTCAGTAAACGCTGCTCTCACTGTACTGCTAAAATGTGCCTGGGCACAGGCACTTCTCCCCATACTCAATGAAAGATTTTACTGAATGGAGTGTATCAAACAACTTTCAGTCCCACTCAGCCAAAAAACCTCTGATAAAAAACTTGGAACTCTGAAGATGAGGAGGAGAAAAGAAGATAAATATACACATGCACAGTATAATCTGAAAGCAGCCCTCCCCTTACAGCTTTTGTGCATAGGTACATTTACTCCAGAAATTACTCCAAACAGTATCTTTCTACACACTTTACTTAACAAGAGGCAGGTCATGAAACCTTTAAGATAGGAAGTGATGACAGGCTCGCTCTGCAAAGCCCAAATGCTTCTGCACTGGTACAGTGCTGAGAAGTGCAGCAGAAACAGAAGTGCCAGGAGCAGAGGCACCCTTTCAGGAGACTGCTGAAGCTGCTCGGGTATGGGCGAGCACTCTCTTTCCCCTTGTGGTAATTCTGCCTTGACAGCCTCTTGAATGTGACACACAGCCTGTTACCCAGTTTGCATGTTTCTAGGTGAAGCCTTCCAAAATAAATAGTGGGTGTAATTATTTGCAAGGCTGCTGCTGCTTCTAACTATCTTGATTTTGAGGGCTACTATTATGATAAACCTTGGTTATAGTCCTCTGGAAAGTGACAATAGACTCTCAATGACATCCATCATGGAAATTGATGTCTCAGCCCTAAAAGTAGAAGTATTGATAAAAATGCACAAATATGTTAATCTTCTGGTCTAGATAAAATTCAAATAAAATCCTAAATGGGAAAAAAAAAAACCCAAGAAAAGAAAAGTTCAGTGAAACTTTTGGAGAGAACTGTTTCGGATGTTGCATTTGCACCTCTGACGCAGTGGATATAAGAACGGTCCAAAGTTACCCCAGTGTAGCAGAGAGACCCCCTGTTACTAAAGTTCCTTTTCCTTTGCGTGGAAGTACCAACACTAGCTCGAGAGAGGAGATATGGCATAGGCAACTGCATTCCAAACTAAGACAAAACACAGATTCAGAGTGCTCCCAAGGGCTAGCAGCCTGTAGGGACTCCCAGGTCGTCAAGCTGGCAGACAAAGGAACAGCTAAAGCAAAACTGTTTAGGTGAAGTCTAGGATCATCTCTCACATTCTCAGTTTTGTAAAAGAGAAATAAATCAACGTAGGATATAATCCCTTAGTTTGCTAGAATAAACTTGTGGTTTTCCATTTTAAAAGGCATCTAGCATTTCAAGCAAGCCCAGTGAATGACATGTCTAAAAGCACTCTCTCTTCACCCTTGATAATGAACTGAAGTAACACTATACTGCAGGTGAGCTCTCTGCATGTCTGCAACCCCAGAAAAGTTTAGAAATCTCAGGAACTGGAGTGAACTTATCACTGAGCTTCATGCAGCAGTTTGGAAGCTGATATCAAGCACCAGGGCAAGTCTCTCATGGCAGTCCTTAGCCAGCAGCCCACTGTCCACAGGTAGGAAGCAGAAAGGCAACCTAGAACGCCAGGTAATCCAGTGTCATCGCAGTGAGAGACATTATACCAAGGAGGAATACTTTCTTCAAGCCATTGGCCAACAAAGCTTAAAACATTGAAAAAAATGACGGCTATCAAAAAAGACTCTTGAAGGACATGCTCAATTGAGTAGGAGACTAAAAGCTCAAACAACCATCCCCTAAAGGCTGTAAGACAGGAAGCAAGTATTCTTCTGAATGCCTTTCCAGACTCCAGTTCATGCATTCTGAATCAGAGGGATTTTATTTTTATTTATTAGTCTTCAATGATTTCCCTATCATTTTTAGTCACTGTTGAACCTATGTAAACTTGTAGCACCCACAACTGCAAGAGTTCTGCAGCTTGATCATACAGCATGAAATACCACCTCCTTATGTTTGTCTTGAACATGACACTTTCGTTTATTTGACGTTCCCTTGGTCTTGTATTAGTGTTCAGTGTGTGATCATTTCCTACTCATCTTCCCCATGCAACTAATGGATTTATACTTTGCTAGCACACTCTTTTCTACACCCATAAAATGTTCTAGGCCCTAAAATAACAAGGCCTCAAATTCAAGGGACCAAATCTCACACAACAAGCTCTGAAGCAGTGAATTTGGGGCATAATTACTACTGCAGCCATTGATCTCAATGACAGCAGCATTGGACACAAATACCAGACTGCAGGGTAGTCCAGGGTTAAGTACATTCTGCTAATGAATATGTATGATCTAACCCAAAACCAACATGGAGGTTGCTAGCAAGAGACTGATGAGTCTTACATTGTTTGCCAACTGAGATTGAAGCAATGCCAAAAAATATGCCTGCTTATCCAATGTGTCTAAAACAGGGGTGGGGGTTTTTTTGGTTTGGGTTCCCCACTGCCCCAAGAAGATGTTCTGGAGTCATTTTCCTTCCTTGGGGATTGCAGCAAAATTTAAGAGATGCAAAGCAAAGAATAAGCACAGGAATGTGGAGCTGCTCAGCACTACCTTTAAAAAAAAAACAAAAACAAAACACAAACCCCAAACTATTTAAAAAAATTCCCTTGCTTGTGGGATTACAAACTGTAAATGTTTACCAGAAAGGGTGGGATAGCTCCATAATCATGATGTTGATAGAAATGTGCCCTTGGCTGATGAAGGGTGATGACCTTGTGAAAGAATTTCTGTAAGGGAGTGTGCAGGAACTACACAATTCTTCCCAGTTGTTCCAAGAAAGACTCAAGTTACCAAATAGCCAGGAGCGACTCTGGAAGGAAAAAGAGTGCTGCTGGTTGTGAATGTTCTAGGGAGTGCAAATGATGTGTTTGGAAAGTCACCTAGGAGACATTCCTAGGTGACATTCAGGGCTGAGAAGATCTATGTGGCCTGGAAGCCAAGGAGCAGTGTCCACACAATGATTGTGATCCTCTGAAAGGCTGTGAGCTGATAGCCAGAGTAAATGGGGCAATATGTGGAATAACAGCATGGGGGTTTTGTGGATGATAAACAGTAGATTCATTGCATAACTTTAGTTGCTGTACCTAAGATGTCTAGGTAGAAGTTTTCAATAGTGTTCTGTACCAAGCAGTCTCCCCAGCAGGGCAGAGAAGGAAAGCAGACTCAGACAACGAGATTTCAGAAGACTGAAGGTAAATCTACACAGTGAATCACAAAATAGTTGAGGTTGGACAGGATTTCACAAGATTAGTTAGCCCAACACCCTTCAGCTAAGACAGGCTGTCCAGAAGTATGGCCAGTTGGATTTTAAATATCTCCAGGGATGGAGACTCCACCACCCCTCTGGGCAACCTGTTCCAGTGTTTGACCACCCTTTCAGTTAAAAAAAAAAAAAAAAAAGGTTTTTTGCATTTAGATGGAATTTCCTGTGTTTCAGTTTGTGCCCATTGCCTTTGGTCCTGTCACTGGGCACCACTGAAAAGTCTGGCTCTGCCTTCTTCATACCCTCCTATCAGACATTTATATACATTGATAAGATTACCACAAACTTTCTCTTCACCAAGCTAAAAAATCCCTGCTCTGTCAGCCTCTCCTCTTAGGATAGATGCTCCGGTCCCTTAATCATCTTAGTGGCTCTCATACTGAGGAGCCCAGAACTGGTGTGGCCTCACCAGTGCCAGTAGAGGGGAAGAATCACCTCCTTGGACCTGCTGGCAACACTTCTAATGCAGCTCACGTTGCTGCTGGCCTTCTTTACTGCAAGGACACAGTGCTGGCTTGTGGTCAGCTTGTTGCTCACCAGGATGCCCAGGTCCTTGTCCAAAGCTGCTTTCCAGCTAGTCAGCCCCCAATGTGTACTAATGCCTGGGATTGTTCCTCCCCAAGTGCAGGACTTGGCTTTTCACTTTGTTGAACTTCATAAAGGTTCCTGTGTGCCCAGTTCTCCAGCCCACTGAGCTCCTGGTGAATGGCAGCACAACCATCTGGTGACACAAAACTGCGAGGAGTGGTTGGTATAGTGCACTCTGTCCCATCATCTGGCCCCAACATTGACACCTGGAGAACACCGCTAAGGTTCAGGGTGCCTTCAACTGGACTTCGTGCCACTGATCACAACCCTCTGAGCCTGGCAGTTCAGCTAGTTTCCAGTTTTCAGTCGACCTCACTGCCTCAGAAAAATCAAATTAATAAGAAATCAAGATGGAAGATTTGTGTCCAAGTTGTCTTTAGCACCCTTCTCTGAGCTGCCCTAATTTCACAGAAATCTTTAGATACTAAGAAAACAACATTCCAGGTTTAGGCATATTATTTAGCTTGGGTAATTAATCGTAGGTTAAAAAATAAAATAAAAGCTCACTAGCTTGATTATTTTAAAAGTTGCATTTAGTAATTTGAATGCTTGGCATCTAAGCAGCTCCAACAATCCAGACTGGTGGCCAGTATTCCTCCATAGCTGAAACAATGATTTAGCTGCCAGTACCATATACTCAGTCAGTTACTTCCTCTTTAATACATTAAATTTACTTGTATTTGTTTAAATTCTAGGCAGCAAGAATGAAGAGTCTTGTCATCTTTCTTCCTGAAAAGCCTCAGATACTTAGCACTACTAAATATTTGGCAAGATAAATGACAGAGCTGCTCTAAAATAGTCATGCATTTTAGAAAAAAAGTTTTGATATGTCTGTCATCTCTTTTGTTAACGTGAAAGGTGAGCTAAGTAAAACATGCAGTGGCAAAATACTGAGGAATGAGACAGAAGATATGTCCATATCACAATTTAGTTGTAAGGTTATCCTATTTCCTCTCATTTCTGAGGATCTGACATGCTTATTTTTTCAGAAAGATGAACAAGAGACCAGAGTAAAGGGTTTTGGTTCTTGCTGGCCTGAAATCAAGGGGGAAAAAAAAACCCCTAACTGTTAACTTTCCATGCAGGTATTGTTGTTTTCACTATGTGGGTGACTCAGAAGCAACCTGGAAAGGCTCAGACACCAGTAAGTGGTCAACAAAACTGTTAACCTTTGCAACCAAATTTATAAAAAGTGTGCTACAATGCCACTAGCTATTTGGCCAGTTAAAAGACCACAGATTTCAAGTCACACCCTTATTTGGGACCATACTCAAATAGTGCAGCGTAGGTTTCTGCAGATGCTCAGAAAACAATGGATCAAGAGTGCCAGAGCTTGGAACTTTCCACACCAGCAGTGTCATGCGAGGCTAGGTGAAGACTTTCATTCGTAAAGATCAAATGGGGATGCTTCCCTCATAGCTGAAATTGTGCTGTGGACCAGATTATCCCATTAGCCCTTCCCTGTGGGAAAAAAAAGTACTTTTTTTCCTTCAATAAAAGAACAAAGACCATTGATTTTTCTGTTTATAGAGAGAAGGAAAAAACAACTCAGGCAAAGTCCTCATTCTCTAGTATTTGTTTTAAATATGGTATGTGGTTTTGTTAGATTTTTTTTTTTATTGCTGAAACAATTGCATCTCAAACTGTGCAGCTTGAGTATTCTCTCACAGTTGTGTCAGTGACTTCAATGGAGGTTTCTCCGAGTTACAGAAAATTCTTTTCTGGAGTAGAAAGATGTCTTGCATCTGACACAAGTGGCCTTCTAACCAAAAGGAAGAGAGACTACAAAGCTTTAATAGATTATCTGATTTACACTATTATTCATAGCTACTGAAATATTTAAAGTACAAAAAAAATGTATTATTTCAGTTTTCTTGAATGCACACAGAGCCATTTTAGCACACTGACTGACAGCAATTATGTTTTATCACCCTTGAAGCAACTAGTCAGTGCAAATTTTAGGGAAGAAATTGCTGAACAGTTCTCTCAGTTACTATGCAAGAGATCCGATAAAGCAGCAGATGATTTTGTAAAATGTAGGCACTCTATCTAAATCCACTAAGAAGCACAGCTCCAGATGAGTAAATTTCCTTCTAGCAGCACACTCACTGTTAGAAGATTAATTGTCAAAAATCCTTGTGATAGTAGTGCATTGGAGACTGTAGGATTGGTCTCTGGAAGTGGACAACAGCAAGTGTACCATGTAGTAGCATTCTATATTTCTGTAGAAAAAAATTCACCAACATTTGCAATAGTTGCTTTGAGATGAGGACCATATTGCAAAACATTCTGCTACTGAAACAGTTGTGTAGCTCAGTACATTTCAGGGTTACTTATGCTAAAGTTTAATTTAGGTTAATTTAATTCCTCATTAATTTGGGGAACTTGATCCCTTTGCAAAGGGTGGCACAGACACTTTGTAAATGTTTACTCCAGGATTAAAATACTTCTGGTTTAGTCTGCATATGACTCACTAGCAGCCTCCTAGATTTATCTGGATTATTTGTTAAATCTATTGAAAAGTACACATACTAAATTCATTTTTAAAAAATCATCATAGAAGACTACTGTTCAGTAAATAGGAATGCCAATATCCTCAATGCTAACAGCCCCAACTGAAGCAGTTTACTTAAACAAGAGGAATTCACTTCAGGGCAGTAAGTCTCCTGAATGTCAATAGACAGTAGCACTGAGAAGACTTTCTTTGTGCTATTGGTTTGGGAAAAGAAGTAGAAGACAGCAAAGAATAAAACTAAACACACTAGTCATTAATGGATGAATTCTAATACCAAATTATTAAAGATAATTTTAATATATGTCTCACAGAATATAGACTTTTCACAGAAGAAACAGTACAGGAACATACACTTTTTTTTTTTTTTTTAAACACACACACACAACTTGCTTTCCTCTGATGATGATTTAAAAAAAACAAAACACCAACTCTTAATGCCCAGTTAGCTGCCTCCTATAAAAATAATAAAAACATCCTCATCCCCTCCATCTTGCCCAGAAAAACCCACTCTCTCAGATCAGTTGAGAGTGGGGAGAAAGTTGTGTCTAAGCCTGAAGACTATCTCATGGATAAGAGAAACCAGACAGGAAGAGTACATGGCAAATTTTTCGTTCAGTCAACATACCATCTACCTTAACATTAAAGACTCCAAACCCTTGCAAAAGGTAATTCTACCCAGATTTTGCCACCACATAGCAAAGCAAATATTTTGTGTCAACTCAACCTAATGACTTGAAGTCATAAGCCTATATACATACACACCAAATTGAAAATGGAATAAAAGTTAACACTGTATTTTCTACCTTTGTCTCAGTACCAAGGGAAAATTAGAAGATCTCAAGCCAATTGGAGCTTTTCAGACCTTCCTGGATATTTTCCAATTCAATCTGACATGTCTCAGCACTGTGACACGGACTAGTCCAACAAGCAAGGCTGTCTTCAGTGTGCAAGGAACAACCAAGATAGTTCCATCTTTTTCAAAAAAACCCAAAGCCATAACAGAATAATTTGGCAAGTGATTTTCTTCTCGGTACCTAAAGTACAGGATGAGTAGCTGTCCAACTTTGCAATTGCAGAAGGAAGTTTGAGGTGATACTTGTCTTTGGCTAAAATAAAACTATAGCTGAAACAAACACCTAAAGGACAAATACAAGTGTTGCTCTACATTGCAACATATTAAAGAGATGTTACCTCAATAAATAACACTTACTGACTTACTGAAATCCAAAACCAATTTCAGTTCAAGCAAAACCTGAAAGCAGACGAAAATCTACAGGATGGGGCAGAGGGAAACCAGGTCAGAGCATGTAAAAAAACCCTGCTTTCCTGCATGAGATACAGGAGAATAATTTGTGGCTGTTCCACAAACCTATTAGTGTTGAAATCAAGAAACGAGCACAGTTTTGGATAAGTTCTAAGAAATTTACTGCCTCTTTCACCATCCAATAAATTAGGAAAAAAACTTAAAGACATTGCCAAGTAAGTTTGTGTGTAGCTACATCAGCAGTTTAAATAGGAGATCTGAGAAACTTACAGATATTCAGGACAGTGAGCATTGCCCATGTAGCATGAATATACACTTCTTGGAGTCATCAGTCAAACCTCTACTATAAAAAGTTCCATCATGCAAATAAGTTAAAAACCAAACAAAAACTAAATAAAAAACCCATCACAGACCCAATAAGCTATCACATGCTTAGTGCAATTAATGTGACAAGGGTGTAGTCTTTAGACTGATGAATTCTCAATTGATACCTTTTTTCTGTCAACATATCATGCAATGGGAGCACATAAATAGGGGAAAGGTATGGGGGTGTGGGCACAGGCTTCCCCCCCGAATTATCTCAAAAATTTCATTTTGCATGCATATCAATGATGAAAATGTTTAGCCTCGAGATGAGGCTGTCTGAGTTACAGAAAGATGAGTGTGATTATGGTCATCCCATCTGATATTTGCAGTATGCTACCTGTAACAGCCATAAGTACATGAAAAATATTTGTCAAATGAGGGGCCTAGGGAAAAGGGTTCTCGGTTTCACTGACAACCATAAGAGGAGGTAGCACAGTATTCCAGTATACAGGGACAAAATAATTATAAACATGAACGTCCAAGGAGTAAAAATATTCTAAACTACTTAGGCTAAATATTTGAGATTAAGTGTAACATTTAAAATGCTATACTAAGTTAGAGCTATTGCATGTAGTACTCTGCAGTTTAATCTCTATTTCTATATTAACTTAAAATTAATATTAATTTCCTATTGAGTTTTAAATCAAATTAAGGAACACTACTCCTTTCCCATTAGTATTTTGGTGAAGAATTTTGGAACCCCCAGCTGCACTAGTTAGCTCCATCTGTTGATGTTTCTTTCCTTACCACTTCATCCGAATCAAACTCGCTAGTATTTCTCCCTTGCCAGCACACACTGTTAAGTCAGTAAACCTCACTGCCATCCCATGTCTGTCCACACTGAAGAAGTAAAAAAGGGGGTGTTGTTTATCTAAGCAGAGACACATGGAAACAGCCTTTAAATATTTAGAAGGTTGTGACAAAGTGAAAACCTTTCACCACGTTCATGGAACACAAAAGAGTGGAACTAGGTATGAACTGCAGTAAGGGAGATTTAGAGTAAATAAAGAAAAAAAACCCCTCTCAAATAATAATGATAATTAAGCACTGGAATACATTTCCCACAAGGGTATCAATTGTCTCCATCAATGGAGGAACCTTTCATGGTCTTTTCCACGCCTATATCCAATGATAAATCCTTGGCATCCCTTTCAGTCTTTTATCTCCTTACACAGTTTCACAGACATTTCTTCACCATTATCTCACAAGATAACCAAGTTTGATTTTTTGATTTAACAAATGGTGTAGAGTTACTAAATCTTTTGGTATAAGAAACTGCTTGTCTGAAAGACAACGGTGATCCATAAAGTCTGACAGCCTGTGTGCAAGAGCTGCCAACAGCAGTTTTGAGAGAAGAAACTTTACCTAAGGGACTTGAGGAATAACCTGTCTCCTTGTGCCATCCTGGTCTCCAGCCACTAGAGTCAGTAGAAATTGGGTACTTCACAAAACTGTTTTTAAAGTAAATCCTCAGAACTTAAGATTTCCTTGCTATAGTTGTGAATCTTACCATATTCTTCATCTGCATAAAATAATCCTAAGGGCTAATTTTCAATTAGGTGGGAAAGAGATTTCAGTTTATTAGTTTTGATCTTGAGTTTTGAATAGTATCAAGTGCTCTTCTATTTTTGGATATAACAAAGCCTGAATAGGAGTCTCTTGCATATATTGTATTTTTGCACACTAACAATCTTTCAAGCAGGCTCCAATTGTTTTGGCAGATTACACACGCTATTTATCTACGCAGAGTATCCTCCCATTAAATGGGACATATATAGGTTCTACTGTAAATTCCTTTAGAGGAATTGCAGAATAAGCATTCATGCCATACTCACAATAGAAGATAAGTATCTGATCTGAAATTTCAGCACTGTGGTGGTTAAAACAGTGAGAGAAAAACAACATTGTTTTGCGCTTAGAAACCTGTTTCTAATCAGCTGAGCTACTCCTATGGGGTCAAATAAAAATGATTAGCTTATTAAAAGCATAGCTTTGCTATTTAATAAGCAAAAATGATTGAAAATTCTGTTCCAGATCCTGATAATTTTAGTGTTTCTAGTTAAGCCTGCAAAATTGCATTCATTATTAGTGTCTAGATTCATTAACAATTCAATTTATAGATATTAATGCTTATAATGCATGCTTCGCTTGCCAAAACTTGAAGAGAAATTGTTTCAATTAGCTTTCATGGATCATGAATCCTACCGGCTGGGTATTTTTAGACAAAAGATACAAACACATCCCCAAGCAATGCTAATGCACAGCTGGGATTCGTATGTAAGGTCAGCTAACAGTTTAAAAGGAAAAAAGTAAATGTGTTTTTACACAGAACAGTTAGACAGGAACAGAACCAATCAAATATTTGCAAGTCACACTACTCCCCTTAAAAAAAAAAAGCCAGGATTCCATGTTTTTGTGCGCTGTTTTTTTTAAAAAGCCAAACCTGGAAGATATAAACTAGTGACTAAGTTAAAGAATATTTTTCAGCATGTGACCAAGCATACTAGGTATATGTACAGGCCCAAGGCAAATTGTTCCATTCTCATTTTCATTCAAACAATATAATTAAAATCAGTAAAGATGCGCAGATGTAACCAAGGACATAATTTTGCTCAACATTTTCTCTACTTTCCTTAGGTCAGCTACAGTTAGGGAGAAGAAACCAAAGTCTACACAAACAGTTTTGTACTACACATGCAAAATAAAAGAACCACGAGGCTGACCAGGTGGTAGGTTCAAATGCATTATGACCAGTGCTATCCAGCACATGAACAGAAGGCCTGGGGGTAGCAAAACCTTCATCCAGTCTCACAGTGATGCCACACTAGAAAGAGCTGAACTCTGCCAAACTCCGAGCTCTTACGCAACTGCATACACTGTGCATGAACCAAGGAAAGCATGCAGCCTCAGGATAGATATTAGCGATTTTATCTGAGCACTTAAAGGAAAAGCAACCAGAATTGCTTAGGTCCACAGGCTGGACTTCATTAATATAAAAAGTTACTATAAAAAGTTGGCTTTTATTATTGCCAGTAATCCATTACCCTTCCTTCTCCTCTTCTGAGCGTTATAAACACCAATTGGAAAATGGTGAGATTTTAGTGCAGCTACTACATAGAAGGTATCACAAGGTACATCAGATGTCTCTAAAGTTAGTGCAAGTCCCCACAGACAAAGAGCTGACCTGCTGTTCCTGCTTCCTGAATACACAGTTACATGCACACGGGCTTCAATAGAGCCAAAGCCCGCAGTCTGTAACTGCTACACAGCACCGCAGCTTCTCTCCGATCTGGCACATCTGCCAGACAAGACGCTGTACAAGTTTCTATGTATCAAAAATCTGTCTCCAAATCCTCTTGATCTATGGATATGGATTAATGGTATCTGGGATGCTGAGAGTTTTGGATATGGATATGGATTAATGGTACTTGGGATGCTGAGAGTTTTGGGCTGGTTCCAAGTTAGTCCCTCCGGATAACTGGAATAGTGTTCTTGTTACAGTTCTTGTCCAAGATTAGACTGTCTTCCAGTCCTTACAGGTATTAATCCTTCCATGATTGCATGGAACTTAGAACCTAAATACAATTAAAAGATGCTGGCTTTGCTTTGATTCTCCTTTTTGGTGGTTCATTTCTATTCTTGTGGACAATGTCACTTTAACAACAAGGTGAGGATTTCCAGTTCAGCCTTTTAACAGTGGAGGGAGGGGAAAAAAAGAAGTCACATAAGTCAACACATAAATAGCATAGCTAAGGAACAGTCTGCTTTCAACTCATGCCCATGTTATTTGTCTAGAAGGTAGTTACTATATTGTCTCTGAAGCAGACTTAAGGAAGGCGTTTTCAGGAACAGGAAAGATTCAAAGAAAATTAGTGTTTCTGCAAACTGATAACTTTAGTTTGTGGCTGTCCTCTCTGAGAACAAGGTAAACTAAATTCCAGGAATACTGAAGATACTCAGTATTTTATCCAAGCAGCCTAACCAACCATTCCTCTGTAAAGCTGGTCTTTGTTCCAAAAGTGTCTAGACTACACAGATCAATCAAGGTATTTCTTTTGAGTTGGCTTATTTTTGGAGAGCAGCACTCTGGAGAATGCCACCCTGAGGCTGACCACAGAAGTGTCTCACAGTCATTTTGCTGCTAGGCTTGAGCATATCTCTCTCATGTTTATTTGTAGGGCAGAGAGTCAGGCCCACACTAAATTCTTCGCCAGTGACGTGAGAGCATGTGCTCAGCTGGAATTTCTCTGCAGAGAAAAGCAATTAAGAAAAAGATTTAGAGGACTAACATCAGCACTGAAGTTAGCTGGAACCCGGTCTACAGACCAGCAGTGTTAGCAGCTGACCCACTGCCACTTAAGACAGCTTCAGGGCCAGTATCTTAGAAGTATATCTTTCCAATTAAAAGTTTTTGTGGAGTTCGGACTTGAGTCAAGGTAACCTTGTTATAACTCAAAAGAAGGCAAATCCAGATGATCCATCTTCCACAGTTTAACTTCACCCTAAATTTGCCAGCGCATTAGTAGATGATGGACCACACTTCACTCCCAGTTTGAACCACATTGCTACTTAAGCAGTGCAAAGCACAAAAAGGTGCTGGGGTTTGGGGGGGTGGAAATCAAGATCTTCTCACAGATTCTCAAGAATCTTCAAATAGCTCAAAGTTTTCCAACCCTCCTTCCTTAACTCAGATATTCACTCTGTTAAATTCGGGTTAGGGCCAAACAACTGGAAACAATGGTACCACAGAACAGATCACTGCTCCATTCAGGCTTATATTTTGGCAAAGCAGACAGCATGAAGAAGTCACAAGGCTACTTTCACTTATACCCAGTCTATTTCAGGCCTCAGAAGTAATACAGAAGAGTCACCTAAACAACTGTTTTTAGTGATCTGATGTGTGTCCTCACCAGCACCTCGCAAAACCAAACATAAGCTCACAGACCTTAATCTGCACTATCCATGTTCCCAAATTCATTAATTCAAGATTATAGTTTGAACAGTACATAAAAGGAGTCAACTAATTTAATAAGCAAAATGCCTCAAAAATATATCAGAAATGAAATGACAATGCTAGCCTTACTGCCAACAGCTGTGGTCAGCAATGAAATCATTAGCAATACTGCATTACTATTCGAGACCGTAATTCATTTGGTTTAGAAAGCCCACAGAGGCCTGACTTGCTTTGCTGTGAAAAAGAGAGAGCAAACAGATTCCAATTACGAGAAGATCCTGTTCTTTACCTCCCCCACTTCCTATGAACATGCTTTCATACATCTTCTACCAGCTTCTAAGCAGTCTGATTATACCTTTGACTATGTAGAATCACAGAGTAGCCCAGGTCCTAAGGGACCTCAAAAGATCATTTGGTCCAATCTTTCACAGGAAAAGTAGCCTAGATGAGATTATGTAGCACAGTGTTCAGTTGCAACCTCCAGTGATGGGGACTTTACCGTATCCCTGGGGAGGCTGTTCCTGTGATTGATTGTTATACCTGTAAAAAATGTCTTTCTTATATCAAGATGAAACCTCTTCCAGTGCAACTTGTACCTGTTGCCCCTTGTCCTCTCCCTATGAGGACAGAGCCTCTGTCCTCTTTGTAGCTGCCCTTTAAGTACTGGAAAACTGTGATCAGGTCTCCCCTGGGCCTCCTCTTCTCCAGTGAGATGATCTTTATTGCAGTCATCCTAAGAAACACCATTTGGTCACTAAGTTACAAGCTTATGCAGACCCTAAGAAAACCAACAGAACTCATAGTTCTTGTGCTATTCAAAAAAAAAAAACCAGAAATCACCACAGTAGATTTGAAGCGTTTATAGATTTGTTTAGTTTATCAGTTTCTATTTGCTTTTCTCCCCTACTTACAAGAAAATTTAATACACAAATGTACGTAACATGCTACATCTGCAGCCTGAAATTATTTAGAAACATTTAACTCGTTTCAGACTACTACCACCGTTCTCCATGCCTACCTCTTGACAGACTTTAGTATAGATGGACCTTGTGGTCCAATTTTCACAGCCCTAGCCCTAAACTGGGTGATATATCATACATACATGCTAAACCCATATACACTGTAGACTTGCTAGTGTTAATCACACGTCTATTCTTCACCTGTGCCAAGATATACTAGGGGCAACAGTACTGTCCAGTTTTAGTCTTGATTTTCCTAAATACAATCAGTTCTGAATTTTGATTTTAAACAAAATGCATCCTTTTCTTCTTTCTTAATATACTAAGAACATTTTAAACTGTATTCTTAAAGATTAGTAGTTACAAAGATGGGAGAACATGGTACACCTGTAACAGGTACTTTGGAAAAATACATGATAGCAAGTAGCTGCTTTCTTCAGAGAAGGTTTATGCAGGAAAAGTGCAAAGAAGAATGACAAACTGCTTTTCGTTGTCAAAGACTGAATCTAGCAATGATGAAAGGTTTTCCAACTGGTAGTTTGGTTATTTGGAAGATCCTGTATTATCAATGTGTTTTTATTTTTAATTTCTTGGAGAGTAATTCAGGGAAACCATTTGTCATTTTGTTGGGGTTTTCTGTTGTTGTTGGTTTTGTTTTTAATTACATCCCCAACACATAGTTTGTTTCCTTTGGTAGGAAATGTAATAACAGAGTCAGTTTCCTAGCAAAGGAAGCAAACAGGCAAGTTCCTCCAATACTCCTGCCTTAACTCTTGTACCAGTTTAGCCATAGTTAAGAATCTAAAGTAATCCCAGATAGTAACGTTTTCATTGCACAGCCAAATCTCACTATTTTTCCACCCTTACAAAAAGGGAATTACTAGCTGTATTTCTGATCCCTACTCCTAAGCACACCCAAATCTGAATTACGATGACAGGCAGATAAAGACTGAAACCTGGCATCTTATGACATCCCTCATATTTAGGGTTTTGTACATCAATGACACCATGCTGCAGCCCACCTGGAAACTAAGTAAATGGATAAATACACTCAGAAAGGAAGAGGACTCTGTCTGTGGGGTTATGTTTAGGTTCAGCATTTTAACTGTTTTCTAGGTTTTGCAACCATACAGTCAAATCAATGCTGAAAACACAGAACAGCATAGACAAGGGAGCCAGCTTTTTTTTTTTTAATTTAAAAAAAAAATAATCAATCCTTTCACTGAATAAACCTAGACAAGATTGCTAAAGAGAAAGGTGTGTACAAATGCTCCCACTAAAGAAGTGTACGGAGTATTCCCTAGAGTCCTATGTGAAGAAAACCAGGGTGTGTCAAATTCAACTCTTAAATAATTGGGTCATCATGTTCTGACTGCGCCTCAGTTTCCAGATGTTCTTCAGATGGCCTCAAGATGTTGGTCAATCTACAGCTCATTTCAATTGTCTAGTCCTGAATTGAGTAACTGAACTGAGTCCTACATATGAAAGCAACTATACGATTCCATTTGTCTCATTTTGAGCAGATGGGAAACCAGCACACATGCCATAGCTGTTAAGTACCCAGAAGCAGAGTAAAAACTAACAAAAAATAAATTAAGAACTTATGTTACAAGCAGCTTGTCCTGCTCCCTTCAAGATCCTGGTATAAGCTTCTTCCAACCTACCAGCATTATCCCAGGCTTGTCTAGTTCTCATACAATCTCATACTGTCACCAAGTAACGCTTTTATTTCACCAGCCAGCTCACAACAACGATGAGACAAAGCTGAATACTATTACTATGTGAAACACACTAAGAGATACAGTCATGAAAAGGAGCAATAGTGCATGAAAGAGAGGACCCAGACCAAATTACTAAGTGCCCCACACCATTCTGTTTAAAGGTTAAGTCATGGAAGGACAACTCCATCTGCTGCTGTACTGTAGATACAACAAAACTTATCCATCAGTCTGCAGAAGACCCGTGAAATCGCACATGTACTCTTTGGTTTATGTTCCCCCATCACTGGGAGGTGATCAGCTAGAGCTAACAGTGGATCCCTTCTACATGTCTGAAATTGCCAGATTCTGCCTATGAAAACAAACAAGTCATCCCCATGGACTAGAGGATCTACAACTAGCTTCCAAGCTGTAGCCTGGAAGTCTTCCAGGACCTGCAAAACCCCAAATGAAACTGTTGTGATACTTGAAGGGAGTGACAAGAGCTGGAAGGTGTTCCTGTGATACCTACCCCATAGAGAAAGGGTGCCAATTTGCATTCTTGAGTCTTGCACATAGTAGTATCAGATTTTGGACTGATTTCTGCAGCTTGACATGAGACACTTCTCAAGCCACAAGTCCCCTTTACCTCAGGGTGCAAGTTTCTCCTCAGGGTGTCTACAGATTTATTTGTATTTATTACCTCCAGAAAGATACAAGCATCTCAACTTTGTCACTGCTATCTGTACTCATCTCTGACACAAGATAGCTCAGTGGTTAAAAATAAAACACAGATTTATAGAGTCAGGAAGGTCAGATTTCCAATTACAGAGCTAGAAACAAGATTAAAAGTAATTAAGAATTGCATATATTATGTTTAAAACAAAAAGATTCTTTCTTCAGTATACCTTGTCTAGAGTGCCTCTGTTTTGTGAGCCACAAGAGTAGTAGACTGAGTCCACCGATTCACCCTGTTTTCCACGTGACCGTTTCAGAATGCAAGTGTTTAAAGCTGGCTGGGAGGAGTGACAAACACGTCAACCCCAGACTGCTCCAGACATCTTATCTTCCTTCAGCAAATGCTATTTTCTCATGCACTCCCTCATTTTGAATTTAGTTTCCCCATTTGCTTCCTTAATCCAGTAAGAACATAACTTCCATGATTTACCTCTCCTTACACCGAATCTTTTTTTAAGTTTTTTTATTTTCAACTAACATGAATAGTAAGTGTTACATTGAAGACGCAGGTGCAATGACTTACCTTCTGTATTCAGAACATTCCTTGGTATTTACTTTCTCCTCCCAGCTCACTTTTTAAGGCAGAGAGTCTGTTGTATTGCAGCTTTAATCATCTCTTCCTTCTACAGACACCCAGTTTAAAGATACTACTTACACTTGCACTATTTCATATCAGTTTAATATATTTCTTATTTTCCTTTCTTATGGAAAGCAGACATAGGTTTTAGAAATACCAATAGCATAGATAAATTTCTTGGTACCGACTTAGTTATGCTTATAACTTTTCCATTATCAACACCACCTTTGTCAATGTTAGGTGCTTCTGGCATCAAAACATCATGTTCCAGCTGGGGTAGAAAACAGCAGAATTCCTACTGACTGATACTAATTGTTTGATGCATCTCAAATAGCCTTTATGTCTTACACCTCAAATATCCTTCACATATTTCACAAGCACTTCAGCAAGTGCTATTTAAGCAAAATTAGCTATAGTCTGTATCAGAAGCTAGATAAAAAAAATGCAGCAAGCATTAGCAATGCACCTAACTATACACATCTGTAGACACCAGATCCATGCACTTCACCATCCTATCCAGATCCATGCACTTCATCCTAGACCACACTACTTTGTTCACTGCAGAGAGAACAAATGAGTCTCAATTCCAGATACTCCAGTTTTATAACAATAGCCATTTAAAACAGAAGAGTCTTTTACATTCACTTCATCATCTTTATCTCACTGTGGCTGCTCTGCAGAGAAGATGAACTATACTTTTTTAGTTATACCTACAAGCTCAGTCAGAAAAGGCCTGGGTTAAAATTCTATTCATGACCCTTAAATGGGCTAAACACAGCTGGAGTAGGGGGAGAATGGCAAAACCTTAAATTTCTGATTTTTGCTTGAAAAATGAGCAGCAATCCACATTAAGAGGTCACTAAGGTTGCAAAATCAAACATTGAAAGTCCTGAAACACTTCAAGGTTCCTTATCCTACCCCAGTTCATTTTCTTTGTTCATATACATGGCATTGTTGTGCAAGACTTCTATCTAATTCAGCTTACAGGACTAAGATGAAAGGTTTTTCTAATACATGAAGCACTGGGCTAGAAACCTCAAAAAACATGTTTCATCTCTGCTCTGTCACAAACCCCTTGCAAAACAAATTAGCTGAAGCCATACTGTAATGTATAGAAAGGAATGAATTAAGACTTTGCTAATAAACTCAATATTGTACTAAGAAATTATCCATTATTTAACTAAAACTGCAACTTAGTTTTAAGTTTCAACTCAGGACACCAAAAAAAAGAAAACTGAAAAAACCAAACCCAAACCAACTGCTTTTTGAAATAAACTTTGATAAATAATTTTTTATACAGAAATGCTTCAAAACAAAGTCAAATTCTTTTTTCAAAAACAAAGTATGGGCATTGATTTCTAGAAGTTCTTATTTTTCTGACTTTTTTTTTCCCTCCTAACACTTGAATGATTCAATAAAATGAAATTATTTTTGGCAAAGAGCACTTTTCACCAAGAATTGTTTCAATGCTTTTCTTGAAGAGTTTCCTTTTGTATTTTATAAATTCACTGATTGGTTTTGCAACCTTCCAACTTTTGCAACTCTTAATTCTATGGTTACAAATTCTTCCCCCCCTTTAAAAAACTCCACCCATTTAACAGTACTACATACAGCAGACTTCATTTTTGCTTTTTATTTTTTGCAGGACCAGACAGGCCAGTGGGTAGAGTAAGGAGATTTACACGGTGAGAGGATGATCGAAAAGAAACAGCAGAGATGGATTAGGCACAGAGGGAATTAAGTAGTAGGACATAGGCTAGACTGGCAGAAGGAAATGTTAATAGGCATAAGCAAAGATAAACAACCCCCCTTATTTTCACTGCCACCACAGAAGTTTGCCCATTTCTTCCCCAGATGCTTTTAGCTCTCCACTGTGCCAGCCTTCATGCCAAAGCTTCCTCAAACTGATCTTTAGACTATGTCACTTTCCCTTTTCAAGGACCTTCAAGGCTCACTGCTACAATGATGATGACAGGAATCAGCTGAAGGGCAACTAGGAAAAACTGCTGCTTGGTACATTTTCACAAAAGAACAACAGCAATGCACACAAAAGTTAACAAATACATTAATTCAAGATGTCAGATATTTGGCAGAATACTCAGCCCTAATTTACAGAAAAATCACTTGGGACTGCAAGTGCCCAAGATCACACAGGAGTCCCAGACTTCCAGTCTACTAAGGCATACTGCCACGCTCTGCCCAAAAGATCATGTTTTGGCACCCCAAATCAGGTACAAGCTGATAAGCTGGACCAATCTCACCATAGAGATGAACTGCATGTGGTCCTAACATTTCAATCCTCAAGCCACCAGAAGATGACAAGTTGCCTTCCTCCGGTTATTGAGAAAGGTTCAACTGCCTCTTCCCCCATCTCCCAATCAAAACCAAACAAAACATGCTCTCAGCAGTTGTTAGCAGTGTGAACAGTCTAAAGAAAGCAAGTTCATCCCCCTTCTTGGGCTAATGGAAAACTAGGCTCCAGAACATGAGGCAAAACATAGGTGATGAAAATAAATGGGAAAAGGAGGAGGGTTCTTAAAAAGGTCAGCAGAGTATCAAATAAACTGTCATGAGAAGGAAGAGTTATTGTACTCATGAGCTACTTGTAACTTCATATCTGAGCCTCAGGTTTTTTTTTTTTTCCTTCCCTCAAGAGACAACTCCTGTGGTAGGTTCAGCAGGTCCCATCCCCATACATTTATTTTGTGCATTTTGGAAAAAACAGAGTTGGGTGCTCCAAATATCCCCCCAGGAAAGGGCCAATTTCAGAAATCCTCAGCAGCCAAATATTAAGCCTATTCTTCAATACTTTGGTTAAAAAAAAAAAAAAAATTGGTTTGAAAGACTTCATCTCAGAAAAGCTTTGATTTTGACATGATCAGAAATCCTAAGTTTTACCTTGTTGCAAAGACTGGAAATTTACAGCTTGCAGTAAAAAAAAAAAAAAAAAGTTATTTGTGTGCAGGAATGACTGCTTAGTTTAGAAAAAAACACCCTCTGCCCTTCTACTCTCACACACCCAAAACCCCATGTTCAAGAGGCAGGCTCCTTGCTGGTATTTGAACTTAGTAAAAGGAAGCCACTTCCTCATTAAGACATACCCAACTATGGTAATAACATGGAGAGCCAAAAGTAGTAACAGATTTATTATTACCACTGTGTGGAAATAAAATGTTGGGTTTTTTTCCTCTGTTACTCAATCCAGTTAATTATCCATGCAAAGTAAAGTTATTCCTGGCAGCCACAGAGGCAAAACTAACTTCAATAATGCTGGGGGTGGAATGGTTGTCATGCAGGAGAAGAAACTAAGTAGTTCAGTAAATTAGCCCAAATAGATACACACTGGGATTGGCCTCTAGAGATTCAAAATACCAAATTCAATGCTTTTAGGCTTATCATACTTTTTATTTAATAGAGAAATGTCTGATCTGGGACTGCATCATATCCCAAAGACTCTACAAAGAGGTAATTTTTTCAGAGTGCCCTGAGGGTAATGGGAAAAATTACAGAAAGCTTCAAACCATTCAGCTCCCACAAGTATCCCTGCATTCTGGACTTTCACTTAAGCAAAGCACAACCAGCAAGGAATTTGTGGTGGTTACTGAATACTTGGATGGGTATTACAAAGCACAGCACTAAATGCTTCAATAGCCCAACATTTTCCTGGAAAAGCATAGTCTGATTTCAGCGAGGAGAGCACCAGGCTGAGATTGCAGCATCTTCTTGGTGTTACTGGCCTCAGCACAGCTCAGCCTGAAACATCATGTACCCCCAGCTCCTGGGGCATTCCAGAGACACTGTGTATTTGCTCTTGAAGCTTGTTTGTCCTAGAAAGTGTCCCCACAGTCAGGTTTTACCTCAGGAAAAAAACAACCAAAAAACCCATATACCTACAACAATTGGAGGATGGAGAAATCAAGCCATAGAGGGAAAAATCCTAAATCTACAAAAAGCGCACACACAAAGCAAGAGCTGAAAGTGAAGAAAACCACAGAATTTATTCAAAGTATTTATTTCAACTGTCCACAGGCACAGTGATTGTATAAACAATGAACAACGGGAACACAAATGAACACTATGGGAAAAGAAACCCCTCAAATTTTTTCACTGCAGTAAAGTACAGACCACCAAGAACCGTTTGACTCAAATACCCAGCATCAGTTCCCACACAAGAGCTGTTATTGTTGGCTTCACCACTCAAGTCCAACAAGAACAGTAAGAACATGCATTCTGCTAATGTTTGAATAACCCTTGCCAACAAATTGATCCCACAGCAGCAAGGCTGTAGGAGATGGGTTCAAATAAATAACAGAGAGAGAGAGAGAGAGAGAAAGTAAGTAAAGGGAAAAGACATGCAGGACTCTTCTTTTAGCATAAGTGTTCAGTGGGAGCCCTTTTTATCTCCCTTATTTAAAATGGATTGTTTCTCCCCACCCCCAGGAAAGAAACAACCCAAAAGGGCATTGGTGAGCATCTATAATTTACATGCAAGGGAGACACAACTGCCAGAGAAATACAGATTCCACAGATGTTAACCCAGAGGACAGCCCAAATTAAGCAAATCTCTAAATAAGGTCTGGGAGGCACTTTGTGAAGAAAAGCAGCCTTTTTCCAAAGTAGGCAATTACAGCTGTCAGCTTAACCCCAGTCTATCAGACAGCCTTCTACATTTACCTGGTTACTGTACAATAAATCCATCACTTCTGTAGATAAAAAGGATCAACAGATCATTGAGGTACAGAACAATCAATCCCTAGTGTCTTCTGTATTTAACTTCTCTTCTACCAGAGATAGTATTTTGAAATATCAAAATAGGCTTGACTAGTAAACCTGAAAACCAAGCCCCTATTAATCCACAGATTCATTGTGGCAGTGAATGATCAAGGGTCCCGATACATAGGCTAATGGCCCGTCCAAAGCCAAGCTAACTGAGCTGTACTCTTCCAAGGACTTGAGCTCATATTTCTGCATGGCATCACACTGTGTAACTGCTATCCTGGAACCAGCTTAGCTATCTCCTGCACAGTGGAGTTATAATCTACACCTCCAAACCAGTTTCATCATCGCTTGTCAAACTGCCAAGGGAGCAAATCTGCAGAAGACATGAAGGGAATTGCAATTTTATTCTTATGTGACCATTTGTTCTCTAGGAAGCATAGCTTCCTTCTCCAGAAAGAGTTCACATAACATCAAACAGAACACTGACTTTTGCCCATTCTTTTCAGGTGCCTTCATTCTTTTCCTGCCTCAACACATCCACCTGTTTGGTACGTTAGCTCAGAGATGCATGCATGTACACCATGCCACAAACGCAAAGAAAACAGAACACAGTGAATAATTAAAAATACATTAAATTTATAATCGTTTTAAACTGCCATGCACCATGCCTATTTCCTGAAGAGATTTTGTCTTTTCAATCTTTTCAGTCCTTTACAGACTCTTAATATTAAGTGAGACTCACAATCTTTAATTGCGATTTTCCATCTTGCACAAGTAAACCTTTTCCATAGTACCGTCTCTTTTTAAGTTATAAATAAAACACCCAACTATTTTCTTTTTCCCACAGATGAGAACATTAAAACATTGACATTTTAATCTGTTCTATACAAGAGTGAGTTGTGTCAGCACACTGCTTCCAGCTACAACAACAGAAAAACCCAAGTTTAATTAAAGACAGAGTGGAGAAGCTGCATTGTGGTGTCTGAACCACAAAGATGCATGGCATAGTCTCCCGCTCACTCACCATTTTGGGCTCAGTTTCCTCTTTGGGTAACTGCTTGGCAGACAAAAGAGGATTGAAAAGAAAGGTGAGGGAGGACAAGAAACAAATGTATTTTCTCAGATAGGAAATGCGAAAGGTGAGACCATATACCTGAGACTTATATACACTAAAAGTTTTACCTAGAAAATAGCAAAAGCATAGCACAAACAACCCTATAAAACATGCAGAGCGGAAGCCCATAGCAGTCACATCAGCCTTGCCACTTCAATGCTAGGGTTTGCACTGATCCAAGCTGTAATGCTGTGAATTAAGGGCACTGGCAAATTATTTTCCCTGGAAATGTACAGTAATGTTCTATTTTTAACAACAAAACTACAAAATTCTGGGTTTCCACTTCCAGGTAAGCAAGAAACACACTGTCTGCCAGGTAGCACCTAACACTTCCAGTAGGAGTCTTCCAGCAATTCATTAGTCCAGGCCCCTTCAAGGTACAAGACTGCTGCAAGAGGGGCACGGTGGGTGCCCTGTCCTGCAACAGAGAACATCTGAAGGGGACAGAAGCCTGCTCTACTACGTCAGCAACTCCCTTCCTGCACTCCTGCCCACGAGCTAAAAGACAGAGATTTGCAGATCTCAGGTTATTCCTACCAGCACAGGGTGCAATGCTTCCAACGCCCTCCTGCCGCCTGTGCTCGCTGCTGCAAAGGAAGGCAACGTGTAAGGAGAGGCTGAGAACTGGGTCTGTTCAGCTTGAAGGAGATGAGGCTAAGGGGCAATCTAATTGCTGTCTGCAACTACCTAATGGGAAGTTAGAGAAGTGTGAGACAGACACTTCACAGAGCTGCTCAGAGAAACGACAAGAGGAAAGAGAGGAAAGTTATAGCCAAGGAAATTTCAGCTACAGACAAGGAAAAATTCTTCAGTGAGCGTGGTCAGAGAGTGCAACAGGTTGCCTGGGGAGGTTGTACAGTCTTCAGCTGTGGAGTTACTTCAAAACCAAGGGGGAGACAGTCCTGAGCTGCCTAACACAACTGCCTTGAGCAGACATTTGCACCAGATGTCCCTCTGAAAGGGCCTTTCCAGCAAAATGAATCAACAGTCATATGACAGATCTGCTACTACACGGAAAATGGGAGTAGGTAGACGAAGAAGTAATCCCCAATAACAAATTATGTATGACATTGCAGACTGAAAAAATACACCTTTAAGACTCGCATACCCATGTTCATTTAGACTTCACATGCTAATAGTTCCCAAATAAACAGTTATGGCAGCACCAGAATTCTTCATGAGAATGATTGCTCATAGATGATAGCCTTAAGCAGCCCTTGGGCACTTATATTTCCAAGTCAGGAACCTAACTTTTATACTTAAGTCTTAGAAGTAGTATAAAAATTAATGCAGACTTGTTCTGCACCTGGCACCTTCCAGTAGCTATCAGCTGGATGAGAATTTATCCTTCCAAACTGCAAATGTGGTCACTCTGCAGTTTTTCCTTGCTCAATAGGAAAGCCACACACACAGAGCCATTTACTATGGTTTCATTACATTACCCAAACAGAGGTGCTGTGTTGTGTTATTTGTTTAATAATGCACATGTCAAAAACACTACAAATAGGAATAAAGTGTTTTCTGCACTAGAAGTGAGACTCATAATTTCTAATGAGTTCATTTTATTAGCATTTCACATCCAAATTTCCTCTCCAAGTACTTAGAATTCTCTTAGTAATATGCCTTTCTATTTTTTAAAAACATGTCAGTTTGTAACATTGTCACAGGCTGGAGAAGAATATTGCTAGTGTTTGATCCTGCTCTCAAAACTTCATTTCATTTCCAAATTAAAAGGACAACAGTTCAGGCTTGCTGATATCCCTAAGGTAGCGGATAAGTCAAAGTGAGTAAGAATAATTGTGTAAATGGGAACAAAATGAAAAGTGCATATGAAACTGAAAAATAAGTAAAAAAATAGAAGAAAAAGTATAGTAACATTGTTCTTTACTATAAGGATCAACCTCTACTAGTGTTTGCAAAACTCCACGCCAGTCTCGTTCCTGTTAAATGAAGCTATGATTATCTAGGCCGAAAATAAAGCTGGAGTGTAATATGTATAACTCAAACTGTATTACAACTCACAGGCAAGTTACATCTATCTTCCAAAATTTGGAAGAAAATCTTTTCAGCTGGCAGGCAGAATAAACAACTATACAGATGAAGATGCAGGGGGTGGAGGGTAGAATCTATTCACCTCAAGCTTTTATGGGTAGGCATGTAACATTTGTTTCCTTTCCTGTCTTTCACACAGACTGGGAAAGATATTTATATATATACACACATTAAAAAAAAATAAAAATATATGTATTCACATTCTTGACCAGTTTCTCAAAAAACTCCAATAAACAAACCACCCAACAACCAAAACGCCTCCCACAAAAAACAACCCAGCTCTCATTAAGACACTTAAAGAATAGCCAAATTGTCAAACTAACTCAGCATACTGGATGAATGTTGATTGCCAGCCGCCTTTGAAAATCTGGCTCAATTACAGATCCCGAGCATTTGAAGTTGCAGCCTGCATTTCTATCAGACAGTACCACCTCTTCTGTTTGTACAAGTACCAATTGCCAAAAAATGCACCTGTAGTATCGTACCTGATGAAAAGGAAGTATTAAATAGCTGTTCATGTGGGATCTTTGAGAGCGTGGAAGTTGATTTATACACCTGATTTCCTCAGCAGATGGGCATGTTTCACCATATTCCCATTTTCAAGCATGTCTGACATGTGTCAACTGCAATTTTTCCTGTGCAAAAGCACCATGTTCTAAAACTTGACATTTGTTGATGTAAATGATGAAGGAATTTCCAAGAGTGCTTTCTCCATCTACTTCTCAAAGAGAAAAAAATCCAAAACCCTAAGAAAGTCAGTGAATCCAAGCAGAGACTTCAGAAGTCCTTTCAGACAATCAAAAGCAGGATTTTCCAACCAGGCAGCTGTAGTTCATTAGATCCGCCATGGACCGTGAAAGCCACTTGCCAATAGTGTCGAAAGACTATTACTCATTTCAATCTCTCTGAAGAGGACAGCTCTCTGAGAAAGCATTACTGAAAAACACAGAGTTTGGGGCTCTGACTGGAACAGCTAAGTATGCAGACACAAGTTCAATACTTAACATGAAGCTGAGCTGCGAAGGCAGATTGATGTCCCAGCTTTTCACCTTCAGAGATTTCGTCTAGATTATAAATGGAAAAAATGTTTTGGAAATAAAAATAAGCTGGCCATGTGGATGATAATCATACCATATAATCTGGCACAAACCTATTTCTGAATAGCAAGTTTTCTGCACCCATTTGAGTCTAGCTAACCTGCAACTAATAGCAAAAAAAAAAAAAAAATTAAAGTTCTGGGGCTAGCCTAATCAGCTAAGAGTCTCTCACAATCCAGCAGTCAAGTTAATCAGAAATACTAAGATATTTCCCCAAAATAAACACAAGATTAAGGCAAACATAAGGAGGGACTCTAGAAAATACTAATTTTGTTCCTTTCATGAATTAAATTTCTGCATAAATAATAACAAAAATAAGGTCTTTGAACCATAATATATAACTGGATGGGCTTGGCCCACCTAAGTATTTGGCTGGCAGATGCTACAGTCGTGGGTATGGCATCAGAACTCAAACACAATGCCTCCCCCTTTAGTTGGTTGTAATAATCTAACCCATTCTAATAATTGTTCTTTTCTGCGCTAACTTGCCTCTTCACTTTTAATGCCTCTAGTAGCACTCTGGACATTTTAATAACAGACCCCCTCAGTTCCAGGCAGTATTATGCTGTGGTCAGACATCACATAGCAAGTTACACACCTCTCACAGAAGATAAATATGCCTAATGTTGAGGCCCTTACTACCATATACCATAACCTATAAATATTCCAGTTGCCATCCCCAAGTACATCAGCTCTAGTATCCTGTATGCAATAGTGGCTAGGAAGAGTTGTCAGAAATCCAGCAGATGAACTAGAGGTAAGATGATTTCTTCATTAGTGTCCGTTAATCAAACACACACCACCACCCCCAAGCCTCCAGATATTAGTATAAAATTAAAGCAACAAAAAGGACTAAATAAAAAGCATTCTCTCCTCATCCCTGAGAATCAATAATCCACTTTGTACAGTTCATTTGGATTCTATTTTTAAAACTACATTTTTACAGATTACCAGAGAGACCAAAGAGTTTTCATTCCTAACATATACCTTAGAGAACAGTGTTTGCAGAAAGTTGTAAAAAAGCATGATGAATATACAGCAAATAGCACAAACTAATCAAATTTTATACTTAAATATTTTCTTAGTATTCCAGAAAAGTAGCAGATCATATTTTACAGAGGAGATGTACTGCAACATAAGCAATATTGTGCTCACAATAGAGTTGGTTTTTCTTTAATGTTTTGCTCTAACTGAAATACATTCTATGAAAAGGACTGGCAGCGTAGCCACAAAGCCAGTATTTTTACAGCCTAGGTAAGCATCAATGTCGTCCTTGCATGGGAAAGTATTTTAGGAAAAACCTTTAACAGTCTGATGTCACATAAGCTACATTAAATGATCCTATATACACTTTATTAAAAAGCCAAACTCTACAGTACAGAAACAAGGAGTGAACAGAATGATTGCTCTTACTGTACGACCGCATATCAAAGAATCCTTTCCAAGAGGGTACCAGAAAAAAAAGACAAAAAAAACCCACAAAACAAAAAAAGACATTCAATAGTGAATTTTATGAGAGAAAGATAAAAAAAACCAGGTAGTTCAACAGATTCCTGAAATCCCAGTAGTGGTCAATAAATCGACTTCTGCTTCACATTATATGAAGAGGCTGTACTTAGCAAATCACTGTGTAAGCTGCCTCAATAACAGCACTCCTGCTATCAAGTTTACTTGCAATGATTCCAACAAAGAAATTAATTTCTTAGATGACAAGAAAAGGTTATCTAGAATGGGGAAAACACAGGAGAGAAAAATTTCCACTAATAAAACAAATATCAGACTCTGAACTGAATTTGAAGCTATCTTTTTTCCTCCAAAAGATTTGAAATCCCTATAGCCCAAACACTACAGCTACAAAGAAAACATCCTACAAACTGCATTTTTAAAAACAAACAAACAAACAAAAAAACAAAACAAAAAGAAAAGCATCATGAACTAGATCTTTTTTCAATATGCGATTTGCTAAAGCATCCCCATGCATACTATTCCTCAGGCAAAACCTGTAAGAAGAAAAATATACATATACACTGCAATCAAAGTTCTAGATTTAAAAGCAAACCTTAATTTGAACTACTAGTTGATTTACTCCTTCTCAAAAACTTTATTACAATATAAGAAAAACTCTGCAAGAGCTTTCCAGATTTCAGAAAAAGCCCTTTTCATAAGTATAAAGGTTTTTCCTCACAACTTCAGCAAGTAATAAGACACATACCGTCCTAGTCTCATCTTACAGATTTTATTGATCTGTTTATTCCCAAGAGACATTCAAGAAGTATCAATCACCCATCTTGTTTTCCAGTTGTTACAAGTTTTTTCATAAATATCTCCATGAAGGGACACCATTTTACTCTATAACATCCTTTATTCCTCTTACTATAATACACAGCCTTCAGTTATTGTTCTCAGTTTATTCTCCTCATACTTGTCTTATGCATATAAAGTAAGCAAAATTACATGTTGTATATACATGCCAGCAGGAAGTCAGCCATAAACCTAAGACACAGAAGTTTGATTTTGAAAGTCACTATACAAAGAAGTGGATTACCTTCCTCTATTGCCCAAAGATCTACTCTCATAGTTCTCTTCACCCAATTCAATCAATCTGACATCTAAGAACTATATGGTCGAGATATTGGCATGAAACAATTAGCCTGTATGCTAGATGATTTGATTACAATACTTTACTTGCATGATCAATTTCTATAGATTTGGTTTTAGCTGTAAAAGTTCGTTGAATTTCTGTATTTCACAGCTGCAAAGATTAACATCAAAATAATAAATCAAAGCAACGTAGTTCACCTAAAATAATAACCCAAAGAGATTTAGACCCTCAGCTTCTATCCCACCTTCATCTAGCCACAGATGCCAAAAACAGCGTCAAGGCCTTCAAGGTCAAAATCAACCATTTAATGCTGTCGATCTGGCCTATTAAGCAGAGGACCTCTAGGAAACATCATACTGATAAAGGATTAATGCGAGCTAAAGTCCCACAGGAAGTCATATGACTCTGCTAGGACATTTATAAATTAAGTGAGCAGCTTGAACTAGGTCAAATGGGAAAGAGTTAAGATCTAGGTTTCAATTTCCATGGTGATTAGAAGAAAAGAGCTTGTCTGAAGAGCTGTTTGGACCACTAATGCTCGTTTTTAGTACCCTTTGGAAAACACAGGATATTTGAGAGGACAGAGAGAAACAACAGTTGTGGGTTTTGTTTGTTTTTGGTTTTGTTTTTTTTTTTTTTAAATCTGGTGACTTGAATAACTATAATCTTCTCTGTCTGACACAGATCTCAAAGTAACAGAATGGCCAATACAAAACCCTAGCTAGAAAGAAGTGGAGAGTATAATATTAGTGACACGAATTTTCAGAAAATATATTCTTGGACTAGCTTGATTTTTAATTATAAGTTTATTGGTAATTAATAACACATATAGCAGATTTTTGTAAGGCAGTTGACTTGATGCAAAATGACATTTGATTAAGAAACTCAAAATCAACATGACACATCAAGTGGGCTAAAGACTGATAGGCCTCAAGATGTAATTGCAGATGAGGGCAAACACTAAATAAATGTTTCCAGCTTATATCAATTAAATATCAACACAAGAGAGAATGGTTTCTTTTATCCCACCTTCAAGAGCCTGACCCTATGTTATTCAGCAGTTTTGTCTGTGCCCTGACAAAAAGCACAAGATGATTACTGAACAAATTTACGGATTAGAGCGATAAAAAACAAGGATCAGTGGTAGAAAGCCATTTAGTTTGCCTGGTAAAGAAGAGTCAAGCAAAGATCATAGTTTTTAATATAGCTAAATGTAAGAAAACATGCCTAAGCCACACTTACGGGTTGGAAGCCTATCCTGAAAGCAGGTATTCTAAAAGGTCACGGTAGAAAAACATTTGTAGGGAGCTTCAGTGAGATACTGTGGGTAAATAGGACTATGGAGAATATTTTACTTTCAAATTTCCTCCAAAGCTAAAATTACACAAGTGAGGCTTAGTTGGAAAACAGCAGACAACAGCTGGTGGCAGAAAGGGCCACATGCTGTACAGAAGGCGAGAGTGGACCTGGGAAGCTGGTGTAGGCAATAATCAAGAACATGATTCTGGTGGTCTCTCTCTGCCCTTTCTCCCTCTTCATCTGAGGGCAAGCAAGTATACAGGGGAAGGCTTACTCTGCGAGGTTCCAATCTCTTCTACTTTCCCCCATTGCATCTGGATGCAAATTGAAGCCTTAGGATTAAAAACAAAACACAACACACCACAGGAAACACATAGTTAAAGAATATACTATTTTGTGTGGGTTGGGGACCGACCTAAACCATAAGGGGAAAGAATATGGAAAGGCTGAGCTAAAGGCATGAATGCATAGCTTCTCCTGAAGAAGGCGGCAGGACTTCAGAAATAAGCAAGTAATCATCTAAGAAGCTACTGCCAGTAGCATATGCAGCATATTTTCCTTTTTAAAACACAAAGGCTACTGAAGTGCCAATTGCTTCAATCTCAGCCCAAGATGGGAAAAATAAGCTGGACCCTTTGGTGGGAAACTGTATGTTACAGGATACAGTAAACAAAAAAACCCCCTTGTGTCCTTTTGTATATTTCAAGTTACCATAGCACCTCAGAGTAAGTTTCTAAAGTTACTGAGCGCCTACCACGTTCAAATTCATAGAATCATTTAGGTTGGAAAAGACCTTTAAGATCATCTAGTCCAACCATTGGCTCTGCTCTACCAGGTCTGCCACTAAACCATGTCTCTGAGCACCACAGCTACACGACTTTTAAACACATCTAGGGATGGTGACTCAACCACCTCCCTGGGCGGCCTGTTCCAATGTTCTTTCAGTGAAAATTTTTTTCCTAATGTCCAGCCTAAACCTCCCTTGACACAACTTGAACCCATTTCCTCTTGTCCTATCACTAGTTACTTGGGAGAAGAGACTAGCTCCCATCTCACTACAACCTCCTTTCAGGTAGTTGTAGAGAGCAATAAGGTCTCCCCTCAGCCTTCTCTTCTCCAGACTAAACAGTCCTAATTCCTTCAGCCACTCCTCATAAAACATGTTTTCCAGACCCCTCACCAGCTTTGTTGCCCTTCTCTGGACACGCTCCAGCACCTCAATGTCCCTCCTACAGTGTGGCGCCCAAAACTGAACACAGTCCTCAAGCTGCGGCCTCATGAGTGCTGAGTACAGGGGCACGATCACTTCCCTGCTCCTGCTGGCCACACTATTCTTGATACAGGCCAAGATGCCATTGGCCTTCTTGGTTACCTGGGCACACTGCTGGCTCATGTTCAGCCGGCTGTCCACCAGCACCCCCAGATCCTTTTCTGCCAGGCAGCTTTCCAGCCACTCCTCCCCAAGCCCGTAGCGTTGCATGGGGTTGTTGTGACCGAAGTGCAGGACCCAGCACTTGGCCTTGTTAAACCTCATGTAATTGCCTTCAGCCCACCAATCCAGTCTGTCCAGATCTCTCTGCGGAGCCTTCCTACCCTCAAGCAGATCAACATTCCCGCTTAATTTGGTGTCATCTGCAAACTTACTGAGGGGGCACTCAATCCCCTCATCCAGATCATCAATAAAGATATTAAACAAGGCTGGCCCCAAAACTGAGGAACACCACTTGAGACCTGCCACCAACTGGATTTAACGCCATTCACCACAACACTCTGGGCTCAGCCATCCAGCCAATTTTTAATCCAGGGAAGAGTACACCTGTCTAAGCTATGGGCTACCAGCTTCTCTAGCAGAATGCTGTAGGACACTCTGTCAAAGGCCTTACTAAAGTCCAAGTAGACAACATCCACAGCCTTTCCTTCATCCACCAGGCAGCTCACCTGGTCATAAAAGGAGATCAGGTTGGTCAAGCAGGACCTGCCTTTCACGAACCCATGCTGGCTGGGCCTGATCCTGTGGTTGTCCTTCACACGCTGTGTGAGTGCACTCAGGATGAACTGTTCCATGATCTTTCCTGGTACTGAGGTCAGGCTGACAGGCCTATAGTTGCCTGGATCCTCCTTCCAGCCCTTATTGTAGATCGGCGTCACACTGGCAAGCCTCCAGTCGTCTGGGACCTCCCCCGTTGACCAAGACTGCTGATAAATGATGGAGAGTGACTTGGCAAGCTCCTCTGCCAGCTCCCTCAGCAGTCTCGGGGAGCTTAGCATTCTCTGCCACATGTCAGCCTTTGCTCCTGCTGGTATTAACCTTATTCCCACACCATTGTAACAAAACTCAAAGTGGGAAAGAGTGCTTTGAAATTGCTTGACATCAGCTTTAGCAAGTTACAGCTGAACTTCAATATAAACTCACATATTTAAAAAAATAAAAAAAAAAACCATAAAACAACCCCCTCCCCTAGAAAGCTACCAAAAGTTCAGTTGAATCAGAGGTAAGGAAGTATGTGGGCTTCTCATGCCTTCCTCGAAGGTTAAATTGGACAAAACTCAAGCATCTGAAAGGCAGTTAGAAAGCAGTTTTGATGGTATACATCTTAACTCTAATGAAAGTTCTCCAAGTAACATCTTCGTATGCCAATAACATACATTCAAGCTCTCCTGAGTTCTCCTTTTGTACCTTGCCATTGCAGATAATGCAGAGTATTAGTATTTCCTTTCCCTGAAAGAAGTCTCATACCTGGAAAAGCTGTACTTAAGAGGAGCTACTGACATACAGTACGACTAAACATTTTGCTTTCTTCAGCAACGAAATCCCACCACCAAGTTTTTTTCATCTGCTGCATAGAAATACCACTTAATGCTAGGATCTTACTCACTTGTTACAAAACCTATATAGCAAGCACTGTTAGATCCCACCCAGCTGCTGACAATCCCATGACAGGACATGAAGTATACCTAATGCACCCAGAACATCCGCTGCTTTGTTTTGATCGTAAATATATAGAAAGGAAAGGAAGAAAAAACCCTCAGAAAAATTTGCCTAGGATCTCTTTATATCAAAAACTGTCCCACCATGCTCTTTCAGGTAATCTGTCCATCTATATATGAAGTTGTATTTAGTACATCATGCACAGATAAACAGCTGAAGATCCAAAATGCAAAAACTCAAGGAACGTATGAAAGGCACGAGGACACGCAGAGCATGAAAAGCTGAGGAATTACACCCTTGCCTCACAATTCCCAAACCAGGGCTTTAACGCTTGCTTTTAAAGCAGTCAGACATAATGAAGTCTGTTACGAATTTTGAGCATGGGACAGAGATATGACCTCCATCAGCAGTCAGGCCCACCAATGAGATTCCTCAGGTTCCCACCTGACAGTAGTTGTCAGCAACAGTCGCAGCTGAACCACGTTGAACAGTTTAGCTGTAATTCCAGCCATGATCAAGCCAGGTACAACATTACTTCAGCAGCTGTGATTAAACAATAGCTCCAATACAAGAGCTTTTAATAACACTAAGGGGAGATTTCTGCTACAAAAAGTATTACCACAACTGGACTGCCTAGACAGCTCCAAAACAAGTTTCTCTCAATACAGCCTGCCTGCCCGTGAACCAGGATCCAGCTACAATGAAGACATTTGTGGTTTTCCTATCTGCCACCTGCCTCCCTCCAACATCAATATACAGCTTCAAAGTCCAAAGGGACACTCAAACAAAGCTGGAGGGACAGAGAGGAATCAATGGCAAAACAAAAACAAATAGCTTTCAAATGATTTTGGGCTCTTTAAAAATGGGGACTTCTTATTTTTAGACTGCATACAAGTAGCTCAAGGTGCTTTTTCTTTCATCCCCATGACAGTAGTTAAGTGAATACACCTGCCTCACCTCACTCCCTTCTGATGGTAAACAGAAGGTCTTGCATTTAAGTTACAACATGGAATACTTCAGAGCAGCCCTGTGCCAAAATAGCACATTTCTGAGGGATGCAAAGGTATTCAATAAAAAGCTTTTAAAGGCATATTTTTAAACTTGCAGCAGGAAAGCTTTTCTGTGTCAAGACAGTAATTCTTTTAACAGCATTGATCAAAATGTCATTCTTTTATGAGTGTACAATACCTTTTAATGGCATACAACAAGCCATTAGGGTTATACACCTCCGTACAGCAGACAGCTTACTGGAAAATCGGGAACACTGGCCAAGATACAGTCACTAGTTTTTATGCTTCTAATAAGGCAGAGTTTCTTCCATTTTCCCCAGCTCTACTTCACCCTAATACCCACAAGTGATCCAAAAATTAAGCCAAACTTCTCATCACTTCCAGAGTTATTTTCACTGTAACCCACATATTTTCCTCAAGAAATACCTCTTATAAACACAATGAATATTCTGGCTTTCTAAAAGGAGACTCTGTCACGAAGGTTAGATCTGCTTCTTTGTTTTCCTCACCAGTGATCATACTTAGCCCCAAATCAGCATTGACTGAGGAATCAAAGGTGGTTGAATTGCACATAATGGTTTTGATTTTCAGAAATGGGAAAAAGCCCACCTGCCCTTTCCTAACACTCTAGGCCTGGGACAGAATCCGTCTACAAATCATCCAATTCTTTTCAAGTGCTCCAAGCCTTCAAAAAGGGTAAGAGCACTGGTGATTGCATTTGCTCTGCTTGAATGGAAGGCAAGCATGGACTCTCTGGATGCATTCAGCAGCGCTTTATAGCCTTAGTTACAAATATCAACAGGAAAGGGAATGATTTCTGTCAACCCACCTTCAAGGGTTTTCACATTAAGGGTAGGAGAATATTTATGGGATTTAATCATCTATGTTCACTGAGCAACGGCAGCAGCAAAAGAGCTTTATTTCACTCTCTGAAATACTTACGGATCTTCTCAGCTACTTTTGAAAGTGTATTTAAGCCATCAGTATAAGCAAATGAAAAAACAATTCCTGATTAAAACATAAGGCAAAAATGCAAATCAAAGAAAGGAAAACTGACCAGAAAGAGGGGACAGAAAAAAATTTGAGCCTCTGAAATCAAAAGCTGGAGTGAAATTAATTACAATTAAGAAGAGTTTAAGGGGCTACTTGTCTCTTACCTATTCAGTTCTGTAACACAGAAGTGGCCGTGGTCATATCATGACTTCCAGTTATGAGAAAGCTGCTGTAAGTCTTCTGTCACAGCAATCACATCTAGAATTTAAAAATCAAAGTTAAAAGTAAACATACATAACTCAATCAAAACAATTTATGCTACAGAAGATGCTGTTATCTCAGACAGAATACCACAAAGCCAACTGTGTTTATATCTGCCCTACATTCATTATTAAACACACAGTCAGATACAAAGAGGTCTCCCCAGAGAATTACCAGGTCACCCACAAAGAGCATGACTTTGCTAGATGGTTCAACTGATAATTCAGACCAAAATCTAGTCAGAATGAGACACGACCCACACACACTGATCACGAACCTAAGTATCCCGTGTTCAAATAACATTCACCAGCATGTGATGCGTTTGTTATTTTAAGATCCAAGTTGCAAAATCTCAGGTAACATCTGAGGACAAGGACTGCTTGGGACTGCAGATCTGTGACACAGGGGCTCCGATGCTCCAGTGACAGCTGTGTAAGAAGGGTAGCAGGGCCACAGCATACGAATGCTGGTAACAGAGCCTCTGCCCACTGTACGGGCTTGGGCTTCTCTCAGTATACTTACCAAGCCTGTTAATCATTCACTTTGGGATTTCTTACCTAGTTTTAAGCCACGTAACTTATAAAAGTAAAATAAAGGCTGGAGGATTTTCTGGGAGGCAATATAACAGGAATATAAACACTCCCTGAAGGAAGCTACACAAATTTCATAGTTAATAGGGATTGATTTCTGACTATTACATACCAGAGAGTTTAGAGTTGCTCATTCATGGTTGTTGTAGTCAAGAGAATAAATACATATTAAAGTACATGCTTGGGTTTTTTTTAAACAAACAGATGATTTACTATGTTATCTGATATATACATCAACTTAAAAAATTGCATTTTGCAATAGCAACTCATTTCTTGTTGACTTACACTAAATCCTGTGCAATAAACATTGGGACAGGATAGAAGAGCTGCTGTTCATGTCACCAGGGTGCAAAGAATCTGACCATGAAGTCACCTCCCCCTGCACCTGGGACCAGGAGCTGCGTTCTGACCTGGCACACAGAGTTTCAGGATGGAATGAACTTTTCATTTTTGAACACAGGCATTTCCAAAACACGGTTGCATCCTAGTTTCCCTTTGGAAACAAAAAGTTTAGGTTCAACAGCATCCTGACCTACCCAGTGCTAAGGACATATGTCTTCTCATTTCAGTTCAGTTAAACAAAACCAGTGGGGCTACGTGCACTTTCTGAGCACAAGGAATGTGGCTAAAAATTACTGAATTGTGCATTTAGTTTCCTGAGTAATAAGTGGGTGGGTTTTTTTTTTTTTTGGAGCTTGATTCAGTAAGAGTGACTCTCTTCCTCTATATCTCTTCAGTGATGTAAAAATAAACTAAGGTCTTGAATTAAGCAGGTCAAATAGGACAAACGTAAACAGGAACCCGTCTCATTTAGCACTTCAGCTTTTAACAGCTTGGTGTTTCACTTTAAATCTCCATCCCTGAAAGCCTTTAATAACAGGTTTGGCATACATTTGTTAGAAACTACATAGATACATTTGATCCCACTTTTCAGCAAGGAAACAGACCAGATCATGGTTCTTAACATCTTTGCAGCACAGCCTGCCTAGAGAAAGAGTTTTGCACCCAGCTGCTAAAACCAGTTACCACTGCAATAACTATAGCAGCTTACTGAGCTTTGTCTCAGTCAGCCCTCTGCCAGAGGCCCTGGCAGCCGAACCACTCTTTCCTACAAATAGTTCAGGCAACTCCTTGGCTAGATGGAATCCTCCCAAGCATTAACTCATTACGCAACTTGGCAAGTGCTAAATTTTTTCCAGGTCCCTGGCAATGCAAAATCTCTCTTGCTTGCCAAGGTACTGTGCAATGGCATAACTGCCATCACTTTTCCCAGAACGGTGACAGAGAAGCCTGAAGGATCAGGGCGGCCTGCCCAGGCTAGGATAAAGCGGAACTCATGCGTGCCGCAAGAATTCGGGAAAGGAACTCTGCCTCCCTCCCTCCCGCCTCCCCAGAAGGGGAGGAAGGCAAGAGGACAGGATTAGACAGAGGGGGAACTTGTCCATCAGCCCTTACCTAAGCTGCATGAGTGGAGCACAGCGCGCTCGCCGCAGCCCCAGCGGCGGGACCCGGCCGCCACAGACCCTCCAAACCGCGCGCGGTCCCGCCAGCCCGGAGGGCCTTTCCGGGCCCCCAGCGCGGCCGGACTCGCCATCGTCAGGGGTAAGGGGTAGGGGGCCTCACCTGCTGGCTCGCGCACCCCGCCGTTCGAACGAGACCGCCAAGCCTTCCCCCCGCCCCGCCTCATATTGACAGCTCGCCCGTCCAATCCTGAGGAGGGAGAGACAAAACCCCGCCCCGAGGCGCCAGCTGGCCAATCAACACTCGCCAAGGGTGGAGACGGTGCTGCCTGTGTGAACACCTCCCCGCCTTCCAACGCGGAAAGCCTCACGAGCTCGCTGGGCCCCAGAGGCGTTGATTAACGTAAGTATTGTCCAACAGGAGCTCAGCTTTCCACCCGTGCTTGTCGACGATTGGACAGCAGAGGAGAGGGGCGAGGCTTCCAACGAAACTCGGTGGAAGTGGACGGAGCGTCGGGTTGCCATGGGGATGGGCGGGCGACGGGCCTCGCGGGGACCGGGCGGGCAGGGCTGCCCTCCCCGGGCCGCGGCCTCAGCCCCGGTCCCAGCCCCCACACCGGCCCGCTGTGCGTTCAGCACCTCCACATCTGAGTAAGAAGAATTGCACCGCACCCCGCCGGTTGCTTCCCCTGAAGGTTAGTGGGGCTGCTGCCGGTAGGACGGGTTGCGGCTAGCCAGATCCCTGGCCTGCTTTGGAAACGGCCGTAAGTTTGGGGACTCTTTCTAAATGGTGTCCTGTTGTTTTTGGGGAGAGAGATAAAAGCTGCCTGCAGCCCTATGAAATGACTGAAGGAAGTAACTCTTCAAGTCAGCACTCGCACCTTGGAGCCCAAAAGAAGAGACAGTGCCAAAACTATCCCAAATTCTGCATCCCTGCAATCAAGAATGGGTGTGATTCTCCCTAAAGAGAACCACAGGCCCCACCAGCCTGTTACAGGCTACTGCTCTACCTGCCTCCTCACCCCCCCCCCCCCCCC